>VZSZ01006424.1:513306-668384 GCA_013398815.1 Ibidorhyncha struthersii | reverse complement strand
TTCACCAGGTGGTGAGAGTGACTTGTGTTGTATTACTTTATTCTGTATATTCTTTTACCATTATGATTATTATTATTTTCCATTATTGTTCTATTGGATTGTCTTTACCTCAAACCATGAGGTTTGTTTTTTTTTTTCCTTTCCCCTCCTTTTCTACTTCTTCTCCCTGCCCTTCTTGGGGGAGAGGGGCAGAAGTGAGCAAGCGGCTGGGTGGTCCTAGCTGCTGGCTGGGGTTAAACCACAACACCCTCCCTCTCCGTACAGCTTCTGATCTCAGGAACAGTGCTGCCCTGATGCACCTGTACTGCAGAAACACCTCTGCTCCTGCGGGTCAGGGATCTCTTGCATCGTATTCTGTCATGTTTGGTAGACGTGCCCATAGGTTCAAACACATTTAAAGCATTTTTTTTTTTTCAAAGCATGATTGGACAACTTTGGACTATTGAAATTTGTATTGAGAGAGAAAGTTACTTCAATGTTAAAGATACTTTTAAAAATTTACATGAAACATAACGTATGCATGCTGCTCAAAATACTGTATGTAGAACTATGGAATAATTTAGATTAGAAGGATCCATGCAGATCAAGTCCAACACCCTCCCTCTCCCCCAAATAAAACCAAGTTCAGCTTTAAAGTCAAATTTCTCTGTGGTTATATACTAGCAGAACATTTTCCAGAACCTTCAGAATCAATTTTCAGTCTTGGGAGGCAACATAAAACTGTTGAGCTGCTGGAGGGCTATGAGGCAGATAAAATGTAGCTTGCATTCTCAGACTATTATAATACCACCTATTTCACACTGTCGACTGTGTGGCTGTGCTGTCATATGGGCAGCTAGACAATTAAGGCCTCAGATGCAAGGGAACCTGCAGAAGCTTCTAAGGAGTGTGTTGTCTGAACACACACAGCCCATCCCCATCATGCAACAAGTGCGGTTAAGACTCTGCAGGAACTGCTATCATCTCTCACCCAAAGTTTCCACTCACCTCTCTCAGTTATCTGAGGCATGTCCTGTCACCCTAATGGATGACAGTTTTAGTATTTAGTTAGACCAGGAAGTTCAACAATCTCTAGGCCTGAGGATGCACATCTAGGTTTAGAATTAGGTGCTCCCACTCCTTCCTCCTTAGCCCCAGTGTCACAGGATGGAGCAGGACAGTCCTTCCTGAGACAGTGAAGGACAAGTAAACTTCTACTCCTACTACAAAGTTATCATCCAGAGCCTCCATTTTGGGAAACTGTTAGGATACAAAATAATTCTGAAATCATTTCCTTTTCCCCTTTATGGACTTTTAAAAAGGAACTGAATCTATTAGGATCTATCCGGAAGGATTATGACTTTGTCTTGCAACTTTAAAGTGGGATTTTGTTCCATTTGCTACTATTTTCTATCTTACTTGATAGCTGCATTATCCATGTTTCCTGAGTGCTACATTTTCATCCTGTAGGAAAAAAAAACAAAACACTTCTGTAGAGAGCTGAGCTAGTATCTCTTAAGTACAGCATTTAATGCAACTACATTTAACTAATGTTTTCCTTTAGTTTCTTCTCCTACTTCCACAACAGTTAGAAAATGGTGAAGATCCTTTTAAATAATGCTCTTGACTGTTAGGCCCAAACACCATGTAAGTTCATGGCTAAATGAGCAAAATGTGCTCTGCTCATATTAGGAGCCACATTATTTATATTTATCACAAAAAATGAAGACAATGGCCTGCAAATACAGGCATATAACATCAACAAACATGAATACCATGCCCGCAACTATTCGGCAGCAATGTTAACAGAGCAAAAGTCTGTCTATAAAGTGAAAATAAATTACATACAAAAGGTTTCACACAGGTATACATTCCAGACTAAAATTTCAGTATGTGAACATATTGGACAACCAGCAGGCCACGCTGTGTAATCACATGAGCGTAGCTTCTTATGAAACTAGACTAAAACAGGAAAAAGAAATATATGAAGTCAGTTCACGAAGATGACCATTGGGTTCTGATTATTTCTAAGACTCTCTCCTACCTCTTTAAATTAAAACATGAATGTCAAAGATGAAAATGTTTTCTGCCTCTACAAATTTTTTCTAGTCCTGAACGTAAGTATATAAATATGTAAGTATGACACAATATATTCCAGGGTAGATAATGACATCTGTAGCTAGCTCTGCCGCAATTTTGTCTTGATTGACCCAGGATATGAATAATCAGTACGGATACGTAAAGGGAAAAAGTTCACAAGTAACTATAGTTTCAGAAGCAGCTTAAAAATCTGATTCTAGTTTGTGAAGATCTGGGTGAGGGTTGCCATCCTCTATTATACAGAGCAATTCTACTACGTATATTGTAACTGAACACTGGTGAAGTTTATTTTAATTTGTTATAAAGAACTCCCTTTGCTTCTCCCAAAGTCTCAAAATCAGGCATCAATTTCTAAACATTCTACTAAATTAATTATTTTATTTTCTACAAAATAGTAATTGCCTACTTCCCCATAATTTAAGATTGACATTATTAGCATTTGAAAGTACTTGGTATTTATATGTGGAATACATTTTATAGGCACTTTACTGCACGTCACTTCAAAGCTGATTTTTCCTGCTGTGGTGGGTTGACCCCGGCCAGGTGCCAGGTGCCCACCAAAGCCGCTCTATCACTACGCTCCTCGGTGGGGCAGGGGAGAGAAAATAGAACAAAATGCTCGTAGGTCAAGATAAGGACAGGGAGATCACTCAACAACCACCATCACGGGGAACACAGACTCGACTTGAGGAAAATTAATCTAATTTATTACCAATCCCACCAGAGTAGGATAACAAGAAGTAAAAACTAAATCTCAAAACACCTTCTCCCCACCCCTCTCTTCTTCCCAGGCTCAACTTTACTCCTGATTTCTCTACTTCCCCCCGCCCTGAGTGGCGCTGGGGGACAGGGAACAGCAGTTGTGGTCACCTCCTTTGGGCATCCACCTGCTCCAGCTTGTGGTCCTCCGCAGGCTGCAGGTGGAGGATATCTGCTCCACTGTTAACCTCCATGCAGGGGCCAGCCTGCCTCACCATGGTCTTCACCACAGGCTGCAGAGGAATCTCTGCTCTGGCGCCTGGAGCACCTCCTCCCCCTCCTTCTTCACTGACCTTGGTTGCTCTCCCATACTCTCACGCCTCTCTTCTGGCTACTGCTGTGCAGGTTTTTTTTCCCCTCTCTTAACTATGTTATCCCAGAGGCGCTACCAGCATCGCTGATAGGCTCGGCCTCAGCCAGCCAGAGCCGGTTGGCATTGGCTCTGTTGGACACAGGGGAAGCTTCTAGCAGCTTCTCCCAGAAGCCACCCCTGTAGTCCCCCCCACTACCAAAACCTTGCCACTCAAACCCAATATACCTGTAAAACTGAAAAAGAACAAAAAAGGCCCGCATGATGAGCTTTTCCCTTTATTTGCTATTCTATTAATATGGTTGCAATGGACATTCGATCACAATTTTATTATTTGCACTGTATGCTTTTTTGCATTAACTTTCAACTTTTTCATTAAAGCAGGGATAACTTTAATGGTAAACCACAGTATCCATGCTCAGTATCATAGTTCAGTTGTTATTAAAGCGGTTGCTCAAAAGAGAGGTAATCATTTATATCAACTAATTTTTTCTAACAGCTGTGGAGATCCTTCGCTGTGGAGATAAAACTATTAGTATGAGAATGAATTTTCATTTCAACTAAATTTACCTTGAAACATCTCTTTGGAATATTAAGGATCAAGTATGATTCGTGTTTCTTTATTTCACAGTAAAAGCTTAGGAAACCATGAGCACTCTTGCTACTTCATCCTGTATGTCAAAAGAGGTTTTCTGGCACCTGTTATGCTAAAAGACTAGGATTAACTTCAACAGTAGAACGAGAAGATACCAAATAAACATTGTAGCACGTCTTAGAACAGTGAATCATTCACATTATGGAAACTTCAGGTCCTATTCTGTGCTGCTTAACTCCAATAAGAGAAAAGCAATTAAAAGAATTCACTTGGGTTCAGTAGCTCTTATGTTTCTGTTAAATCCCACATCGCTTTTACAGTGGTTTTTTTCCTCCCTCATCCCAAAATTTTTCAGTAAGTGATGGGAAAAGAAAAGAGCCTCACTCTGTCCTATTGTTCATGAGGCCCTGGCAGAGCTAAACCATTCTCTAGTGTTTAGGATTTCACAAAATAAGGGTTAGTATCCGGAAATAACTGAGTAGTGACATGCAAGGCTTTTATAACTTCTGCATTTATCTAAATATACAGTCTAATAAAATGGATGTACAGTTAACAATACGAAATAAGCACTGTGGTTTTATTCGCAGATGGATGTATTTTATTTACACATCATTCCTTATGCCACAGAGAGCAAACTGTTGAAACGAGCAAAATAAGCGGGTTTCTCAAAGAGATTAAATCCACACTCTCTCTCTGCTGATTTAAATGCCCTGTAGACTGCAGTGCAAATTAAAGATACCTAAACTAACTATAAATGATTTATCTTGAGGATGAAATACAACTCCACCAGTATGGAGCTTAATGCGGCCAAATTTACGTTCTTCAAATAGAGCTCAACAACACATGTAGAGTTTGATTCCGTTATGATGATCATCCCACTCATCTCCTAGGTCAGCTTCTCACTACACAGAGCGTTCACAGAAGTCCAAAGAGCAAAAACACTCTTTAAAGTTCTGAAGCAAACTAGAAAATTTCCTCGCTTTCATAATGTCTGCAGCTTTTTCTTTTGGATAGCCATTCCACATTTTTCTCCAGAACCAAAGGCTGAGATTCACTGCAATGACACATTAGCCTGGGCAATTAACAGCTGCTCTACCACTGTGAAAACACAGGAAAACATCCAGGACAGAAACTTTAGGTTCTCTTTCTTGGATAGACATCTCTGGTCTAAGACACCTGGATAACCACAGCCACACTCAAAGATTTTGAAAACAAAATTTTATATCCATCTGCAGTCCAAGCATTTCTTTTGTGAAGAAGAGCGCTCATCAGAGGAAAACTACAATATTTTCTATCAACTCGTTCATGTAGAACAGTATGGGACAATTTTACACACTGATTTGATTAATCCAAGTGAACAGTACAGTAAGATTGTTTTCCTGCCCAGTTTTAAAGCAGTCCCCACACCCAGCCAGTATTTTTCATTCCAAAGGAAGCTTAAACTGAAATTACATATACCTAGGGCTTTGTTCTTGTTTTATTCTGCTGTTTCCATGATGTAATTACATTATGGCATTGAAAGCAGTTCAGTTTTGCACAGGTATTACCATTTTTATTAACCAAAGTAACAACAAGTATCTATCATTTACAATTAGTCCCCGTAAGTGTTTAACTAAATACCTCAGAAATTTTGGAAATTAAACCAGTAACAAACAACTATTATTTACCGACGTGTTTTAATAAGGTTAGAGCCCTCTGTGTTTTATCTTCTACAATTACTTTACTCCAGCCAGTTCGACTGGTGTAAAATTCTTGACTAAGACACATAGCATTATTGTCACTCTGAGTAGTGGCTCTTCATCTTATGATTAACGGGCAGCTCCATTCACTGGGTAATTTAAACATGCAGAAACTTTGCAAGCAAATTAATGGCCTTCAGAAGTCTCAGCCAAATTGCACAAATACAGATTTAGCAGCAATGAAGTTATACTGTAAACAAAACGGCACAAAAGTTAGAACAAGTTTAACAAATTTATTCACCATTTTTACTAGGAAATTAATTTATAAATATTTCAGCAATATTGGTTTTCTACAGATCGCACTCTTAAAACTTGTCTTCTGACAAACACCCAAAATGTTTTATCTCTGCTGGTATCAAAATCACTGTTATTCCACAATAACTGTTTTTCAAACATTTTCTAAAATAATGGTTGCAAGCAACAACTATAACTACAGGCCACATATATTCCCTTCCCATATGACAGACAGATTTGAATATATAGGACCACACAACCAGCAAACTGTAAAATCAGTAACGAAAACCAAGAAATCCCAGTAGACAAAGTCTTACAAGAATTAAGCACTTTACAGTAGAAGTTCCTAAATTGTTTCTATTGTTACATCACTTATGGACTGATTATTTCATGAAGCCCCAAATGACAGAAAGAACACAAATTAAATCTGTGCCAAGGTCACAGTCTCACTCATATTTGTTATAATCAAGTGAAGTTTCATAATCCTCATTGTGGAAAGAACTGATCAAGGAGAGTATTTTCCAAAGTTCTAAGTTTACTTAAGCATCTTTTCACTTATGTACATGCAGCCTCCTCAGCAAATCACTTCAGCAAATTTTGTGCCTCAATTTTTTTTTTTAACGACTGCATTTACGATCATAAATACCATCAGCAAAACCGGGGATTGAAATTACATAGTGAGGAAAAAGTAGTCCCTATTCTATATTTGAAAGATTAAAACTGCATTGCAAAAATGTGGCTTAATATTCATAGATGTTCATGTTACTACAAAAAAAACAAAACAGTTTATAAAGTCTATCCCAGGAACCATATGCAATTTGTATTGATTTTCCTTTCATAGAGTTGCTACCTTTTTATGATGATTTATAAGTAGATGAGTTAAGTATTTTAATGTATCTATCTGTAAATATCTATCCAGACTGCTGGCTATAGGGAAGACAACAAAGCAGCTGTTTATGTTTTACAGTAATAAAATACACACAAAAAGACATCTTTCGAATTACTCCTTAGTCATACACTTTCAGCTACTGTTAGAGTTCAGCTAGAAAGGGCTCTGTATACAGCCTGATATAAACACACTTTAAAATGTAACGATGTTGTTCACACATACACATTCATCTATTTAGAATGTATACTAAAAAGCTTTTAGAATGTATACAACAATGCAAATATTCAAATACCAATAAAGTATTTGGTACTTCCAAAGTTTCTAACATACCTATACGCCCTATGATACTGCACGGTGGGCTGATGATATTTTCCCTGGCCTGCTGTTCTTTTTCATTTTAGTACACAGCTGCTGCATCAAGAGCCAAACACAAGACATTGCATGCAGGGTTGGACCTAGGAATATGTTTAAAAAAACTCGTCCTGTAAACAAAAATGACATGCTTCTGATCACTTGCATGACACTGATCAGTAGAAAATGAACAACCAAGGCACAAAATCACATTTAAACATTTACTGGATTTTATAGATGTTAAAGTTATGGTCACCAAGAGCTGGACTGAGCTATTTGTATGTGAAATAGCAACAAAAAAGTCTTCAGTGGAAACGCATACCATTTTATCTGCCTGAGTAAATTCAAGTTCTTGAGAAACACCATCCTATAGCACACTTTCTGAATTGACAAAGACAAGGAAAAAAAAATTATCAAAACTTCCTTTTAGGATGCACTGATTATTTTATATGGAAAATATTTCCTCAAATTCTCAAAGTCAAGCATCTCTGAATCATAGAAACTCCTTATTACCTTATTAAACTCCTTATTATAACTCCTTATTAAAAATGGGCACGATATTCTCTTTTCTGCAGTCACTGCAGGAAAGTCACTCAGGACCCTGGGATGCATTTCTTCAGGTCCCATGGACTTGCGTAGGTCCAGGTTTCTGAGGTGGACTTGAACCTGATCTTCTCCTACAATGGGAGGGACTTGGTTCAGCCAGTCCCTGCCTTGAGGTTCAGGGACTTGAAACATGGGGGAAGAGTGATCGCCAGTGAAAACTGAGGCAAAAAAAATTGTTGAGCACCTCAGCCTTCTCCATGTCACTTGTCACTATATTTCCCATCTTATTTAATGGGGGGGTACACTTTCTTCAATCTTCTTTTTCTGACCCATGTACCTGTAGAAGCCATTCCTACCATTCTCCAAATTCCTTGCCCAATTCCAAATGGCAACTATGCCATAGCTTCCCGGATCCCATTCCTACACATGCCAGTAACGGCCCTATATTCTTTCCAGGATGCATGACTTCGGTTCCACTGCCTGTGCATTTCCTCTTACACTCCAGTTTGACCAGATGTCCTTATTCAGCCATGCTGGTCTCCTGCCTTCCTGCCTGGTTTCTTACACATGGGAATCAAGAGCTCTTGTGCTGTCAGAACAATGCCTTTCTATACCTGCCTTCTCTCTTCTGCTCCTTTATCCCCGAGGGCAGTTTCCCAGGGGGTCCCATCCCGACCTTGAGATTAGAAACAAAACAAAACCACCTGTGCAGTCACGAATCCAGATGCAGCCAGCCAGTGTCACCTTTAAGAGCTTTGCTTAACTAAACCTAAAGCTCAAGTGCTTTGGTTCATTACTTTCCAATGTAACGCACCATGCTGAAGCATGTAATCCATTCCATAAACTGGAGTTGATAGGCACATTTGCCCAGATCTGGTAACGCTTATTTCTCATGCTCACATTAAAGCACAAAAGTAGTCACACTGAAGGGAAAGCGTGACTGAAACCCTAATCTAAAGCTTAACCAACACTTGCTATGCACGTAAACTAGGATTTACTAGGTTCCCTTTTCATTTACCTCTCATTCCACTGAATTTTCATCTTGTATAGTACTCCTTGGTTATATCGTTCCTTTTACTCAACATATGTAGGAATATGTTAGTGGTTCAATCTCTGTGGAGGTCCAGAGGGTGCAAGAGCCCAATGATGAAGCTATTCTATTTCTACAGAGCTGAAAACTTTCAGTTTAATGCAGCCAACTGGATTTCTTTTCTTCATTACCTTTAAGCACATTGAAATTATAAAGTTTATTGGTGTATAACATACATAGAGAAAAACAACCAGTAACCAACTTCCAGCTTCTGTTTATATCTCAGATATTAAGTTTTTTTAAAATAAGGTATTAACATACTGAAGAATTAATGATTTCAGGAAAATAAGAAAGCAAGATAGCTGTAAATTTTTAGCAGTTCAGAGGTAATTAAAAAAATCGAAACAAAAATCACCAGAAACCCCCAATACCAACGTCACTATACCACGCAGGCTCTGTTGCTTAGTCTTTTCAAGCTTCAAGAAATCAAGCAAATTCTAGTTATTCAAACCAACATTACAAACCTGCTATACATAAGAAATTTACTTTCATTGTTTTAAAACAGCTAGAAAAATAAACGTGTGGGGGGTTTGTTCTTTTATTTAGTGAATTATTTTTACTATGTAGATCTTTACAAGATGGAAATGGGACAAACAGAGCTCAATTAGTGAACCTTCAATCTTTTTATTTAACCAATCTTCAAACTTTTTGGATATATAATCATTTTCAACTTGTGCCTGGTTTTTGCCAAGCACTGCTATTTTGATTCCCAGGTTTGTTTTGAATCCTTTACTATGAATTATTATTATTTATTGTATTCCCACACCAATGGCTACCACTTAAATAAATGGCACATACTCAAATACAAACCTAACAAAGAAAAAAATCAGAAGATTGATACACAAAAAGCAGTCTTGAATGTGGTAAATACAACATTACATTTATTGCTGAGTCATCGCACTAAAATATAAGATAACTCTACAATATAGCAAGCCTTTGCTACCAAAGTAAAAATCTATTTATAAATAAAAAGAATAATTTCATAATAATAGTCATCTTTGGTACTAAGAAAAGTAAAAATTAACATTTATCAGTCTGCAGTATCACATGATAGAGGTTACAGTTTCACTTGTAGCCAGCCCAGCAGACAGCTTTACTACATGTCAGTAAGTACTACACGGGACTCTGATCCTACAGGATTTATGCTTTGCCTATGTATATTCAGTCTTATATAATTAATACCAGTGAAAGTTAAGATAGGCGTTTAGTTGACAAAGCACCAGACTCAGTCCAGCAGAACTCCTTACATTAAATACTTTCTGACAAGAACATTATTTTTAATTGAGATTGAAATAATTGACTTAGGCAGAGGCCTTTTGTTTTCACTACTTGCAAATCTGACTCTGCTTGATAAAAAAAAAAGGGTTGGGTGGGAAGATTCACTCTGATCTTCCCCAGATTTCATAATAAATCACCATTCCTTGGCAGTCACTTAGCTTAGTCAAGTTAGTATTCTCTAAGTCAGCTGTGCTTTCTAGCCTTTCTTAACATAAAATTAAAAACAATAGAAATTATTGATTAATGACAAGAATATATATGGCCAGCTCCATTGTTTAATAAAGAAAAAAAAATCCATACTATTAAAAAAATGGATTTGGTTCAGCATCCATAAATGTAAAAATGTGCATGCTTTAGTATTCTCAGGAATTTCTGTTTAACCCTCTAGTGTATTTTGTAGTCAGCATTTTTGATTGAAGTTCTGTCATGGTTTGTGTGTTAAACAGAAATGTCATTATTCAAGAAGATGAAAAGTCATAAAGCATAATGCAATTCCGTACTGTCACAAAAGGCGCAATAACCAATAGTGTGAATTCAGGCGAACGACTTGCTGCTAAAATATAATTTCCTTAAAGAGAAATACATCATAGAAAAGAAATTCCCTTATAAAACATCTGATATTTCATGAGTCAAAAGGACTGACCCTATTAGCCAAGTTATACAGATAATAACACAAAACACCAGCAATCAGAGCTTAACCTTACAAAGATCATAATATTGCTGTAATGCTCAGAAGTCTGGCGTTAGAAGGAGCTGAATTAGATTCTTTCCACAACATAGAGCGATATTTCACACAAATATAGATTTCAGTAGGTGAAATGAAAAGTAGCACCCGGAAGCGGCAATGCAATATTAACGTTGCTGTACACAATAACCTCAACAATTACTGAGTAAACTACAACAAGTTTTGCTCTTGATTTTCCGTCTATAAATATGATTTACCCTAAAAAAAAAATTCAGAGATGGATTTGTTGATTAAGGAAAACAATTGATCTGGCCTTTGTGATTCTGTTCCACTATTATCAACCTGAGCAAAACCTGACAAGAAACACTGCTACCTGAGTAATTATAATCCCATCTGAGGTAGTGCTGTTCAGGTATGGAACTGCGGGAGTCCCTGCATCCTTGATACAGACAAACACGTTCTCTGGATGGGATGGAGTTAATTTTCTTTAAAGCAGCCCATACACTGCTGTGTTTTAGAGTAGTGACCAGCACAGTATTTAGAGCACACCAGTGTTTTAGCTATTGCTGACCAGTGCTAGCACAGGGTCCAGGCTTTCTCTGTTTCTCACGCTGCCCCACAGCGAGTAGGGTAGGTGTGGACAAGAGGCTGGGAGTGAAGCAGTCGGGACAGCTGACCCAAGCTGGCCCACGGGGTATTTCATACTAGATAACATCATGCTCAGCAATAAAAGCAGGGGGTGCAGATGGGTGTAGTCTTTCCAAAGCAGCCATTGCTCAGAAACTGGTTGGGCATTGGTCTGCTGGTGGGAGGCAACCGACTGCCTTTGCATCACTCGTCTTTTTTTTTTTTCTTCTCTTTCCTTCACTTATTATACTATCTTTATCCTGACCCATGCCTTTTTGTCACTTTTGCTCTTCCAGTTCTCGCCCAATCCCACTGGGGTGGAGTGAGGGAGCAGCTGGTGGGTGCTTACTTGCTGAACAGGGTCAGTATAACACAGTTTAAAATGAAGACTTTTCACATGAAAGACCAGTTACGTCACTCGGTAAAGTATAAGCATTAAAGAATCTCTGAAAAGAAAGGGCTTCTTAAGACCTAGTTTATTACCTTATTACCTGTTTACAGATACAAGATAATTATAGTTCTGTGATTCAGATATTCGTAGAGTATCTGAATAAAACTAGGACTGAAAATCTAATGGGAATAAGCATGCATGAAAGGACTTAATGAAAGTTTTAAACACTTGAAAATAAAGACTTAAAAATGAAAATAAGCCAAATAATTCCAGGATGGTCATTGACTCGCCCTTAAAAATCTTTATAGGTAATAAATATTTACATATATGCAGTTATGTATGTAATATACAATATTAGTTTTAACCTATACATTTCAAAATCATTAGTCACATAAAGCCAGTCCGTAATGAAATGCAATTGAGAAGGGCCATTATCCTACACAAAGTCCAGATAACTCTGGGAAGCATCAATAAATGTAACTCCTATGCTAGCATGGAAAGTAATTTCACTAACACTTGCCTTGTTTACTTGGAAAGTTATGGGTGAAAGTAGTTGTGAGAACCAATAAAATCTTTCTTTGATTATAGTGGCAATCAATACTTTCTTTCTAACACAGGCAAACAAGTTAAATCCCAAGATTTAAAATACATCTCCCTAGAGTATCCGTATGAGAAATAGCTTTTTTTCTGGCACTTTTCTTAAGTGTTATCCCAATAAAAGCAAATCAGGAAAGAAAATTTCTTATTAAAGGATACCTGAAAACATTCTCAAGACCATTCCCAAAGCAGATACCACGTCTCTGATAAGGAGTCTACAAATTTGCCTGACCCAGTATATTTGCCAATATTCTCCACAAAAAGTGCTTCACTTCCTTACAGTTGCCTCCTCATTAAAGATCCCCCTCACGGGAACTCAGACCAGCACCTTTATCTAAGCTGAGATCAGTTTTTGCCTCCTTCTCAGACTGTCTCGAATTTCCGCCAACACAGCAATATTTAGCCAACTAATTTAATGCTACTGATTAATGCAAAAAGCCTATAGCTCTAAATCCTTCTCAGGTATCTACTGCTAATACTTGACAGGAATACCAGAAACAGTAGAGCTGGTATAAAGAGGTAATTTATATAGGTAGATATTTTCAAGTCTTCTCATGAGTAATTGCTCTTTTAGATCAGCTATTTTGCTAGTTTTCTCTCAGAAAGTGACAGATTATAACCATCCCAGTTAGGTTCTCCTCCAGTTTAAAAGGGATGATGTAAAATTGAAGAAGGCTAGCATGCTGATAAAGGGACTACAGCACATAATGATTCGGCACATAAGGAGAGGTAGAGGGAACAGGCTTGCACAGTCTGGCAAAGAAGAGGCTAAGAGGCAACCTAACTGTGGCCTACCACTACTCAAAGAGTAGCTGCAAGATGACAGAGCCAAACTCTTTTCAGCAGCCTAAGATAACATAACAAACTTCGGTTTGGTAGGTTGAGTCTGGATACTAAGAAAAAGCTTTTTACCAGGTGGGTAGTGCATCATAGAGACTATATAAATTCCATCTTTGGAGGTTTTCAAGACTTTGCTAGACAAAGCCATGGCTGACCTGACTTAGTGCTGGCATTAGTGCCACTTTGAGTGGAAGATTAGACTTGATCACCTCCAGAAGTTCCACTGAGTCAATTCTTCTATGACTGTGTGATAACACGGAAGAACTGGTTTCATCTACATGCACTAATGCATCCGTTCCGAAACTGAAAAGGACTTGCTGTAGATGACTCTTCTAAAAGGGCCCAGCTTTTATGGATGGGAAGCAATTTTAATAGATACTTGGTATATTAAGAACCAGAGAAGTGTTTTAAGCCACTGCAAGCGAGTGCAAACTGGATGACACTCCCTGAAGTACAATAGGGAACACAGTCTAATCTCACTAGGTCAATAACATAGTGTGCTAGTAAATCCAGTTTATTTTTTTGCTCTACTCTTACCATTCTCCATTGATTAATTTAATCATTTTATCCACATAAATATGCTAGGTCACCTAGAAAACCTGATTACTGTATTTAAAATTATCTAACGAAAAACAAACTAAGTATTTATATGCTTGCAGAAAAAGAAAAGCATCGGTTTTCACAGAAACTTTCAATAGTCTGTCCTGTAGAAGGTTGTCAAGAAAATCACCTAGCTAAATCAGATGCATTGATTTGATGAATGAAATGTATTTGGAGGATTATTTTTTTCTCCATTGAGTTTGCAAGATATAGGAGCACATTCTGAATTTTGCCTTGGTTACAAAGTAACTAAGCGGTAGCACTCCTGCAGTAATTGCTGGAATACATGCCCTGGTAACCTGAACGCTGAGGAGGAAGTCACTGACAACAGCAGAGAGGACTCTGGAAGATTGCTGCTCCTCAATTATTTCACTGAAGGTGACTTCCTTATGGATACAGAAAAGGAAAGGGCAAAAAGAGAACTGTAGTGAGTCATGTAGTTTGAGAGGTGCTGACATTCATTTCCTTCATCAAACCTAAGAACTGTAAAAAAGCTCCTGGTGATCACTGCAAAATCAGATTCTTGTTCTAGTCAATTCTTAACGCTTATCATTGCTTTTTGCAGCCAGGAAGACTGCCACCATTCTTCTTATCTTCATCCTGTTAAACCTCTTTAGAATGGCTGGCAGTAGAGTCTTCATAGACTGAGAACTGCTAGTTCCTCATGAGCCCAAAGAATGGACTGGATGGATAGTTGCCAGATTAGTTAAATACAACCTAGTTAAGCCTATGTCTTTATTCATCTCTTTTTTCTTTATGTCCGTGATAGAGGATAATCTGAGGAATTCAAAAGTCTAATACATTTACTACTGAAGACCAAGAACAGAACCATCTCATTCATTACATTTGGTCTCTGTTGTATTATTGGTATCAAAGCAGAATATGGCTTTTTGTATTTTCTCCAGGACTGATAAACAGCAAAACGTTCCATTTATTCTCAAATTGGATGAAGTTAGATATTTGTTTTCTGATCTTCTACCTATCATCCACAGCTACCAAATCCTTATTATACGCTTACTCACCAATTGTTTGTTTTTTTTTTTTAAAAAACAATATTTAAGACTGAAATCTCATAATAATAATCTCAAACAACCCATGGCGAAATTTAGCAAAATGAGTAGTTTAGTACTTGGCTACAAGACATGTTAAAAATAGGTATATTTTTTAAAAATAATTACATGTTTATACATTACCTGTTTAAAATAATTAGCAACCGAAACAATGACCATATGGGGTCGTATAAGAATTTCCTCACAAAGAAACCTGAGTGTCTGTGAGGAAGCAAGGTAATTATGACATGTGGAACAAACTGAACTGCACCATTAAGAATTTAAACCAGAAATATTTCAAATAAGAAAACAGGAATAATTCTGGTTTTGTAAGTTTTGGAATACCATAGGTTTATTAAGTAGAGTATTGTCACAGAAATAGAAATGTTATCTTTTAAAATCTAATTTTGGTGGTCTGTGTTCATGTATTTCTAACAAATGGTATACCAGATCCCCCACAAACAGCATAACCAATGTAACATACACAGCAGCAATTGTGAAACCTGGTATTTACAGAGAACGGAAACTAATGCACTTGATCCTTCCCCTTTTTTGAAACATATTTACTAGGTAACAGTCCCCCTTTCCTGGACTTGTAACCCTGTTGTAAATGCTAGTTGGCAATATGCTGACTTATGTCAGCATTGAAATTTGGCACCATGCTTCATTAGCTAGCCAACAAAGCAATTCAGGAGTGTTATTGAATCATATACCATTCTTAGTATTCTCCTTTTCTCATTTTTATTTCATTGTGTGGATTTTTTTCACCATCGTATTTCTCAAGAGAGAGAAAAATGCTTTGTATCCTATTTTTAAAACTATCCCCAGCGGCAATACCAATACTAGTATTTTTACAGACTGTCTTCTCTCGTCCACAAATTCTAATACATCATAGAAAGTAATTTAAATTTTACATTTAATGTAATATCTTAAACAAATGGTATTGCTAAAAAGAGAATTATTCTATTTCTGTGTATTTAATTACTTTCAGTGCACTTTTTTTATATCAGTTTTCCTTCATGCTGAATAGTATTACTTTCTGGTTTATTCAATATACTATCTTACCACATATAATATTTCCCATCACCAACTGAATTGATCAGGAATTGATCAGAGCTAGACAGTAGTACAATACTGTCTTTCAGAATTACAGATTTACTTCCAATGATGCCAATAGGAGCTTGTCATCAACATAATGCTCATATTGCCATATTGAACGTAATTCAGTCTTTAACACAGTTACTCAAAAGCACTCCAACTAGTCAGCTGGTATCAGAAAAAAGGAGATTTTAACAGATGAAATAACTGAAGAGATTACTAGAAAGTTCATATTTATCTATTTTTATTAAAAGGTAGGATTTATCTTTCCTAGTCTACATTACGAGTTTAATAGTCTGAAGTGCAGTAATAAAATATTGAAAAACTGTGTCACGTTTCTCTCAAATTGGCTCACTAAGGAATATCCAGACTCAGAATGTTCACATCCATTGGAATAAACATAAATGAGAACAGAGCTGAGTCAAGTGTGTAGTTTAATACGTTGAGTCTTACTGAAAACCACTAGCTAATTATAATTGTACTCTACTGATAGGCAGAAGTCGCTACTGGTGGTGCAAACTGTCTTGTCCAGATCACAAGTTTGCTAACAGGAAAGGAGATCTATTTCCTCATTGCTCCACAAGGAAAAAGAGTATCGTATTATTCTTGACAGATGAAGTGAAGGCCTACCTGGCAAAATGAACTCCCAGAAATCAGTACTAACACGGCTTATATTTCATGTTTAGGGCCATTGTTCACCTGAGAACACACATTAAAAAATGTTGACTATGCCTTTTGAATGAGAAAGAAAGCCTTCATGTATATGTTCCTTAGGGAACAGAAATCTTTACAGGCCAATTTGCTACAATACCTCATGATAAGTTTCCTGTCTTCATCAAGCCATGCTAAAATCTTGATATTTTGCATGTCCAAGAAGTTGTCTGAATGACTGCAACACTGCTCCTCAAAAAGGCATTTCAGAAGGCAAAAATACAGCAGTTGTCTTTATAACATGTTAGTAGTCTCTTTTAGGAATATTTTTATTGCCAATAGCAATGAAACACACGAATTATTTGTGAGTTGCCAATGCAGATATTTCTAAACTCTAAATTTTGAAGTCGGCATGCATACATATTTTTTCACAAAACTTATTTTTCTCAGTTTCTTCCTTTAAGTATAGTTTGATTTTAATGAATTAAATGGAGAGTAAAGGTAGAAGAAAAACATCACATGCTTCCATCAATGAAAACAAACTGGAAAGTCTCCAACTCATGTGGGACTTTGGGTACTACTATTTATTTTTGACACAACCACTAAAATAACTGAGCACAGGGGATCTGACTTCTAAAATCTGATTTGGACTCGCCCCTACATTACTACCTGAAAGTTACAGAAAGAAAAGCGTTTATGGGAAAACTGGGAGAGAAAAGATAATTCCAAGTGAAGAAAATCTATTCAAAATGGAATAACACACACATGCACCACCCACAAAACACAAAGTATTACTGGANAAAAAAAAAAAAAGAAATCTCAAGGAAAAAATTACCAGGCATTTTTCCATGGCTTTGGAGAATTATATCACACTTCTGCAGAAGTAGAATCTGAGGCACCAAAAAAGCAGTATTACCTGGTGAAGGACAAAGCAGAACCAGAAAGGAATATCAAGTGTCCAAAAACTAGTCTATTAAGCTGATAGGCCACGCATCTTTCCATACTTATTATATATAAAATCAAGAGCAATCTGTAGCCACTGAAGACAGGGTAATGCTTTTTGTCGTCTCTGACACAACACATAAGATGTTTAGCATTTAGTTAAGATGTTAACATTTAGTTAAGACAGAATGATCCCGCCAATGTGATTCTACTGAAGTAACTTACATTATGTTACAGTAACAGGTCAACATCTAACATATAAAAATTACAAATAGCATTATAGGAGCCAGTAGAATATAAGTATTAACACCAAAACATTAAAGTCCAGGGCGCAATCTTAAATTGCTATCTAGGAAATAATACTGTACCGCAGAATGAATTCTACTGATACCATGAATTAATTTTAGTATGCTTAAAAGTTACAAAAAATATTGCAAGGGTTAATAAGACAACAAGGCAAACATATATATATATATGCTTCACCTTCTTTGTGGATTTTTGAAATAACTGTCTATATATTCCATCCATCACAACCACACATCATTCCATCAGCACTGCAACAGAAAATAGCCCCTGCTTCTGTCCAAAAGTTTAAATTGAAATCAAAGGAAAATCTTTATTCGTTTCACCCAATTCATTTCAAGAAAGTATTACATACCATTATACTTGGAATTTCCAAAGAGACAAAATGTCCAAAAACATATCTCAAGGAAGAAAATCTGTGCTTCCCGAACTACTTTCATTTGGTCCAGATGCGAAGGGAGAGTCAAGAAACAACAAAACCCTGCACCTCATCATCAGGATGTGGGGTTTCTTTACAGGCAAAACATTTCTCTGAGATGAGAACTCTATTTTCATTCCATGAAAGTTTCTGTATATGCCTCAAAACACTTTGTTAACATATTCATTACAGAAAGTATCATGTCCATTCTACAAATAAGGTCCTGAAACAGATCTGTTTATTTGAAACTGTTCATACATTTGGAAGTAACTCTACAAGAGATGGTCGCTTTAAAATAAAAATGACACAGTAACAAAAAAGCAGGTTGCCAACTTAAATTTATGTTATGCAGAAAGAGGGATACCAAAACATTTTAAAGATGCTCCAGAAGCAGGTGAATCCTTAGCAATCACAATGTTTTTGACAAAGCTGTGGTTTTTACATTCACAATTTATTCTCCTTCAAGAGTTTCCAATAGACTAAACAGACGTGTATTCTTTTTTCAAAGGTTTCCTAAGTCTTGTTTTAGCCTAGTGGACAAGCTTTGGGCCAGCACCCCGGCATGGCCACACATGCATGAATACCTTGCCAGACTCATAGTGTTTGGGTCGCACCCCACAGACAAGAAACCTAAAGGACTCTCTGTCACTCGGTCAGTCCTGAAGCTGTTCTTTAAACCGTAAGATTTTCCCCACAAGTTGTGCATAACATATGGCAAACAATGGTCCCTGAAATAACTGAAGAAACAAAACATGTAATGACAGCAGATAATAGCAACTCTAACAATATGCACCCCCAAAATGCTTGCATTTTCTTTTTTTTTTAAAGTGTCAAAATTCTTAACTCTTAGACAGGCTCTTCGATTTTAATTTTATGTGTAGGAATGGAATTTTAATTAATAGGATTTTATACATCAGGAATTAAAAAAAAAAGACATTATCTCCCTTTAAAAGTATGCGATTCATTTGTAATTGCATCTTATTAAATAGTACTATATTTAAAGAAGTGCAAATACACAGATGGGAAACAGCAGGAACTCCTAAATAACATCGACCACAGTTTAGAATGCTTATGAAATCCTTTCTTCAACATACAGTTTCTTCAAGAATAGTTCATGCAAAAGAAGTAACTGGAAATTGGGTATGCCTTAGCTCTTTTAAACTGTAGTATTTCCATGCACTAGCTGCCTTCATAAGCATTTGTAAGGACATTCAATGTTACCATGTCCGAACATCATGAGTTTCCTGGCACAGGTCTTTCACAGGGGATTCAAGCTGCTAAAAACAGCATGGTAGTATTTAAATTAAAACTCTCTCACAAACTATGAAAAAGTATGAGAAACATTATACTAATATCAGTGACATTCTTAATAATGAGAAAGTGTGGCAGCAACATAATTCTGCAGGTCATTCAGACCCGTTCATAAAAAGCTATGTAAACATTTGATTATTGGTGAATTGAATTCCGTGGCATGACACACAGCATCAGAATTCTATATGCACACTATATGCAAGACTTTATTAGACTAGAGATGGCTATTCTGCTTCTTCCTCCTCCCTCCCTCTCATTAACGCAGTAAATCCAATGTGAGTTATCACTACTATCTGTCTCCTCAGCAATTAATTTTTCATCATTCTACAATTTCTAATTCTAATTTATACTTAATGAAAAGAGTTAGAACCCACATGCACATCTGAGTAAGTACAATGACATGTAGCACACTTTTAATTGTGATACTTGTGTGACAGTAAATATATATATTAATTGAAATAGGTTCATGCAACAGAAAATTGTTACAATCGCACAAAGACAGCTAATGGTTTCGCTTCAAAAACAACTTGGGAACTCCAATCTCATATTAATATAATTTTCTGAATGATAAATAAAATATTTATAATACTACAGATTAAAATAAATTGAATTGTGTTTCCGAGCTGGTGTCTCTTTAATTTTTTATTGGCCTTCTCTTTCAAGCTACTTTACGACATTTTTCTTTCCATAATGCAACTAGGACATGCATATATTTAAACTGTATTCCCATCTTGAGATATTTGTTATTTCACTTCTGCAGAAATGACAAGATTTATCCTGTAGGTTATGAGTAAAAACACATATTTATTTTGGGTTTAAACGGATCTCTTCTGAATCTCAAGTACTGATATTGTTGCCCTCGCTACAATTGGGGTTTTGGAATGCTAACTCTCCAGGTCAGTTTTGTTTGTTTGTTTTGGGGTTCTTTAGGGTTTGTTTTGGTTTGGTTTTTTTTTTTGTTTTAATGGATTAAAGCCAGATTAGGGCAACATGTGATCCAGTCAGCCTTCCTCCAAGGAACACTCTTGGTGTAAAAAGTGAAAATTAAATCTGAAGGCTTGAGTACAAGATGCGAAATGCAAAACTCCCCTTGTGTTTTCTCATCATCTTCAACTTCCTTGTTAAAAATTTATCAAACCTACCAGTTATGAATATCAAGCACTATCAAAATGCACGAGATTAAAACATCAAGGTTCATAGCTTTAAGAAACTGTCAGCCCGAGAAACTGGATTTCTTTTTCCTGAATAACATGTGAATTTTTCCATTATGCTACACTATTTTTTATCTGAGAGGAATACAAAACAGACGTTCAGGGTCTACAGCTCCATGCAGGAATGCATATCACAAAATAGTCCACAGAGGCTTCTATAACAAAAATCTAAGCTTCTTTTTTATTTCCTACACTAATTGTATAGGCTTTTAGCAGCCTGTAGCTGCTACCTTTTCTCCCAGGCTGAAGGCTTTTTCCTTGAGACCCTAGACTGAAAGATGTTTTAATTCACATACCCTGCTGCTAGTCTCATGACAAGTAAAGGAATGCCTCAGTGACATACATACATAGTTCGAACATAAAGCTTTAATGTAAAAGAAAATTTCTAATGTAAATTTTTTTAAGGTATTTTTTAATATATATGTATATACTGAGTGTGAGAGATACAGATGTGTATATATACATATTATATACCCTAATGTGTACCAATCTATATTATATATTTGTATATATACACTTAACTTTTTTTAAGAAACAATTCTAAAAGGTATTTAGGCATTGCTTCATACAGTATTATGACACACCTAATTTTAATCTCAGTTTCAACAGTGACGTAAGCTTAGTTTCCCTTGAAAATACTTACAAATTAAACAGTACATCGAGATTACACCCTGGAGCTAAAAATACCAAAACCAGCCACTATTTGTTTGGATATGTTGCAGATACTTGCAAAGATGCTTTCTTAGATACTGGAAAGCAATATAGCTGTATTAGCTATGCTGTTGTACTGACAAAACTATTCTGAAAACCGATCCCAAACCCAGTTTGTTCAATGTAATTGCAAGGACCTCTGCACTAGGTTATACTGCACAAACCAAATGTGTCTCAGATCAGTTTTTGAATATGAAATGAAAGCTGTCTGAATCATTTAGGCCTTACTCTTCTGAGTGGAGAAATGCCACAATATCACGAAACGTACAGGCTGAAGCCCTATCTTCCATTAGGAACCAATTTCTCCAGCAGACATGAAATTCAAATATGCAGCCATTAAAGGAATAAAGGCTGTAACATTATGAAGGAGGTTTCACAATATAATAACAATAATATAGTAAATGACAAGATAATATTCTCATGTTATTTCTAACTTCTGTAACACCTCAGGAATTCGTGGGGTTTTTTTTCAGTGTAAATAACTAACAGCTCAAAAATGCAGCAATTATTTAAAATTTGAAGGATGAACGAAGGTCTCCCTTTCACTAAAGTGATGAGAAAGTGGGCTTACAAGTTAAATAATGCTAATACAATCATAAGTAGCTATGAGACTGTGATACTGTAGTAGTGCAAAGTTCATTTTTGGTATACCTTCGCATCTCATGAATGAAATAACCTTGCCAGAAATCCAGTTGAAAGGGGAATAGATGTTTTGCGTTAGGTTAGAAGTCTTTGCAGAAACATCCGATATTTTGCATAGTCAGATCACATTGTTACAACAATCACAAACAGTTCAAGAAACACCAGTGAAGTTAAGAGAAAAAGAACAAAAAAGACAAAAACAACAAAATCAAACTTAGAGTAGCAGCTAACACTCTGTAGCTACTTCTGTAAGGCTGCTGCAAACACCAGCAAAAGCAAAAGTAAAAAGACTCTACAGTTCTTAAGAAACAGCCTAAAGCTAGTGACCACAGTGCATCTTTTACCATGAATTCTCCACTATTTTTCAAATCATAGCCCACATAAAACACAGTTTACTCTTGTCCTGAAGTTATACATTTTTCAGTTATACATGATTACAAGCAGAATTGCTTTCAACTTCTAGGGAAGTGATGCATATTTTTTTTTTTTTTTATATTTTATTTTTAAGAATGTCGAGTGACACAAAGAAGTCCTAAAACCAACCCCTTCCCCTCCCACCCCAAACTCCTCGGAATTTCAGTCTAATGACTTTTCCTATCTATTACAATTAAATTTTTAAGGCACTTACTATATGATATGTAATCTTAGTCTCACTTTCAGGAAGATGCAAGCTTCAAGTTCCCATTCATTTTTAAACTAAAATATTGCCATTTAAATTACCTCTTTTTTCACTAAACATGTATTTAACAGACTTATTTATGTTTTTAAGTATTATTTTAACCTTTCCACATCTGAAAATGCCTATGTCATGTAATCATGTAATGCTAATAATAAGAAATGCCATAAACCACATTAATAATAATAAAAAAAAAATCTTTAGGACACCTCCTTAATTTATATGAGCCTTGCAGTCAGGGCAAGCTTCAAACTCAGTCTTAAATTTTTATGACAAATGCCAACCATGTTTAGCTTCCTGGTATTTCTGTGAGGTGCCCCGATGATGACCTTTGTTCAGATTTACTTCTGATGTACGATAAATTGCAGTGCTGAAAGATTATAGTATTAAGCAATTACTAATAGCTATCTCTGATTTTTTAATTTGGATATTTCCAAACACACATGCAAATTCCTGGAATACTGAAAGGCGATCAGCTTGCATTTCTGTAATCATGTCTGATAAGGATTCCATAATCATGCCTTCCATGATTCCATTATCATGTCTAATAACACCAGGAGTATGTAATTAACTAAAGGACACAGAAGAATCTATTTTACCCCAGTACCTGCAATAGAGAATTCCTAAGTGGCTTCCTTTGCCAAATAAGCTGAAGAGTGTTTCAACCCACCCCATCCCTGCCATGAACGCAGGCTTCTACCCTCCAACTTTGAAATAATGACTGCAATTTAATGCAGGGTTCTTAGATGTCTCTAAAGTGAAAGAAATCCATATATGTATAACAGATCATTCAGGTAGTTGGTGGTTTGAACACAACGGTTCTTCCCTACTAGGGTCAGCTATTGCCTACTCCAGGCCTGGTGTGCCGTCCTAATGAATATTAATATAAGACATGAAATAAAGTTTCCAACCAGCCTGCTTCTGCTCTAGGAGAATTTAATTCCATCAATGAAGTTAATAGTTAATAAAGTTAATAAAACTTTAAAATTTAAAGCACGGATATGAAGTCTTGCCCTCAGGAAAATGGAAGCCTATGTCACTGAAGGCATGTGATCTCTGAGAGTTTTTCTAGGGTGCACTTAGGGGGTTTTATTGATGTCTGGCAGCAGACTGACATACTTCCATTTAAACAGCCGCGGTTAACCCTCTCCAGGCTACGTTCATTGTTCAGATCTGTTCTAGCACATCTGTCCAGAGCCAAAGCAAACCTAAACACCGTATCCATTGTAGTTGTAAAGTATTTTTTAACTGATGTAAGGTATTAAGAGAACACAGAAAGCTGCTCAGGCACTGAAGAGCTATATTCTGGCTAAGTAACAAAGGTAAAATAATATGAATGTAGGAATGCCCATAGTAGCTGTGTAATGCTCACAGACTTAAAAGAGTAAAAGCTAAGTATTGTGTACTGACAAATGCTCTCATATCACACAAACAGGAAACAGAATTGGTCTGAGGCTTTATTTCACCCATTATTCTTTTCTCATGCCATAGACATGAATTATGGGGGTGAGAAAGAACTGTGGCATTACTGCAAGTTCAAGTCATCATCACTATTAAAGAAACTGTCCAAATTTTTGTGCAGTGTTATTGCATAAAAAAGCCAGGTTTGTTTTTGACTATTATAATATTAACACAATGTTTGCCAAGTGAAGTTTGGAAAGAAAGAACCAATGATCATGTAATTTACCATTTTAGTTTGGTATTACCAGCAATGCTGAGTTGCTTTCAGCAGAGAAACACTAAAACCCCACCATCCTCCAGATCCTCCAGGCTCTTCAGTTTGCTTATATTCTGACCTAGAACATCCCACAAATTACACAATATGCTATGAGGTGCCGGCACACCACATCATGTACCAGAATAACAGGCGGTACAGACTGGTGACGGTATGCAATCTCTTGTGCAGATGCGCAGGGACAGACCGGCAGGAATAGATTCCAGCAGAACAGCACACCCCCAAGGCCCCTCTCCCACCAGGCGCGTTATGCATCAGGGATCAGATGCAGCACTACCAATCCATGAAACGGAGGTGCTGGAGTGGACTAATCTGAAGCAGAAAGGCTGCTGGCAAAGGCAGTTCTGCCCTTGAAAGGATTAAATATAATCAACCTTGTGTTTCAGACAGGTAAAAATACATATCACAAAGAAGGAATTTCTACCTGGAACAGCTTCTACTGGTCAACAGGGGTGAGAACAAGAAAAACAAATGTTTGTATGCGACTATTATTCAACATCACAAAAACTTCCAACTGACAAAGGGATTTTTCAATGGCTATTAAGCAACTTCCCATCTTTCAGTTGGACGTCTAACGTTTTTATTTCTGAAAATCTCTCCATAACGTATGCATAATCCAATATTCTGGTAAACAAGGCATTTTTAAATAGCACACCCTTTAAAAGTCTGATCAGCTCCTGAAAGCTCCAAAGGAAAAATTCTCAAGATAATGTCTCCCTTAAGACAGTCTAGTTTCCTTAAGGTTCCACTAAGACCTGTTGTCAAATAAAAGGAAGATTTATTAGGACATACTTCAGCATCTCACTTCCCTGCTAGTATATCTCTCAAACAAAAACAGAGAAATTGTATTTCTTGGATTACTTAAATATGTTTATAATGTACACTAAAATCAAAGAACATTCTTGGAATTTAGCTTTATCTTTAGAAGTTGCTGTTCAAACTTTTCAGATCCAGCAGTATAACGCACATTTTGACTTTATAAGCCATTTCCTCACATACCTACTTCTGCAGTTTATATCCCACCTGCATCTGTTTTATGAATGCCAGTGGGCTTTAAATATCTACCGCATTCCCTTTATTTCCCTTTCTCTCCTTCGTTAAACACATTCTTGACACTTTTTAGGACCTATACTGCACTCACATAAAGAGTATTTATGAATAAACGTGTTAGATGAGCTCCTACTTACCCAGTCTAACATCAAAATGCAGCAGTGGTTAGTAACTTTAGTTTCAAAGTGGGGCGAGAATTCCCTATGGAATACGTGTTGTGTAATATTTGACATAAACCTAAAATTCCTGTTTGATTTACAAATGTATTCTCTGAAGAGTACAAGATAAAAATAAAAAATCTTGCAATAGAACCTCATGAAATGTTGGAATTAGCATGAATGTGCGCTCCTGTGCGCTACGAGGTGTGTCAAACGCTTAGCTGTTTACAAATACCAAGCAATCACAGCTATGTACATCTCTATTAAATTCATTTACCAACCCTGTTGCTCTTCTGCTTTGTTCAAAAACCCATTTCTATGTGACTAGAGCAGGCTCTCTCCAAGTCTATATTTTTTCCATCTGTAAAATCCGTAATGTACAGATTAAGTCATTTTTAATTACAAACTAATGGTATAATTTATGTGGTAATCTAATTTGTCATTTGAATGCTGTACAAAATAACAGTAGCTGCCAAGCAAGACATCCTAGAAAACTGTTGTAACACATATTTAGATAACTGAAACCTCATCATACTATTCCAAATTAAGAATTTATAAAGAATACAGAGCAAATGACAACAGCACAGTAACCACAGGAGGATACAACTCAGTGAAAGTGAATTGCAGACTGTTCTGGTAAAAATATTTTAAGAGTTGATTAACTTTCCTCTACTTTTCCAACACGTATCTTCCCTCACATATTTCAAGTCAGTCTCAGGCTTCATCTTCCAAGCTGTGAGAGATACACGGAGCTAGTGGTAAACTTCATACCAGCAAAAGACACACCCCATCCTGCCAAGACTCAAAATGAGGGGTGATAAAGCACCACCTATGTGAGAAATCTTAAATTGATATTCGGTTAATTTTAATTAGAATGGACTGAGAGCAGCCCTGAGGAGAAGGACTTGGGGTGGATGAAAAGCTCAACATGAGCTGGCAACACGCGCTTGTGGCCCAGAAAGCCAGCTGCATCCTGGGCTGCACCAAAAGAAGCGTGGCCAGCAGGGCGAGGGAGGGGATTCTGCCTCTCTACTCCACTCTTGTGAGATCCCACCTGGAGTACTGCCTCCAGCTCTGGAACCCCCAACACAGGAAAGACATGGACCTGTTGGAGCGGGTCCAGAGGAGGTCATGAAGATGATCAGAGCACCTCTCCTAAGAAGACAGGATGAGAGAGTTGGGGCTGTTCACCCTGGAGGAGAGGAGGCTCTGGGGAGACCTTATAGCCCCTTCCAGTACCTAAAGGGGCTACAGGCAAGAGGGGGAGAGAGTCTTTATCAGGGAGTGTAGTGATAGGATGAGGGGTAATGGCTTCAAACTGAAAGAGGGAAGATTTAGATTAGATATTAGGAAGAAATTCTTTACTGTGAGGGTGACGAGACACTGGCACAGGTTGCCCAGAGAAGCTGTGGATGCCCCATCCCTGGAGGTGTTCAAGGCCATTCTGGACAAGGCTTTGAGTAACCTGGTCTGGTGGAAGGTGTCCCTGCCCATGGCAGGGGGGTTGGAACTAGATGAGCTTTAAGGTCCCTTCCAACTCTAACCATTCCATAATTCTATGATTCTTTAGCATATACAAAATTTTCTATAGCTTCAGTTGTTAGATTCAGCATTTAGATGTAAATTATGCATAATAAGAAAAATGACCTATGGGTTAGACGTACGTTTGGGCATAAAATGAGAATGAGACGAGATGCATGGGGAGTTGTGAAGCCAAAAGCATGAAAAGCAGCACTTCTAAGTGCAAAATAAAGTCTGAAAATGCCTTTTTATAACAACACATGAAGTTGCGTTAAAAATACATTTTGGCAAATACTAGAAAGTTGTGCATTCTAGAGCAGAAAGCTGCAACTATTTGTCCAACTGAATGTATGGTTCATCACTACAAAAGCATTGGAATCCTTTCCATAAGACAGCATTGTGACACCACTTCCTAAGCTCAGAACATTTATATTTTCCAAGACCTTTGGTTAATCACTTCCAAGCATGAATCCACTCTCTGCCTTCTACAAAATGGTAAACCTTTATTTAAAGTAGTATTTTGAGTCATTTTTAACCACTGGACTTTACTTCGTTTTGTGAATCTTCTAGTGTATTGGTATTATTTACTATCATGTTACATAGCTACTCAGAAGTCATAAAAAGTATGGAATGTGATACAGGAAAGAATTTCAACATGGTCCCAGTAAAATAAATCTCTCCAGATGCTCCATAGAGATGGAGAACAAAAAAATTTAACCATCCTCTAAAGACATGGACAGGTAGGCATTTCATTGCTGTGTACTTAAGTATTAGCTGTGTATTTGCTTAAGTTTAATACATCACGAATTGGTCTGAAGACTTTGATCCCATGCAGGCTATACAGATAAGTTTATTAAACAATGCTGAAACTGAAACCTTTGACATCTACAGATTTTTTAAGGCAATTTCTGAAGCTATGCTTGGCTTACCAAGCATCCATCTACTGGAGAAGAAACTACGTAGGTACTGCTCCACTTACTCAGCAAAATAATGTAAGCTTCTCAGCTTACATGGAAATTTGTCTTGGCTTTCATGAATTGCGTTTTCAATGAGGACTCATGAAATTACTCTTTGAGATTGCTCTGCTAAGTCCCTCAATTCATACACGCTTCCAGAAAAAAACTTATCCTACAATTGAAGAGGTATCATAGAAATAATCAGAATATAATTTAAAATTATAAGCAAAACTCTTGGATCCAAGAGAATTCTACACTGCATCCCCACTGTCATCATTAATCTGTACATTGTTTCAGTCTGTTCTCTAAATTCACCTGCCACTGCAATGCAAAACTACAACGCTCTAAGTACAATCCCTTTCCAGCTTCAGATGACACTCAACTACTGCCCAGATCAAGAAGCTGAAGAGATGTAACAACGCCACAGGTATCAGTAACTTGAACCCAGTTGTCCTGCTGTAAAGATAAAAATACTGCTGAAAGAATGGGCAAGCTTAAAGCTGCTTGTTTGTACCCCTACTGGACAATTTATCCTTGCATAAAACGAAAGATAGGTAAAGGACCCCCAATAGGTAGGGAAGAGAATTCTGCCACCTGCCTTCACTGGGTTAATCCACAGCAGATAGGGAATGACGCTTCCTTGTTGCTGTTGTTGCTTTTCAGACTACAGCTGTCAAATGTATTTTAAGCACCTGAAATGATCGAATTTGAAATTAAAGTGCATTTTTGAGAAAAGAATGTTCTGTTGCCTTGAAGGGTAAGCCCCTGAAGCACACCTGAAAGAAGAAAACGGATCCCTTTAAATTTAATACATATCTATGCTAAGAAAATAAATTAAGAGAACTATAAGAATAATTTTTACAAACACCACGATACACAACTTTGAGCTGCTTCCTGCATTCTTACATTTATAAATATGCTGGAATAAGAAAGGAATTGAACAAAATTTAGGTTTACAAACAACAGGAAACTACAAAATATTTCACTTTCTTATCCCAAAACTATACCAAGCAAAAGACTTAAAAGAAAAATAATTTACTTGGTTTTATGTATGTGTGTATTTGGGCATGGAAATTAAGATACATATTATGTAATTTTTATCTCCATTAACATGCAACATATGCCTCAAAAACACCCCAAGAACAAAGCATATATTTTTTCAGGAGGTTTGGCTACTTTTTTCACTCTGCAGTGATGCAGGAATAAATTGATCAATGACATTGCTGAGTATCACAAAGTACTTGCCTGATTCAGTGTTCAGTCAAGTAAGTAGAAATCAAAGAATGTTGTTAAGATGTTAATCAGACCTTTAGCTTTCACGTTCAATGCCACAACTTTGTTCTGTAAATTCCTGGAAAATCTGAAGCTTTTGTTTCAGAGAAAAAAACTAAACCTTTCATGCTGGTTACAGATTATAATATTTTTGAAAATGTATTCAATTATATAGCCCATATATTTTCTAAGAAGTGTGTCTGGCCCGTGAAACTGGAAAAGCTTCAGCAGAGTGTAAAACTCAGTCTCCATCTCTAAATCGTTAGCAAGAGGCCCCTTCAGTATAAAACACTAGTATTTCTAGGGCAAAATAAGAAAATGAAAGGGGAGCAGTGTACATACTAATTTATAAAGGGGTGAAAAATAAACATTACTGGAGTATTGCAGGAGCTACAAGGAAAAAGTGTGCTTTTGTTTACATTTCTCAACAAATGTAGAAACATTTTTGTAACAACCTTTGTTATTTCAACAAATTCACGTTGTGTCTTTTTGCTACAACCTTTGCCATGAGAAGGAGGTATCAGAATTATCGTTCTTGATATTTTTGACCTTTTCAGTATTCAGTTATGTTTAGATTCACTGTCAGTTCCACCTCTTCTTCACAGGTTACTAAGGCTGTATCCAAAGAAAAATGCAAATTGCCAGCAAGTCAAATTACAGAACATTAGTAAGGTCAAAGCAGTACAGTTTATTATCATCTTTCACAGAATACATGAAACATTAACACTGTGTTACTTCATTCTCATGACAATAATTGTAAAGAGACCTTCCTGTGCAACTTACTTTCATTACAACTTCAAAATTACATTGTGATTTGTAATCCTGTACTCCTCTTAGAATTTGTCTCTCTCTAAATATCTTGATTATTTCAAAATGCATTGAGTTGCACAAGAAATGTTTTCCAATAACGTACCTTATTTGTACTTCAGATTTTTACTGAAACTAATGGAAAGCAGAGAAAAGTATGTTTGCAGGAAGACTACAAGACAGCGTGCCATTTCATGTGCAAATGCATGGAAACAGTGCATGAACTCCATGGTTGAGCAAGACACTGGGCCTCCTTTCATCCCATTCAATTTGAATTATCCTCTGATTATATCATTCTGAAGATCAAAATACAAGCATTTCTGAGAATGTCTACTGAAGGTACAGTGTCTGAGTCAATAACAATTGCTCCTGGAGATGCAAGAATAGGCACACAGGAATCCTCTGAACTCAGTTAAGACAATAAAATTGTTTTATAGTTGCATTCTATCTAAGACACTATTGCAAGTATACTTGCAATGCGGATTCTATTCACCACCTGGACAGTGACCGACCACTCTATTCCAGAAATCCAGTTCCACACAATTACCCTATGTAAAACAGCACTCTCTCTATAAATAGGTGTATAAAATACATGCATTTTTAACTAACACTTGGTCCATCAATATCTATGCAACAAGTTTTCACATGGAAAAGGAGGAAAAGAGGATGATTTCCGAAATGGAGATAAAAATCAGAAGTCAACAAAGAGGAAAATGGTAAGAGATAGTAACCCAACCAGAAGTAAGGAGTAGCAGCATCTTTCAACATACAGAGAAAAAAGCAAATTCTCTAATTAAAAGGAAAGAAAACTATTGAAAATCATCTTCAATTCCTTTCTGGAACTTATACACGATATTTTTGTTTTTCAGCTTAGTTGCACATTGGATATGAAAAACACACCCATTTACACCACACCGTAAGTTTAATTTTGAATTCAAACACTGCAAATATATGTCTATGATCACAGGTCTCTATAATTTCTCTAGAATATGCCAAGGTACCACAAAAAAAGCTAGGTTCATAACATTACCCACTGATTCAGAACTTGGTAATACAGAAATTCTCATTAGCTTAACTTAGCTATTCTTACAAGAGTAGGGTTGGTTTTTTTTAATATGATCTGGATCCAGATCTGGGTAAGTTTCAGCATTTTGAGATGTTACAGGTTTAGGGCAATGATAGACTGACAACAGAGACAATGCTTCTTTCATTACTATAAGCAAATTAACACAATTATCAAATATTTATTATATCGCACTCCTCATGCAATAAATACATGAACAATTTAAAAATGTGTTAAATGCTCTGTGCTAAAATAATAAATGACCTAATTTGTAATATTAGACAAGCATGAGAATTACACTCAATGTTGTGAATAGCCCTGTGGCAAGACTTCTCACTGAAAAGCTTTCAGCATTACTGCAGTAAGAGACAAAGTTTTCTCTGTTCCACACTGTAACATAAACTGTGCAGCCCGAACTGTACATTTCTCATAAGTTAATATATTCTCCCAAAAGCTAGGTGGCTTCAGGTTTACATAGCCTGACTTTTCATAGCAATGGATGGACTTTCAGCTGAGTGCTAGCGAATTACTTCCCATTAATACCAACAGAAGTTGCACACTGAACTCCCCATGCAATAGGGGTCACTTTTGCTCAGAAAATATTCATATAAGCTTCTAAATTATACATTACATATGGAATACTTTCTCCTGAACAATAAAAATATTCTTCCTTTTTATTCAGAGCATCAGTTTTTGGTAGATACAGCAAAGCTGACTTGAAAGCAGAAGTAACGATAATTGAAAGCTATTTATTTCCTATACACCAAAATAAGTAGACAATGCTTAAGCGCTGGTATAGATTCAATTTATGACAAGAGAGCAACTAGTTAAGACAGTTTCAGTAGGAAAGGGAAAAGATCAAGGAAAGAACAGAAAGTTACCTGATATTCATGAGAGCAGAGTGGGCTTTTTGTCTTGAAAGAGCTGCTACTTCAGAGTTTTAGCAGAATGTAACACCTACAGCACACTTCTCATTTTTAAGTAAACTTAAGAAACAAGAACATTTTTTTAATTATTTCTTCAGATCAACAGAAATGGTCTCATGTTGCCATGCCGCCATGCATTTCTTGAAAACCTCTTTAGTTTTTCAATTATTCTGACCTGCTGGATTTAGCAAGCTCTGTTGTGAGTTCAGGTAGACTGTACAATTCAGAGGTTTCCGTTAAATGGGGACTGAGTAACACCATATTCCTAGGAGCTTTCACGCGTCTCTTCTTCACAGTAACTAGTTTCTGAGCAGGTATGATCTGTTAGGCCTTGGAATAGCATTGCTTTAGGGAACACTACGTAGTGCTAGCGTGAATCGCCATCTTCTAAGATGGAAGGAGGAACAGGCAGAAGAGTAAAACAAATGGGAGGAAAGAACAATAATCACACATTCTGGTTTTAGGTACCTAAATTTTCCTCAATGGTCTACATTCACATTATGCAGTTTGGGGTGGAACCTAGAAAGTAATAATCTCTCATCTGCATGACAGAGTAAAATCCTGATCACCAGACCTTCGATGTCCTCACTGATTTTCAGTTGCACAGGACAATCATTTTGGATTAAGTTCTTCATACCATTAGAATGACACATCCTACAGCTATTCTGCTTCACATGCCCTTACTTTCAGATCATATACAATCTTTTCCAGCTTCTCCACCATCCGTACTTACTCTTGGAAAATATCTAGTTATCAGCCTTGCCACTTGTTGTTAGGTGACTACTGGAAGACCAGACACACATAGCCTTGACAGCAAAATCCTCTTAGTGAAGCTTCCTAAAAGATTCCCATTTTTTTCGCTTTGCCTCCTACTCTGTCTACACTCCTCCCACCTGACTGACTGTAGTACTCCTTTGGAAGATGCATCAGTAAAATTATCTTACAATTCTTTTTAAGCCAGGTCACTAACACAATTTAAGATACAAACCCTCAACTAATTGAGTTGACCCAAATAAGGACTGGAAAAACAAGCAACTTCGTAAAGCGGTTCTGCTACTGAAATAGCCAATATAGCATGCAACCACAACCCAAGGCTCTGTACATTTAAACAATTAAACATAAATATGTACTGAGAATTAGCACTGTCAGCCTGTGGCAATGAAAACCACTGAGGATTAACGTGTTCCGGGCTCTTGGGAAAGACTAGATAAAAAGTTCAGAAGGGCCCGCTGCACAATAAGCTACACGACCTCTGTACTTCTGAATTCAGTCGCTTGGCTGCCGTTTATAACAGCAATCAGCTGAAAAGCGGCGAGTGGGCTGTCAAACGCATGTTGGTTTATAAAGTACAATAATAACATTTATGACATAATTTTAAATCATGAAAAACACTCATAAAGCTTCACTATAGGACTAATTTTGTAATTAAATTTGAAGTTAGTTTGGTAGTGGTACACCTGTCTCCCAACCCTGCATGCTAACAGGTAATGCACACAGTACGAGCATATTCTGTTAAGAAACACGTTACTCTTGATTCTGATAATCAGTGGATATGGACGGATTCTGAGTAGAAGGTTTAGAATTTGAAATTATCTCTTTCATGACAACTGGTCAAAAGTTTAGCTAGGACATAACTTTATTACGGACATATAAAATAGTGCTCTTAGCACAGTAAAAGTAAACTACTCACCTGGGAATGCTCAAAATTATTTTTTTTTAGTGTAACTATTGGATTTTGTTATTTTTTTTCTTCAAAGGTTCAAAGCATGTGATGTAGTAAGAGCACCTGAATCAAAGATTTATACAAAACTCTGTGCTAGTATTAATACATCCTATGTCATATTGACTCACTTAAAATTGTTTTAAATTATGTCAGACTAGGTTAGACTGCTTTCATGTTAATTAATCAGTGCTAGTATGCTGTGTAACTACAATACACTGTTTAATTGTAATTTGTTGAACGTAGCTTCTATTAGCATAGCGTATAAATATGCATTTGCCATTTTTTTAAAAACATTGTAGTACTATACTTGATAAGTCATACTTTTATACTATAGTTTGCAAAGACTTTTGACCTCATTTTCCCCTAAATTCCAAAAACGTTGTTTTACATCTCTACACTGTAACTTGCAACATGTGGATTTTTAATTTTTTTTTAATTTATCTGAGTCAGTTGATTTTCATGAAATCCAATTAATTGGAGCCCTTCTCTAACAAACATGATAAATGGTTGGTTACTTTTACAATAGAAACTCCTGTAGAATATTTAAAGCCAGTTCACTCAAGTGCAAGTAAATTGAGTAGACATTAACAAAAAGATCACCACATTGTATTTCTTGCATCTGCCCCTGCAGTACTGCTACAGTGTTTTACATTGTAAAGAAAACGTCTACATTCCAAACTGTCCCTAACATACAGAAACAATGCCTAGGTGGGAAAACTCTGATCAGAGACTGATGTGACTGCAGAAGTGAGTATCTTTCATTCCTAGGCTTGGCTGACAGCTCACAGCTGGCAGTAAATTGTCCCTTTCCTGTCTTAGCACACAGGAGCTTTCTACCTGAAGAAGTGCACAGGCTGCAGTTTCCAGCAACACCTTCTCAAAAAGTCAATTTCACCTTTTTGCAGCCCTGAAGGAACCCAGATCACGTTAAGCATGAGAACTTAAAACAGGGGAAAGATTAAAAAAAAAAAAAAAAAAAAAGTCTTTTGGCAAAATAAAAGTACAATAGTTAATAGTGCAATTTCCTGTTACAATAAAGACGTCACTTTTTTTTTCCAAAAGAGGTCTTTAGAGTGAAACTAAATGGGCTGCATTACGGCATAATGAAAAATAGAAATAACAAAAAGCCCTGCTGATTCAAAGATAAAGGAAACATCAAAATGGTAGCAAATTTTTAAGGTTACACTGACAAATTATCTTAGCATTAAAAGATTAACTTCCTGCTTTTATCAATCTCTATGATAAAATGTATACACCCACACTCAAATCAGACTTACACCGGAGAAGTAAAATGCTTTTAGACAGACATGGAGAAGCACATCGCAAGATAAATTGTTATATACTATATAAAAAAATCTAATATCAAACCAAAACCAGATTTTGCTTTTCCACCCAACTCTTCTTCTCCTCAAGAAGCAACTGAGTAAGAAGGGACAATGCGAGGAGTATAAAAATAAAAATATGTGGGGTTTTAGAAATAATAGTCTAAAAATAAAAAGAGCCCCTTGATGAAGATTTTAAGCATTTTAAAGAAACATGTATGACATTTACAATTCTGTAAGTATTTTAAATTATTTTCTTTTGACCATAAACAAATTACACTGACTTATTTCAGCTTGTTTATATATTTTTCAAAGATGAAAAACAATTGTTAAATCCTTTTAAAAGCTTTTATCATCAATGTCAGATGATCTCTAAAACATGGTATGTGCAGATGAACATTAGAAATAAAAGGACATCAATCCAATTTTGAAATATTCATTAAGATTAGAAAATTATTATACCATATATTAGGATTAAAAAACCCCAACTTCTAATAGTCATTTAAAAAAAAGAAAATGGATGTTTATAGGTAAAATCCTTACAAAAAGAAAAGAGAAACACCAACTATTTCCTATTTCTACATGAATATTCAGTAAAAACTAAAGCTTATGCCATTCCCTGCTACTGCAGTTAATTAAGTATTCAGACCAGTAAACAGCTCGGTTGGAATGATTTTATGACAAATGACCAAAAACATATCAACCATAAAAACCCAGCCCTTCAACAATCCCTCAAGCCCAGGAAGCTCAATCAATGTGAAATAGACGGCGAATTCAGAGATGGCAGCATTCGCTCACTCTCAACTCTGCATAAATCTGATGACAGGCAGTTTTCCTCCACTAACTTCTACACACACACACACACACAACATAGAAGAGGAAGGTATGTTTTAGAAGTCTAATAGACAAGAAGACTGAGCATTGGAAAAAAAAAAAAAGCCAATATGGAAACCAAGTCTGCTAGGTCAATGGCTATTACATTGATTAGGAGAAGGGAAGAAAAAGTGAGAGAGATGAATAAAGACTAAAATCAATGAATACAGACAGCACCCTATATACAGGACGCATGCATGCTAATTGAAAATACCTTTCTTTTCTGAAGTTTATATATTACAAGAGGTGCTATGATGTGTATGTGCCGAAATGCAGAAGGTGAGAATCACAGATTTAGCATAAGAACAACACTTTAAGGTTAAGAGAAATATTTTGAATTCCCTTGATCCCAACTTCACCTGATCAAAAGAAGCTTTGCTGTACCAAGCGCAGTGCAGGATGTAAATCATAATAAATACAGAACTGTATATATATCCTATGCATCCATACGTGCTAATACACCTTACATGTAAATAGGGTCATACCAAGATAGTGTTGAGTCAGAGGAAGAGATAAAAAAAAAAAAAAATGGGGGAGGTGGTGGTGTAAGACATGGATGGGAAAGAAAGCAAAATGATGATTTCTCTGTATATGGAATACTAAATATTTAAGGTGGCATATTTTAACAATTATAAACCTCAGCAGTCTTCAGTATTAAACTCCTATTTTTGACCAACTCTCAGGTCTATTTTCTCTGTGCTTTTCACATGGAACTAGCATATTAATTAGAATGAGATCATCCAGTTTCATCCAATAATGCCAATGTTATCTGAGGGCTGGACGGCATCCAAATTTCATTTCAATATACCACTTTGGTATTATAAATGATAAATCAATATTTCTAATACTTTTCCATTCTAATGTATTACAGTGGAAATAAGCCAGCATAGCCTGCAAGAAATATGCAGATTAAAAAGGTTATACATTGAGTATAATGAAATGCAATTATTATTTTTTGTTAAATTAAACTTGGAGGCAATTGGTCACTGAAACCAGGGGAAATTCAAGAGGAATTTGAAAAATTAACATCATTTTGAAGTTAAAACAAGAAGTAACAGGTCAGTGAGTCAAGGCAGTTGAAAAAGATGTTCATTAGTTTTGAGCAAGGTAAGAGAAGTGGAATAAACTCCTAAGAATTCAAAAGGCGTAACTAAAACGTATATGCTTGCATAGCTTATCATCGCCATTTTCAAAAGATCATCACACACACTGGCTGAACAGTGGCACTTGCATAACATGGTCATAAACACATCCATTATTTAACTATAGGGAATAATTTATACATTTTCTTCACCTACCCTACATGCATTTAGCTCAGCTAAAGTTCTTGTATGCTGTTCTGAAGAAGGATGGGGTCAATCACATGCTCATGAGTTTTCTTGAACTAGTATCTTTGTAATGGAAGAAGATTTTTTTTTCTTTCAAGATTGTAGCAGTAAAACATATTCTAACTGACCATAGAAGAGCAAGAAAATATTCTGCCTCATTTAAGTGGTCAAATAAAGATCGTTAAGCTGAGTGCTGTAGTGTACCTTTGAGTGGATTTCAGACATTATATCAGTAATGGTAAGTTTGTAACACAAAAATTAAAACCATTCAAAAACAATATTTTAATATTAGAATAAAAATTAATAAGATTCATTTTCTAAGTGCATTATCTCACATTCTAAAGACATAACAGAAGGTTCAAAACACTCTACCAAGAACAGTAGAAAATTTATTCAAAAATAAAAGCAATCCAAACCAGGAGTTCTTATGATTAATTTGTATTCATTTTTAAACTTAAAAAAAAAAATCGATTCAAATCTCATTTAGCACAATGTAAAAATAGCCAATTCCATTTAAATCTGTGCTGTAAATCTTGCATAATATGAGAACTAATTGCCATTGATTTCACTGAAGTTTCCTTACATATTCACTTAATCACTAAGCAAAATCAAATGTATTTATCTTGAGTCAGGCTTAAGAAACAATGTGAATCCCACAGGAAAGTTCAGTCCTCAGATCGCAAAATCTTAATAGCTTGAACTGAAGTTCAAGACTTACATTTTTTGGAACATAAACACCTAACTTGAATATACTGAAAGACCAAAGCATGGTCACAAATCAATTCTTTTCAGAGCACACATGATTAGGGAAATTATTTCAGTTTCTAGGAGATATTTAGACTCTTTAAGAACAGTAACAAGGAATTTGGGGATTTAAAAAAAAAATATTAAAAATGGTAAAATCCATTTGCTATTATTCTGAAGAAATTAACAGATACCATCAAGCCAAAATGAAGTCTACACTACCAGTGTCACGTTGACTGAAAGTTTCCCACCATGAACTTCACAGAGTGGAAACAGGTCGGATCAACATTGAAATTAAAATGTCTCCTCACCTTCTGCCTTGGGTATGAAAAGGTGGCTTTCTTCTTTTTTTTTTTTTTTTTTATATCTGGGGGAGATTTTTTTTTAAAGTACATTGTAATTCCTGTGAAGAATAAAAATAATACAGCTGCTTTATGGCTTTCCATAGATAACGTAAGATTTTAATTTTATTATAGTCTATTGTTATGAAAATTGGGACTTATTTAAAGCAGTGTGTATTTGAGTATTTGATGTAATTTCCATTTTTGGTATAAATCCCCAATTATGAAACACTGCTGCAAAGGTGTAGGCAGATCCAAGACATCTACTGGTTACAAAGACAGCAACTATTGAGAGAGAAAAGAGAGAGACAAAGAGAGAATGCTGCAACAATCACAATACAAGAGGCGCTGCTTGGCAGCTATGAGGCTGCAGACCACTGTTAGTCCTTTTACATAACCGCAGCAGCCAAGACTGAACGGGCAGCTCCAAGGGGGTGTTTGATGCTGCAGGAACTGGTCCCACTGATGAGTAACTGCAAAGCAGAATTTGTTTTCTTGCTAAGACTGGAACCGATGGAATTTTCTTCTTTATTTAAAGTGCGTGCTATCTTCATTCCAGAGCAGGCCTGTTGGCAGAACTGTACGTGAATTTGTACGAACAAGGCCCATAGAATCCCTTTTTTGCTTTGAGAAGCATTGGGTTTTTTTCTCTTGTTCAACATGTGAATTGCATTCATTTAGCATGCCTCAAAGTACAGGGATCAAACATATTGTCCTTCTTAAAACACACCAGTATACCAATTACTCAAGATTCTAAACTCTTCGTTTCTTGTCTCTTAGTTTCATGCATATTAATGAACTGGTCATTTAAAGAGAGACAATATTTTTGCTCTGTCCTTGCATCATGCTGGTGGTGGGGTGGGGGTGTGTGAGAAAGAGAGCACTCGAGAGCTGCACAAAGACTGACAGAGAAAGACACACATACATGCACACACGCTGGTCTTGCCCGGACACCGGTATTTTAAGTCTTTACGCTACTAACTCATTGTCTTATCCAGATTCTCTGAAGGATCACCTTACCTTTTCAACTTCCAAATATGTAAGCAATAATGTTAAGAGATGACATGTAACCATTCTCCAGATAAGACCTAGATACTTTAAGGCATTTTCATTCAGACTTCCTTCACATTAAATCGTAACACTTACTAAGTATGGGACATCGTATGAGAATATTTCTGTGTTAGTTAATATGCCCATAAAGTAAGTTCTGGTAAAACGCATTGTAGTGCACAATAAAGATATGTATGACTATGCAGTGATTTGGTTATTTGAATGGAAAGAAAATAATCCTCTTTAGACTCCTCTCTTCTGAAGTTTATTCATTTTAAAAATACGAAAGTGGAACACAATTCCAAGCTCCAACAATTTGGAGCGTGGGGGTGACTGTTTCTCAGGAAATGCTGGTAAGCACATCTGAAGATCCATTTGGTGACTCTCTTGAAAATCCATGCCTGGCATCTTTCCTGTCCATTGGTTTGAATGGTGTATGAATTAGATTAACTGTCCTGATTATTCAAAGAAATTTAGCTTAATGACCTGCAATTACTTTAATGGCTTTGAAATTCAGAAGGTAAGAAAGCACTATGTTTCTTTAAATGAACATTAAATATAAAATGTCTCTGATTGACTGTCATGAAAACCCAATTTTACTGCCATTTAAATTATTCAGAATCAATATTAGACATTAGCTATAGTTAGGAAGCTTATGAAGACAGAAGCATCTAAAAGCTACCTTTGTTAATATTGAGTAATTGCATATTGTTTTGAAAATCACAGGCCATTTTGCTATGTATCACTGTATCAGAAAGCAGCATCTTTATTTCTTTTTAACACTAAGCTATAAAAAAGAAAAATGGACTCAAGTTCATCTTTGATGAGTTTGTGCTTAAGTTCCTTTCCCCGCTTTGATTATTGAATTTTCCAAGTTGTGATGAATGCCATTTACATTTTAGTACCATCATGTACCTCCAGCAGAGGTAGTAAAACAGTACTAGCAATTCAACATAGAAAATATAGTAGGAAACATTTCAGGTCAAGTATCAGTTCAGTGTAGAATAAAGAATTTAAAAAAATCTTGAAAAGATTAAATTAATGAAAAATGCATAATATTGGTATGTAACAATTCTCAATAGCAATTTAAAAATAGCTTCAGTAGCATTGCTGCTTAAGGATACAGCATTTCTAAAGAGTAAAGAAAATGCATGGAGAATGGTAAAGCTATACATCTCCTAATATGTATAACCCAGCTTCATGAATTTTTCTTGCCAGTTCAGGATAGCTGAAATACAAGGTGGCATAGACAGACCATTAGATCCCTGGCTCTGGATTCCAGGCACCAACAAGCACAGGGAGGATGGCCCTTATGTTTTTTCTATAGTATAGCAGAACACAGTAGAATCTGCTTTTGTACCAAGTGATCTTCAGGCTATAATGATATTCTAGACCACCCTGAAATTCGCTATGTCTCTGAGGACTACTGTGCTGGCTGTTAGTCATCCTTGTTGGTGGTCATTGGAGCAAGAAATAGTAACCATACGAGCCTTACTTTACAGTTGACGTATTTGACCAGCTTTCTCTTTGTATGCAACATGGCGATCAAGTAATGGCTCTCAAAATTGTTGTTGTCCTTCACATTTACCTTGGTAACACTTAACGCCCGCCCTAAATGTTTGTGGACGGCAAAAGAGAAAACTGTATTCATCAAAACAGTTTCTCCTTCTGCATAAGTATACGTTTAATAAACTAGAAAATACAAGCACAGAGATGTTCACTAGTCATACAAATAGGATTGCTCAAAGGAATACGCTTCGATACTGAACTGAAGCGCCTCCCAAGACAATTTAACCTTAAATAACTATGTTGTGGGATACCTATAAATAGTTAGCTAAAACCCATCTGTGTGACTCCAGAGTTTTTCCTTCTCTTTTGAGGAAACACAGGCAAGAAATACTTTATTTATTATATATTATATATAAAATAAGTATTCTATATCATTATATTATACTATTATATAACATATGTTATTTTTTCCTAAATTAAAGGCAAAGTGATCAAGTGCTTGGGATCACAGGAATAAATAACATGTGGGTATGCTCTTTAAGCTTAAAAAGAGAGGAGGGGGGAGGGAGGAAGATGAATGCCACTTAAGTCTTACATTGTGAAAAGGCAAAAAACCACTGTAGGACAACTTTATTTTGGCATTAAACTCTGGGTTTACTTTTCATCAATAAATGTTATTACGTAAGAACCATCACACAATTGGGCCAGACTGCTATAATCTGTTGAGAAATGTTAAAATACCTACGAGCAATCTATTTTTAATAGCTATGAAGCATAAGCAATTTCCATCAACTCCCATCACCAATTGTGGTTGATTCACACTCTGGAAATTAAATAACTAACATTTAGGTATGCAACTTTAGACACGCAATTTTGGTAACTTTGGTCTGAAAGTTTTAGCTCTATGAAGAGCTATTGCATTCAATATAGTCAGCAGTTATTCAAAATCTATACTGCATTCAAGTCACTTAGTTACACAGTTTCTCCCACATCCTTCCAGCCCACTCCTATTCTAAATTTCTATAATAGGAACATACATTTTCGTATGAAATAATTTTTTCCCACCTAACCCTCTACCTCAAGAAATAGCATTAAGAAGATACAGTTGTGATTTTTTTTCCCACAAAATAATCATTATAGTGCATAATAGTGATAGAAGATAAATAACAGCACTGGAAGGCAAACAGCACTTTAGAAATTTTGCAACGGCAGTTTCCGCTTGAGAAGAAATAAACTGTTACTGTTTGTCGTGCACCATGGATCATGAATCAGAAACTGCACACATTTTAAACAGAGAAATTACAAGGCTTTAAAGAAAAAAAAAAGTTGTTTTGGGAAACATTTCAACAGACTCATCCACCAAATAAACAGCAAGTATTTCTGCGGGACACTTTCTGTACCAGATGTAAGACTGTTTTGTGTTCCCAGGGTATGCTAAACAACTTCCCAATAATGGCACAAATCATTCACTATGATAGCACTGAATGGAACATTTCAATTGCTTAGGTGTAACAGAACACCGTAGCCAGGGCTTTACAAAGCACGATAGTTTCTGAGTAATGCAGCCCTAAAATAATATTAATAACAACAACACAGCTTAAGGGACCTTATTAACAGCATCCCACTTGAGCAGAATCAAGGGAAAAAGTACCACTCCCACTCCCTCTGAGATGAACTTTTGGATAGACTATGATTATTACCACTCTCATGTTTTGTGGGATGTTTTACTTCTTGAGAGTTACAGCAATTATGAAGAGTGAGAATTTTCAAGTAGGTTACGTGGAATCATGAAGCCACTTTAATTGTACCCGAAATTTCATGCTAATAACTTTGCCCAACAGCAAAAACAAAAATTCCAAAGAATCAACTGACTGTAAAAGCTTACTGTCCTCCTACAGTGAATGTCATCATATGCACTAGATTTATACTTCTTTCTTCTCCTTCTCATACTCAATAATCATGTTCATTTTACCTCCAAGCCAAGCAAAATAAATAACTTGGAATCATAAAAACTGTCCAAAAATTATGTGCATTCATACAAGCTATATTTTTTGCCTCCTATTCATTCAGTCTTCACAGTAATGCACCAAGAAATGCAAACATACAGTTTGGGAGCATGTATTTAATATCAGCTTGATTCCTCTGTATACATATGTACATGAATATTGGGGTTAGAACTGAGAAGAAAACATGATGAATTAAGCACAGAGTTCCAGGAAGTCTGCTCCATTTCATCAGTGCTCTTTGAAAAAAGAATATTTGTAACAAAACTGATAAAGGAATGGAATAAATTATACATGAAATTTTAATAGTTAAAATGCCTATCTCATTACAGATTATTTTGAACATATTGAAGATCAACGATACAAATGACTGATTTTGAAGGTTTTGATAATTTTCTATTTAAAAAAAAAGACTGTCAGGAAGGGATAGTTAAAAACAATGAAAGTTATAAGAATCATGGAGTAAAGATGTTGGTTTCTTATTAAAAAAAAAGCTATATTTAAGAGCAGAGCCTCTCATGGTGAAGAGAATGTTGCACTTTTTTCCAAGAACTATAAAAAGAAATTTACTGCCCCCTCCTGGACTGGTAAAACAAAGTTATATTCTCTCTAAACTGAGTCACAAAATTGCACGGATGATGTTCTTTTATTAGTTAATACAGAAACGCCATCCATATATAAAGTTGGTAGTACGGGTGATGACTATGAATGGCTGCTGGAAGTTAAAAGCCACCAAGTTCAACCCAGGAGGCTAAGAACTTGATCAGATTATTTCCTTAGGATCATCTTTAACTGTATCTGTTACATAGCAAGACGATATAATAGTTTTGTGAACACCAGAAAAATACTATGTGATGCTATAATGGAAAACACAAAGTCTTAGAAAGCATCATATTTACCTTTGTCAGAAGAGAGATGCAGTATCTTAATTGCCAAAGGGAAAACTTTCTGTCCTAAAGGGCATAAGGATTGATTGATTGAAGTTAAGCTCTGTGTGTGTGGTGGTGTGGGGGGGTTGTGTGCGTGTTTTTTTGGTTTTTTTTGTTTTTAGGGTTTTCTGAGTATTTTTATAAGGTTTCTTTCTCTGGTTTGGGTTGTTTTTTAGTTTTGTGAGGGGGTAGGGATCTGTCTAATTCTGCTTTTGTCTATGATCCCTTATTTTTCAAGATTTTAAGAAAACAGTGATTACTCACAAAAATTAGAAAATACCAACTGATCCTGCCCACAGAAATTATATATTACCTCATTTTAAAAACTAATAAAAATAGCCCATGCAAAATTTAACTTGCAACAACAACAAAAAAAAAGAAAACCACCATCAAAACATAAATAGGAAGCAAATAGGTTACAAGAACTTTGGAAAATACTAGTAAGATTTTATAATTAAAAAGTAAACAATTAATATGACTATATTTAAAAACTACTTTTAGACAACAATTGTCTAAAAATCAACGTTTGTTGGCAAAAATTATGATAAGGATTGAAAAGGCTTTGTGAAATTATAATGATGAAAGAGAAGCAGTTCAGAAGAACAATGTATATGGATCCCAAAATGAATGAGGTGAAGGGACTGGAAAGCTGAATGTAGCCAAGAATCTTTTTAAAACATCAGATGTTCAACCTAAGCCAGTCCCACGGCAGGACTAGCTTGTACAACTGGTATATAGGTGGCACTCAGCTTTGCCTTGCTAAGTTGGCACCTGACCTTGTCAGTGTTATGGGTGCATTTCTACCAGGATGAAATATGCTTCAATAACTTCCCAAATTACTTGGCACAAATATCCTTTCTGTCAACATCAAATCTGCCTATTTACTGCACTGATTTATAGGCAATGCAAATAAATCCTGCTTTCTTCTTCCATTTGAGATCCTTTATGCCCTTCTTGGAGCATCGCAAAGTGATACCGCTCACGATTTGTTCAAAATCATATTAAATTTTGTTCATAATATCCTTTAGGACTAGTGCTACAATTGTAGAAGCAGTACCTACTGATCACTGCACAGAGTTTTGCCCTTTGGGATGAAAATTAACTTTATGCTAGCAGATAAAGTTGCCCTATAACCTGTAGCTGTGCTTTTTCAAAACCCCTCTGAAACGACAGATGGTTTTAAGCCATAAAAACCTGCAGTGTCAGGTCATCAGAGTAAACAGTTACTTCTCACACTCTGCTATACATTCAACAGATTCCTATCCATTCTGCACTAAGTGAAGCTACCCCTTCCTTCACAAATGACGTGCAAGAAGATCATCATCTCTTTCCACGAGAGAAAACTAGGCTGTTCATTGCAGTTTGGAGGTAATCCAACATGTGCTCAAGCCTCACACAGATGTTAGAATGCTTTGAGATTCCTTGCTGATGAATACGGTAAACCAAAACACCCATCTGGACACAAAAATACCAATGCACAACTGAAATCCCGGCCAAATAATTCACTCTGTATTGACAACTATGGCCTTTAATTTAGATTGCTCATAAAAGTCATGTAATTGTAGACTATCCAAACATAGAACAAATACAGTAAACATTTTATTAATCTGAGAAAAATACATAAAAATATTTATAAGCCTCTAAAGTTATCACCACAGAAACTGCTTCAGGCTTCAAAAGGCAAAGCACTTTACCATTATCTGCTTTGATATGATACTTGCTGTATTATTAAGTTTAATCAACTGTTAATATGAAATAAGGAGGTCTTCTAAGTACCTCATAGAACATTCCTCACCGATAATATATCAGAAGGTGTAGACAGTCCTCAAAAAAAATTTTACTTATTTCTCAGACTATCACCCACACAATATAAATTATGATTTCATAGATACCCACTTTGCTCTGGTTTGTCATAAAAAAGGATGTGCTTTGGAAGGTGTTATGCAGATCTTTTTCAGCTGTAGAAAGAATATTTACTTAGAATATTGAAAATAATGTAAGCTTAAACAGAAGGCTATCTTAAAAAGCGGACTGGCTATAACGTAACAAAAAAGAAATATCTGACTGACATCAGAATCTGACAACAAATAAATAAAAAAACCCGTAATTGTTGTAGAGTTCAAAATAAAGAGATGAGAGAAATCATAGTACAAATAACAGCCCTGGTAATTCTTCCTCAGCCCATGCAAACAGCAGTCTTACATGTCCATACTTTTCCTTTGCCTTTTACAAAATGCATAATATTGCTCTTCTCTAAACCCTTCTGGAAAGTATAGGTATGAGGTTATCTGCCATCAGGTATCATGGGGGCTCAGAGAGGGAGGAAGGTATTTGGGGGAGAAACACGTGCACAGAGAAGCACTTTAATTCTCCTTTGAGTCTTCCATCTTCTAGATGTCTGCTTACACTTTTTACTGCTTTGATTGTCCATAAAAATAAATCTGACAAATTTGGAAGCTAATTCCCCTTCATTTGAAACAGATCTTACATTACAGACAGCATTAAATGGATTTGTCTATGCAGGGGCATGGTTTAGCTGTGTAACTGCTAGCTGCATATTTCTGTTACAACATTAATTCAATTTTCCCGCATAATGAGGAGCAGAAAAATGATCTGCTATTTCAAATCCAGTTTGGGATGACGGACACCAGTTTGCCCTCATCAAGATGATACTGTTACATGGCGTTGTAGAGTCAAAGGGATGAGTTTTCTGCTAAATGTGCATTTCCTTCTTTTTTTTTTAAGTTAGCCTTGTCAACTTCAAGTGTTGTTCATATTCTTACCTGTTATACTTTTATGTTATACTTTTGTGTTAGTTATTTTATACTGTAAAGTTAGTCCACATTATAAGACAGAATGAAGGTGGAGTAAAAATTGAAATTTGAAGACATTTGTATAGGTAATGATGAAATCAAGCTAATGTATTATGTCTTCTGTGACCAGAAATAGACATGTTTCTGATGAAGGCTCAGGATAATCCAGAAATCAGTTACAGAATTTGCAATTCTGCAAGAGATTTACAATGAAGCTTTGGACCAATCACCTCACCTTTCACTTTCTTATGCTGGTTGTACGTCCTTAGATGCTATATTACCTTTGAGGAGTGGGAAGACACAGGCCTTGTCACAACCACTAGATTTTCAATATCTACCAGTTACAAATTTGCTCCATCTGAAAATGGTAAGGTGCCAGAGGAAGGTCAGTGCAGGGGCAAAGCAGCTGTTCATCAAGCCAATTTTCCACGCCTGTGGTACCCAAGCAATGGTGCCAAAATTCTTTTGGCTGTTTAATTAAAGTTTGTCTATACTGGAGGTTGATTTTGTATTTCAAACCAGTTGCACAGATAATACTTTTAGCATGTAACACACTCATCAACAACTGGTAAGGTATTTCTGAAAATGTGAAGCAGAAATGAAACTCTCTGGATCCAGAGGGACAAGACCGATTTTGGAAGAGAAGGGCTGTTACACAGTATTGGCCAAAAAAACACGGCAATTTTAAAAAATAAAGTGTTATAATATTATTTTTAACTAAATTGATGAAGAACTTTTAAAAAAAACCCCATGCGTTACATTGTACTTCATAAGCCAGAAAAGAAACAACGGTAGATCTTAAAGGTAACTCCTGAAGAGGACATTGTGATGACAAGTGAAGTGGAGTTTTATATCCATGTTTCAACTGGCGAAGAGGATTCTGTTCAGACTATGAACCTCTCCCCAGGCAGCTAAAACCTGCACTGTTGTTTATGATGATTAATTTCCTATGCTGTTATGATTAAAGGTAATAAATTATTTACACTGAACTTCAGTAAAGCTAAATGAGTTGAGGCTTAGGAAGACATTTTGAAGGTGTGAAAAGGACTGGGATGAGGGGAACTAAAATAAAATGGCTAGACAAGGCATCATGTCAGCTCTAGAGGGCGAAAATTGTAAAAGTGTCATGATTGACTGTAAGATAACTATGGCTGTAGTGAAATTTTGAGAATATATTTTGGATTCAAAGTTTTCAGGACTGAAGCAAGAGAATCTTAAGGTTGCAAAGATCGGGATATATATCTGGTGATGTTACTGCATTGTACTCCTCAAAAAATGCAATAAAAAAACCAAACCAGACATTAAAACTTACAGTCAGGATCCCATACATTCCACAGAATGCTCAACTACATATTATAACAAGATTTCTGGGTTATATTAAACCAGAGTTATGCAGGTGCAGTAAGACTGTATACATCATACACTAAGCCACTATTAGAAACATAAATAAAAAATAAGGAAAGCTCCTATTCAAAAACACTAGGTAGAGTATCCAGAAACAAATGTAGCTTAATTGATAAATAAATCTTCCTGTTTTCTACACACTATGAAATTTGTCAGCAACGGTATTAAGACCCCGTGCCATGGTGAGCCAAGAAGTATCAATCCAGAGAAGATTCTTACTCAGTGCTCTAACAGATTGAAAGCATTAGAGCTGACACGTTTTACCAGTATTTTTTTAAAAAGATAGAAAGAAACTTGACAAATGTGTAAGTAATTAAAATAATGTCCAATTAGTGTATCTTTCTCTAATCTCCCTTTTTAAAAAAAAAAAAAAAAATAGATTCTTTGATATCTTTTCCCTTTAGGTTAAAGAACTTCCCCTTAGTACTACACAAAGCATATTCAGTAAAAAAAAAAATAAAAAAGTATAAACAGAATATGGAATGGGTTGCCAGGGGAAAGCTAACCTATTTTACTGTCTGGATGGATCATTACACCATCAGTTAAATAAAAAAAAAAAAAAAAAAAACCACCACAAAACAAAAAAAACCCTTACCTATTTGTATTAAGGTATTAAAGTATTATGAACCTCCTCCAATCCGTAACTCAAAGACAAAATACAGGCAAGCTGTAACCAGTAAATCTATTTTTGAAGCAACAGAACCCAAGCTGCATGATTTAAAACGTGTCTATACTGACACAAGAGCTTCATACTTAAAATATTACAGAGACTGAGATTATGTATCCTGGTTTGTTTACTTTGAGTCTAATAACAAAGACACACATTAAGTATGATTTAAAGCTTACAACAAGAGACTGGGAATCAGTAGATACAAATACCAAGTAATCCCACTTGTTGCATGAGCCTGCTGTAGATCCTGAGGCAATTCACCCGGTTTCAGATTTCTCATCTATATGGAGGGAGCAGATAATACATACCTATACCATAGGTGTTTCAAAGTTAAGTTCTTCAATACTTGGAGAGTTGCCTCAAATTTCTGTCTTATTCAGATGCTAAAAATAATTACACTGATATTTTGAAGCTGTGTCAGTGGATTTCTACTTGTGCAATCTTTTAAAAACAAGGTCCTAAAAAGATAGTTTGTTGAACAAATTTATTGGCTTTCAGTAAAGCACCCTTAGGATACTCTCAGTTACATTTATATGACACAGGCTATACTATTTTAATAATTTGTGCTTGACATGTATGGTGATGAGGGAATTATTGCGCACCTGGGGAGACAGTGTAATTAGAAAAGTGGCACAGTAGGGGAATAAAAATGATTTTAAAAATTTCAGAAATTAACCAGTCACTATTCCACTGATGTTTGTTTTAAGTTGCTACAGAAGCATCCAAGTGAAAAGCATGAACACAGAATCAAAGGAATTTGTGCTATTATAAATAATTAAAATTTCTGCCCTATCATTTCTCAAGGCTCATAAGAAACAAGGACGTACAACCAACTGGGTCAGACAAATGAATCCATTCACACAGCTGGTAAAGGAGTCAGCCTGAGCATAGCTAATGTACGGGGGTAGAAATATTTGAGCAGGTGTAATTATACTAATGATTTATTGAATGTTTGATTAATTGGAAATTAAGTGAATGCACAGTGGCAGAATTGTCATAGCAAATCGTTCAGCTGTTTGGTTAAAAGGTGCTCTATCTCCCTTCAGTAAAGCAATTAAGAACATCCTAAATCATGGAAATGAATTATCTGTGCAGAATTATCCAATGTAATGATACGCTTACACACAAACTAAAACCTCTGAACAAACTACCCTAACAAGAAACAAATTCATGAACGTATGAACTTGAAAGACAACTACCTTACAGTGCTCATGAAAACTAAGGATTAAGCGGCCCACCTGACTTCCTGAGATACAATGTGGGAGACAAAGATACATAGAACTATCTGAATAAAACCTAAGTACCCAGTCTAAAAGGCAGCCTAGAAACTATGGAACAGGCTCACATTAAACTGATTAACCAATTAATTGTTAACAAAGCTATATCCCAGCTATAAAGCCACTGACTGTGTTTTGAATGAGTACTGTTTTAGAGTAACAATAAAGAAGCCCTACCATTGCCTTATTCAAGTTTTTCAATGGTTACAGAATCTGCCAAAATAGAATTCTGACATTTCTTTTTCATTCTGAGTTCACTGATTACAGGTCAACACCAAATCAAAATGACTTTGAGCGCTAGAGTTACAAGCTCAGCTTGGGATATGAAACCTAGGTGTTCCCTGGCATATTTTGACCGGTCATTACCATTTAGATCTAGAATTTTTCTTGCAACAGTTTTTTGATAAGGTAGTTAACAGAATAAAGCAAAGTCTCTTCATAACTGGGATATTAACAAAAGACTAAGATTATATAATGCAAAGCTAGAATAAGAACTTGCAAATGAGTAGTCAGACTGCAGCAGGTAATTATCAGATAATAGGTTTACTGTTCTTATCATTTGAAGTATTTGGTAAGGCAGTTCAGAAAATTTTAGAAAAGCATAGTAAGCCCACAGCTAGTTCCTGGAACATAGTATTTCTTTAGGAGTTCTATAAAAAAAACAACCATAAGACTTTACTATTAATCTTGATCAGTTTAAGTGAGCCTGCCAGGACATGGATCAGAAGACCACAGGCATACCGCAACCCAAACTAAAACCACAGCCAGTATTTTATTTTGTACTTCTGTGCAAGAAGTATGTTGATATGAGTGGGACAGTGGTGTTAGCTTTGAAAAGGCACATTACCAGGGGCACTATTCAGTTGGAATGTTTCTGCTTAAGTTTATGCATGTTTATGTGAGACAGCTGAATCACAGTTATGTAAACAAGCTCTTTTCTATATAAAACTGGGTGTTGTTTTTTTAAATAGTCCATATATAGAAGAAATCCCTTATTCGTACAAAGCAAACAGTTCTGCTTAATTACTAATCACAACCATGACTTAAGAGAACCTAGCAGCTACAGAAGATTTGAAGACTTTCATGTCAAATCATGGCGCTAATTATGTCATGATGCAAACCATAGTTTCAGCACAGAGTTCTAATGATCAGAATTAAAAGCAATCTGTGTTTTCTACATTTACCCTCTGAACAAGGCTCTTGTTCTAGCTACTAATTTTTTTCTCATTATGAGAGGAAAGAGTGGTAGCCCTGTGAGCTTGTTGAAACTTATAAAAGCAACAGGACTAAAGAGAGATCAAGTGAGCTACACGCTATTACTTGTATGCTCACTTCCAATTTGAATAGCTCCTTCAGTAATACTTGAGAACACTTCATACTATAACCACAGTAAAATGGATGCCACTTGACAGAGTCAAGCGTGGAGCAAGTCTATAACATCACACTGCTCCTCTTTTCCCACTTAGTGGAAGAACCCTCTGATCCCGATTAACAGAAAAGCTTAATTAAAATAAAATTAGCACTCTTTGCTTTCCCTGCTGTGAAAATCTACCGGTACACCAACTTGTAATTACTAAATTGACTTATTTAAAAATGTGTTCTCTGAATTTCCATTTATCATATTTTGTTCTCCAGCCAGTCTGGCTTTTTGCCACTTCAACAAAAACAAACACCACCCTCCCATATAAAAGATGCCAATATAAAGACCATTGCTGAGCTCCAAAGTGTCTATCAAGCAGTTGAAATACTACTTATGGTTTTACATAACCCAACACTCTTAAAAACTCACACATAATTGATATTAACACGCCAAAACATAATAAATTACACATACACCTAGTAAGCTATTCACAGAGAAATCTTGCAAAGTTAGAAACACTGTAGACACCTTTAGGTGGAGAACCTCGCAAAACTGTGAGCAACTGATTCACCACACCATTGTTTCTAATTTAATGACTATCAGTATACCAGAAATGGGAATCCACTTTCCCATTTCCACTTAATGCTAAGAGGCTAAAGGAAGCTTGACTAGAATCTAGTGGTTTAGGGTTTGTTTGTTTTTTAAACCAAAATTACAATAAGCCTATAAAACCAAGATATTTAAAAACAGACAAGGTCAAAACCTACCCATTATTTAAAAGATAGGCATGGAAATATTGAGAATAGCCAGCTAGGGTATAGTCAGAAGTGATTACAGCCAACCTGATCAAATTAAGGAAAGAAAATAACAAAGACTGAAGATATTCTAGGTCACTTTCAACAACTATCATTCATATCTTGTGCTGCTGCAGGATTTGATTTCCTTTATCTATAGACAAACAAGAAGCATGTTACCTTATTGCTACTGGAATACCAAAGTTTGAGAAAATAAATTTAAGTGACTATGAAACTACTGTCCTCATCTAGCAGCACGAAGAAAGCTTCTTGCCAAATAGAAAGTCTCCATCTAACATTTTCCTTCACCAGTAATAGGACAAGATGTTTCTATACCAATAAGAAAGAAAAATAGATGATGGAACATGTATAAGAAGCAGAAAATGTGGTCTGACAAGATTTAAAAGAAGTAAATTTTAATAATTCAGGTGATTTTCCAGATATGGTATGGTATGGTATGCACAGAAAGCTGCAGAGGAAATAAGGAGGTTCAAGTAGTTTTTCATCAATATTCTGCTTCTACTTGGATAATGACAACAGATTTGAACAGGTGTTGACATTGGAACCACCTGGCATATAGTAATCCTGCACCCATAAACTGTGTTTTTTAATGTGGGATCAAAAGAGATTCTCCTTTGCTAAAAGAGTACTGAAAAATTAAGAAAGAATTCTTTTAATTGATGACATTGCTCCAGGGACTTTGATTGTATCAACCAGCTAAAAGAAGGAGCAGACAACAGGTCATCTAAGAAAATAAGAGATCATCATCAACCAATGTAGTATTTAATGAAATTCTCAGCTTTGTCAGTAGTATAGAGGTAAGACTTCTGTAAAAATGGAGGAACAAAGATAATAGACTGGATATATAGGTTTGAAAATAATCTTTGAAAAAAATCTAACGCTGCAATAAAGAGAGATTACCATTTGCTAGAAGGAAGGAATAAAGTGTAGGTTTCTAGCTTTAGAGTGAAGCACGATATCCCTCCCCCCCCCTTTGAGATCACAGAAAAGAGGAATGCAACTGTTTCCCTTAGCTGCTTTGATTAAAGTATCTGGAATCCTCAACAAAACACTCTTGCCATGAAAAAACTCTCAGGAGGGGAAGGGTACAGCTCAGTTAACCGTGCTTGAGGAAACCACGACAATCATCTGTATGGGGATGTCAGCAACATAAGAGATTTCTGATTTAGAAACCCAGTACCTTCCGCTTTGAAAAAATGCACATTCTTTAAGATTGTTCCTGAAAGCTAACTGCAAACTTCCCTAATTCCTCCTAAAAACTGTTCATATGCTCCTAGCAATATAACTTAGCATAGTCTGGGAAGTCTTCAATAAACAAAGAGCACTGTTAAGTCATTCAGAAGTCTTTCAACTGCTTTCACTGTCTTAACCAGTTCCAAGGTATTTTTTTCTGCGTAGCAACTGGCCAAGCCACAGTGCCTGAAAAACCTAAATCTGTTCATAGATAGAGTTGTAGATAGCAATTCCCACTTCTCTTTTCACTTGTTAGGCACAAATTTAATAAATAATCCACAAATATACTTTTTTCTTCCTAAATAAATCATGTAATTCCATTCTTTAAATATATGTACACCCCCCCATATGTGTATACTCAAATAGACATGAACTCCTGCACACTGAGAACATATGCCAATGAGCCACTCATTAACAAGCTTACTGAGACACATCTTGCCTTGTCCTCATCAGTTTCCTGGGGACCCCTTTTTTAGAGTAAGACAGACATTGTAACTCTACCTGCACAAACAGGTAAAGGCAAACATCTAGGTCCTTTTCAGAAAGGCTCAGTCTGGCAACAGGCAGAGGAGATACGCCCGGCAGATGCTCGGACTACAAAACTGAAAATAGCATAGGATCTCTGTCCTGGCTTGACCAACACTGCTTTGTGTAAATACTGCAGAAAGTCTCTATGACAAATATATTTAACAGAAAGCAAGTGTTTTAAGGAGTGACCATTTCTTCATTTGTCAGAAGGCCTGAATTCATTATCTGCCTTATAAAACAAGTGAATGCATGCACGTATCTCTGAAACACTCAAGATTTTCAGGAGAAATTTTCATTTCATCATTGGGGATGTAATTCCCAACATAAGTACTTTGAATTTTACAACAGAAAACAATAATTTTAATGAGCTATTAATTGGCCTGTTTTGAGATGTTCCTCAAGTTTATTTTTCACTTTTCAGTTCAGTTTCTTGTTATTTTTATACCATTAACATAAGCTGCATACCACTGCACCAGTGACAGCACAGATTGCATGTCTGAAATCATAAAAGCAAACAAAAATCTCACTTTATGTGTAACATATATTGTTTATATAACCCAATCAATAATTAAACTATAGTAGAGACACATAGTATTCATAAGTCATGCAATCTTTTTTTTTTTTTAATATATGGACAGTACATGGTAAATCTCCATGGTACAGACAGCTAAAAATATGGTGATAGTGGTGGGGAAGATGCTGTAGCAGCTTCATTGCTTTTTGTTTCGGTTTAAGCCAGGTGCCTAGGAGACTTTAAGTACATTAGGAATCAGTGATGGAATGTGGTACAGAGTTCTTGAGATATTACTGCTCAAAGCATCCTGGTGCCAATTGCTGTAGTGATGAGGGCCTCCTGTTTGCCACCAGGCAGAAAGGTTTCATTAACCAACCCCTAGGATTTATTCTTTACGATGTTTTTGACATTTACACAACATTTTTCATTTTTCATTACCCCAAGGAAAAACAAAGGGGGAAAAGAATAAAGGATCTCTTGTTTGCTAGACCATCATTTAAAAAGACTGAGCTGGCTTTATGAAAGTTTTTTTTATGCAGTCATTTTTGATTTAGTACAGTATTATAATCACCAAAGAACTAAATGCATTTTTGGACTTTGTAGTTTATATAGGGAATCATTAGAAAGCAACATTCACCATATTTTATGCTTTATTAACAGAAACCAAAAAAATGAAAACACTTAGCCTCTCTTACCTCAGTCTTGGTGTTTATTTCCAGCATCTAGAGGGCTAAAATTTTTGTTGGTGTAAATATATGTACTACTACACATGTACATTAACATCAGTTGACAGTGTGATATGCAAACTTTATATAATACGTATCAAAATAAGCTTGTGTAGATATTTTCCTCTTAAAAATATTTTTTTAAAAACTTATGAAGCCTTTCCCCCCCCAACCTGATGCTTTCTAAATAGAATTAGTCGGTAAAATTACAGTTACACCATATCAAGTTGTTGCTCTATAAGTGGAAAAGCAGAGGATGAAAATATTGTTTTCTTTCTTCCATGCACTTAAGTATTTTTGCATGCTTTATCTGGAACTATGCATCTCACCAATTCAGCAAAGAGAGAGGGTGAAAACTCACACATAGAACTTTATTTAGAGCAAAAAATTAATTAAACTTTAAAAATAAAGTTTGTTTGTTTGGTTTTTTTTATATCTAATCTATCTGTATCATTCAGAGTTTGTTTGCTCCAATGCACGGGAATGAAATTTACCACAGAAAAAAAAAACCCTGCATACTCATCATAAATGCACTTTTCCTCAACCAGCTCCTAGAACCATCACATTCCCCACAATGAAATAGGTAATTTTGCAGACAACATTGAAGCTCAGCCGTTCTGAGCTTTTGGTTTTTCTTTTATTTTTTATAACGTGGAAGCATTTCAGAGTTGAGAATAGTTTACTTGGTGACATGCAGCCTTCTGCTACCTATCGCAGCACAAATAGCATGATGAAAGGAGAACCCTGTCTATAACGCAGTCATACAAAAACTGAAAGCCAGTCAGAAGAAAGTTTCACATAAAAGCGAAATATGAGCAAGATTTAAGAGTTCAAAGCTCCTTGAAAATGTCCCTCACATTTCTTCCTCTGCGTTTGCAAGAGAGGAATAGTACCTCATGATCTTCAGGGTGAGAACACATGAACACTCTACACTAATCAAGCAGTTAGATGATAAACACCTTTCCACACTAAGCTGCTGCATATTGCCATGCAGGAAAAATAACATTACTAAGGCATCCATAATGCCCCCATGATTTAAGAGAAGTGTGGTTGTACATGACTACATGAGCACCTTAAAAGAGAAGTAAATTATTTAAATGTACATATGGTTGTCCAATTGCCAAGGCCAAAGAAATATTCTTCATCACACTGCACTAGTATTTTTACAACTACGATTGAAACCAAAACCAAGATTCTGAAATGATCGTGCCCAATATTGTACCCGATTTCTTAACTGACTGTGTTACATTAAGGCAAACTGAGAGGAAAGGTTTTTTTCTAATATTCCCAGAAGATCCTGGTATCTGTATGAAGTTTCAAATGCCTTCGACTATCAACAGCTTCCCTATCACACAGAATTGTCATGCAGCTGTCTTATTTGGGATTAAAAATATCACGAAAAAGCATTAAGTAGACCAGATAGCCTGTAAAGTCCTGTAGAAAGCTATCAGAGGAAATTCTAAGATCAGAAGGCTAAGAATCACTGGACACTTTGAATAAAATTCAAAGTAGAGGCTCACCATTCGTCCATTTCTTTTCCTGCTTCAAATTGAAGAAAAAACAGCATTATATGTCTGGAATAATGTGCTTGGGAAAACATTAAAAAAATGTATTCTTCATTAAAAAATCCATTATACTCTATAAAAACACTGAAGGTGTTTGACTTTTCCCTCATAAAGACAACCATTTATACTAAGAGTAAGATTCCATTTTACAGCATCTTAAAATAAATAAAAGATTGTTTTTAAATCATTAGTACCTTTAATGTGTAAAATAAACCAGTACAGTGTTATAGTTGCCACAGAAATTATTTCCAGCATCCAGATAACCCATACCACCTTAAAGATGGCCAAAAAGGATCTAGTTAAGGACTGTTAAGAGATCTTATCCATACTATCACAGTCTATATCTAAGCTCCTTCACACTCATCCATGTAACCTCTTCACAAAAACATTTGTTCCATATCTTTAAGAAACACTTGAAATCTATCAACAGTGCAAACAGGAAGGAACTAAATGTACAAATAGCAACACTGTTCAACAGCAGACACTGAAGAAAGCCTAACCTGAAGTCCTTGTCAGGGATCAGAACAGATGACAAAACAAGATCATTTATTCCCAAAGAAATCAAAAGATATATTAATCTTTCAGAACTGCTGGTCACTAGATAACAGTCCTCTTGTACTGAATATTTCATTTTCTAGCCAACCAACTGATTACCTGTGAAAGCAAGGACAAGTGTCTAATCAGGACAACCATATAGCTCCCTGCTGCCAGAATACATGTTAGCAGGAAGGGCACTACGGTAAACTGCATACCAGCATAAATCAAGTCAGTATGTAAAAGGGAAGGACCAAGAACCCTCCATTTTTCTCTCTGTGTGAACGTTTGGGAAATTAATGTTAATGCTTAATACTAAGTCAGTAACTCTCCAAATCATAAAAACTGAAACAATGAGGCACAGTTTTTTTACCCCCTTTGGCATTTTATGCATTTATTACTGCTTGCATTGTATTTACAAGTTTTTCACCACCACTACACACAAACCAAGACACTTTTTTTTTCTTGTTACCATTTGCCAACTGTTAAGTATAGAAGACTTAAATTAAGACTAAGACAACAAGAAATTTCCAGATGTAGACTATTAAAGAAATAATTTAGAAAACTGCATATTTAAGAATTAGGGAGATTTTTTAATGCAGCTGCACATTTCCATGAATGCACATATATGTCTAAGTAAAACAAAATCTTTAAAGAACGGTGTCCTGGTTTGAGGTAAAACAGAACCAATTTTCTGTTCAGTAATTTTACTTTTCAGCGAAGCCTCTTCTACCTACTGAAATTAACAGCATATTGTGCAGACAATGTTCGCTCTCAGAGTGCTAAGAGCAATGTTTATAGTTGCTGCCCAGGCATGGTAGGCAGCGAGGCTCTTGCTTACACTTACTGCTCTAACAGCCAAAGCCAGCTGACTTGGTTATTTGCCCCGTTGGAGGGTTGAACGTGGAAAAGCGTAGAGGGGTCCCACCTGTGGGGAGGAGTGGCCAGTCTGGCCCAAATCACAACAAACAGCTATAGGGAATTTTGAAATTACAGGATCACACAATATCAGTAGCTTTTTCATGTTCTTCCTAAAAAGACTCTGGAACATCTAATTAAATGTCAGCATTGATTTCATTTTTTGCATTTTTTAATGGATCCACTCTTCAAAAACTTTTAATACCAAAATAAAAAAAGAAAGGAAAAAAGGGAAAGAAAAAAAGAGAAAAATTAAATATGATTTTGTCAGAAAAGTTATGAATTACTTGAAGAGCTGTTATATTAACCATTTTGGTAAAACTGATTTACTATTATGGGATTCTGATGAAGACAACTAATATAATCTGTATAATTAATCTACGTCAGCCCAAAGAGATTCTTATCTCCTAAAATAAAATGGTAAAGATAAGAATTGATTTCCTGTCCCTCCCATCTTTCAGACGAACCCATGTTTGAAGAACAGCATTACTGGTTTGTTATTTACTGTAAAACAAATCTCACCAATGTATTTCGCAAATTTATAAGGATGAAAGGCTAGCACACATTATCATCACAAACAGAAAACTTAAAATAGTGAGCAATTACAAAAGGTTGTTTGAATACAGAGAAGTGGCTAAGCTAGAGAATTTCACATATCTCACATCAACAGTATCATAATATTGTCTCCTGCAAATTAAAGAAAAAAAATGCCATGGATTATTCAAGAACAGATTTGTATGTACCTGAAAAATTAAGACAGTTCAAAATAACCAATTTTATGACATTGTATGACCGGCTGTTTCTAGAATCATCAAAATTGTTCTGTTTCTAGAATAATCAAAATTGTTCAGTTCCACCTGTACTGAGGCTTTACAACAATAAACTTTACTTTGAAAATTTACATAGGAAAAAGAACATGACAAGTCATACAGGAAAATCCACTAACAAAAATACAAGTAAATACTAGCCTGAAATTTTGGCTTTATAGACTTCTCTGAAAATAAAAAATTCTCAAAATCTCTGTACAAATGCATTACTTCTTTTATTGAAAAGTAGTACTTATATGCCTTAGTCATACAGTATCAGCATCATTTCCTGCTGAATTTTTTCTCTTATAACCTTATCTCTGAAATGGCCAAGATTACACAGAACACAGTATTTCCAAAAGACTTCCTTTCAATGGAAACTATTAGCTATACTGCTAAATAGGCAAAGTTCTAGTCCACAGATTTCTTTACCAAATGAAGGTATCATGCAAGTTGGTTGGGTTTTATGTTTTTTTTTTTTTAAACAGATTTCCACGATGGAAATTGGCATAAAAATAACTGTGGTGACGGTAGTCTTTGTCTGTATCTTTAGAGCAACAGTCTGCATTTAGTACTGTAATGGAATATCTCTAAAGCTGAGTACTTAGTACTCTTTGCTCAAATCACATTTTCTGCTAAATGTACTGTTCTTTGAAACAGTCTGCTGTCATTAGAAACCTAATTTCAAGAAATTGTTTCTGGTTTTCAATGGACTTCAAGAATCTGTGTTTACAATTCAGCCTAGGTAGCCACACATGCTCATGAATCATACAGAGAAGTCTATGATTAAAATTAATCTCTCACATAATACAACAAAAGAATGTATACTGTGTTGCCACACAGTTTTGCAAAAATAAGACAAACAGCTTAGCCAAGTTGTTACGAATGTTCTGTAACTGACTCTTACCATCACAGGCTCATTCCTAAAAGCAAGAACTACCACCCGCTCACAAAAAAAAAAAAAAAAAAAAAAGAGTGTAGCATCTGAAATTGATCATTTGCCTGTGTACAGGCAATCACAATCAGAGACTTAATGAAGAATAACAGAAAGACTTCTCTATGGAACCAAGCTTTGAAAGCCAGCAGTAGACTCCAACAATTTTTCTTAAGTAGAAAAGAATAGGAATTCTTCCTTAAACAGCCAAGTTCTCCATCCAATTCAATAACCAGGTAATTTGTTCCCTTCAGACAATATCCAGCCCCTGCACTCTACAGTAATTTCAGTATTTTCAAAAGGAATTAAACTGATTTAATTATAAAAAAGAGAGTGGTCAGATATTTTAGGAACCTCTTTTCACAGACTACTACTTAGCGTGAAACATTGAGTTAGAAAGTAAGCCATATTAAATTAAATTTGGGTTTTTTTCCTACAAGATAAAGTCCCTGATATAACTGAATCTCTGTCAGCTTGTTTATTTTTTATACTTAAAACCACTGCATGACTTTTATTCATTGTGAAAGATCTTTCAGGATTCTCAAGTACTTGCTATACTAATAGAAATGCAATTAAGAATAATTCAGTTAAAAACTATAAATTGTAACTTCATCTGCACTCCTAGCTGTATGGACTCAGTTCTGAGACACATTCAAAATACAACATCCACACAGCAAAATTTCTTATGCACTAAATCCATATTAAAACTACATTGGTAGTTGTTTCCAACTTCACTAAACCTTAAACAGGTTATTAAATAATTAGAAAATACTGTAAATGTAAAGTTTATGTCTCCAAACAGCACCATTACAAAAGGGATGACACACACTTAACTTAGTCTAACTTTTTAACGGATTCTTATCATTAAGCACAAAGACAGACATCACCCTGATGCAACAGGCAGAAACTGTGAATAAACAAGACTTACCAAAGACGTTACATTATCTACTGAAAAAATAAAAATGAAGAAAAGCCTGTACTACAAAAAAAAAAAAAAAAGCCTACAACCAAGGCCAAGGCAAACAATTATAGAAGTTGCAAATTCCATGCTTTGTTGCACAAACTTACAGATTTCCCAGGACAGAGCCACAGATCCATTTGTGTTAATCAGATATGCAGACAGGTGATCATTATAGCCAGTCTAGCTAGCTTTAAACATACACATAGACCACTATTAACACAGCATTAGCCAAACCAAGTGAATTCACAACTTTCAGTTTCTACAGGAAATTATTCTTCAGTTGCATACAGAATTAAGTTATATATCATCAATGTGTCTACCAACTAGAATTCCCCTTTCATTAGATTATAAACAGCTGTATGTATATAATCTAAACACCGTACTTGAAAACTCTGATAAAAACTTTAATGTAAGTAATGGTAACTGAACTTAAATTTAGAACTATTTCTTGCACTCCATTTTACATTTTCTAATACTATTTAATGTAAGAGACCAAATACACCTTGAGACTATATACATTATCATATCAGCAGTTCATCATCAACAGCAGAAAGAATATATAGAGTAGTATACGTTATGCAATTTCTGATCTATTATTTGCTACTACAAAAAGTTTTCCCTACAAACAGCAATGGCAGTTAAGCTCCACACCTGCTATTAAGCTTATTAATAAAAAAAAAAAATATCCCATTCAGCTGCACAATATGCCTGCAAATGCAGGACCTGGCTACTTAGTCTGGCATTTAATGTGCCCTGCAGGCCACAGAAGTCAGACTGTAATCGACTGCCTAGAAAAGACAAGTTAATAGTTGTGGGTCTCTGGTTTATCCCCAGGAGTTTTACATTGGAATTTTATAGTAAAAGAATCCACTGCTAATTTCACCCTCCCTTATATAAATGTCAAACATCATATTAGCCTATCCCTCAAGGACACATCTGCAAATGTTTTTGTGTAAAATATTGTAACAGCAAGCTTGTTATGAAAGCCCAAGTTATTTGGCAATCACACACATCAATATGTAAAAATAAATAAAAACAGTATTATAGGTAATAGAACTGCTCAGATAAATATGCTTAAGCATAAAAATTGTATTAGAGAGCAAAGCAAATCTCAGCGCATAAAATGTTTTAGAAATGGTATGGTTTGTGGTGTACTTTTTAGATTAGTAACGTAGTCACTTGTGTTTTGAACAAATTAATAGAATTGCTTTTCTGAAGAGTTTCAATAATGACTGTTACAAACCCAAATAAAATAAATTCTATTTTCAAAAGCATCATCCCACAACAATTCACCTACTTACCACCAAATCCATCAAGCTAGTTTTGTACTATATCCTTCATACGCTTACTTCATGAATTGGTTACCCCATCTCCTCTTTGCTCATTCTGAACAGAAATAAATAAATGAAAAGGGAAATCCTCATCAAGATACATAATTCCTGCCCTAATCCTCTCCCTCTAATTAAATAATCTAATAAAAATCATGCCTAAATGACTTCAAGAGTTTGGGGAGAAAAGGAGGAAGGAGGTGAAAGACTGAAAAGAAAGCACTGAGTTTTCTGTCACATTTGAAGTGCTCTGGAAGTGCTCTCATTTTAGCCTGAAGTGTACAAAAGTACTGTTTAGGAAAGTTTCCAGGTGACAGTCTGAAAAGTAAACTGCATTTTCTAACGTCTTAAATTAATTTCATCTCTTCATTGCTTGGTTCTTGTGTGATACAGAGAGAAAGAGCAGCTGCTGACATACATGGATTTTATGCAACCTATAAACATGAAACTACAGTTCTAAATATTTTAATGTAGTACAGTGATCTGGCCATTGGAATGTTTAAGTTATTACTATATCCAAAAAGCAGTGCAGAAAAGAAGTCGAAAGCGAAAAAGTAGCTTAAGAGAAGGGACTTTTTAGAAGTTCAGAATTTCATTATGCAAAATGCTTACAAAATTAGATTTAGTGGAGTTTTTCAAATTAAAAAAAAAATACAGTTAGTAGAAAAACTTATTTTGAAGTTGTATCAGATCTAAACCAAGACAAATATGATAAACATACAGACAAGCTGTACTGACAGTACAACAATAGAGGATTCTAACCATTACTTCTGTCGAGGATGAGCAAGCCTTAAAATAATTTATAAGTTATTACAAAATTAAGATGTTGGGGGAGGAATAAAAAAAACCCTAATCCATTTATAAAGGAGAAAGGTTTTACTAACTGAACACTTTTTTTTAGCCTACACTGCCATCTTCTGGTTATGTTATGTAAGTTATATCATCAGGGTATGTCAAAATGCCACCAGTTTAGCTAAATCTAAAAAATGAGCAAGCCTTAATAGTATTCACATTTGTATTAATAGAAGATACTGAGGAGATTTGTAGCTTTTACATGGAAAAGCATTGAATACATAAAAGAAAAAACTATTCTCAAATAAAGGCAGAACACTCAAATCAACTGACTATGGCTAAAAATCCCACCTAATCTGTAAGCACACTTGCCTTGTGTTGGGGTTTTTTTTTAATAGTTTAAACTATTGAGTTAATAGTTTAAACTTTCAGTTAAACTAAGTCATTTGAAAAAGAATGCCAAATAATTTAGCATTAGGGACCTTAAAACAAAAATGCACAAAGTGGTATTTCATTAATTAATAGACTAAACCCAACAATATATCTTTAAGTACTTATCTTGTAACATTTGAACTACATAGATGTACTAATTCAACTTTGTGCTTCACTATGCCAGAAAAAAAAAAAAAAGAGCATTTTGTTTCTTAAAATGAGTATTACAGCTTCTTTCCCTAGTTTACAGAACTACGGCTTACTAACTTTTAGGGGTACCAAAACCAGCTTGAGTAACACTCAAGTAACAGAGACATTTATTCTAACTAAGGACTAGCCACTCTTTGGATCATCAGTCTGGCCCTATAATTCAGACCTATAGCATAAAACATACATCATGTACGTGGCCCTGATAAAACTTATAATAAACGTAGGTAGGTTTTAAATACACAGGAAAGTAAAAGGCAAGGTGAGAACAGTTTGTGACATTTACAAGAATAACTTGTTTCAAAATAAGTAGGAAGTTTCAAAGCTTTTTAAATTAACTTTGAATGGGTTCAAGTTAAGCCAGGTGAGGTTTAGGTTGGATATTAGGAAAAATTTCTTCCCTTGAAAGGGTTATCCAATATTGGAACAGGCTGCCCAGGGAGGTGGTGGATTCACCATCCCTGGAGGTGTTTAAAAAAAGGGTAGACAAGGTAACTGGGGACATGGTTTAGAAGGGGTTTTTGTCAGGTTAGGTTAATGGTTGGACTTGATGATCTTAAAGGTCCCTTCCAACCTCAACCATTCTATGATTCGATGTGAAAGAGCAACTACAAAAAGTATTTTGAAAGACAGTAACAAGTTCATTAGTATACTGAATAACTTCATCTAGGTGCTGATCTGACTCAACTCTTAAAATCTCCTGTGCAAATAGATTGCAAAATATCAGATTATGGTGCACTATTGTTTCGTTTAAATGCAGAAAGCAAATTAGCCAGGTTTCCAAACGGAGTTCAGCTTACAGGGCTACCAAAACAAAGATGGACATTTTTTGACAGACTTTGTACTTCTAAGCATTCTGTAAAAGTGAGCAGAACTCCTAAAATCAATGACACTTTTCTTCAAGGACTTCACTTTAGGAACACATATTAGAAGTTTTGGAACTCAATAATCTTCGAACCTATTAGCAACAATGAATAGTTGCATCTAGTTCAGCTGATATAAGCAGGACAAGTGAGCCAACACAGGCTTCTATGCCTTCTTTACCCAAGATGTAATTGGATGCTTTTTACTTTATGCAATAAAATGCAGCCTCACTGCAATCATAGCTGTTCCTGAGGCAGTAACATAAACAGAGGAACCTTACACAGGTGGTCTTAATTATCCTAATGGCCATGGCAAGTACTGAGGGAATGTCAAGAATTACACAGTTTTTGCAGGTTCTTCAGAGGAACTTCAATCATACAGCTATATTCCACTTAAACTCATTTGAAAATGCCTGTGAGTGTAAATAAGGTTACCTGGGCTGATTTGAAGAATGAATTTCTATGTCCCTTGAAAGCATGTGCTTCTCACCGCAAACAAAAAATGGCCAGAAATCCAGCGCCTAGCGTGTGTGCACTTAATCTGCACAGCACAGGAGATTTGTGATGGGGTACAGCTCTTTTAGAAGAAGCAGCATACAGTTAAGATACAATCGACTTTCTGGGACAGAATTTGGGAGATAAACGCATCTGGAAAACACAAGCATGTGCTAATTTGTACTCAGATCAAAACTAGATACGGTGGATACTGACACATTATGCATTCGATGAAAAGAGAAGACAGATACGGCTGTAGTTCAAGCATCCAATAGGAAGGGTAATACAGTGTAAAGGCAGATTCAGTAAGGTACCCTAGCTGTAGCAAAAAAATAAAAATAGGCACTGCGTAATATCTTTAAGGTAATCATCAATAAGAGCTCTGTAGCTACATGGAAACGGAAAACCAGAAAAACAAGTTTGCACATTTAAATGTTTCCCTAGAATGAGTTGCAGTCAAATTTTATTTCTAAAACACGTTATCTGTGCTTATATGAAATAGCGTAATCCTTTATAATAAAATACATAGGGAAATTAACATGTCAAAATTGTAGACTAAAACATCAGGTAAGAACGCATTAAGTACCGACACTGTAGCATGGCTGGTAGAAAACAAGATGTTTTAACATACTTTGATAAAAAACTCTGTTTAAACACATGGTTTAAAACTTAGAAATTTATTTTAATGTCTTTAAAATAAATTAGTGCACACAATTACATTTAGTGCTTTGAGAAGGCTTACTTAGCCATGACCCTCAGTATATTTAAGTCGGAGGAATGACTAAATCAGGAAGTGAAATTGAAATAGGCAAGATACAAGAAGTTTCCAGTGATTTTGTTGTTGTTGCTGTTGTTTGGGGGGGGGTGACTTGTTTTTTTCTTAAAAAAAAAAAAAAAACAAAAACAACAAGAACCACTGATCTATAACGTAGTAATCTTCCATAGGAGTAGAACTGACATTAGAGAATTTTATGAACAAGCTCTTTGATTTTGTTTATGGCCTTGACTTAAGCATATCAACCTCTGGCTCTGGTCTGAGAGTCAGTGCTCAATGACATGAATAAACTGAATGAAAAAATAAGTTCCTGCTGAATTTGGTAAATGGCAAGTTAGAACTCAAATATATGAAGTACTGTGTTCAGTTTTGGGCCCCTCACTAACAAGAAAGACATTGAGGTGCCAGAGCGTGCCCAGAGAAGGGCAACGAAGCTGTTGAGGGGTCTGGGGGACAAGTCTGATGAGGAACGACTGAAGGACCTGGGGTTGTTCAGCCTGGAGAAGAGGAGGCTGAGGGGAGACCTTTTCACTCTCTACAACTACCTGAAAGGAAGTTGTAGAGAGATGGGGACTGACCTCTTCTCCATAGGGACAAGTGATAGGACGAGAGGAAATGGGTTCAAGTTATGCCAGGTGAGGTTTAAATTGGATATTAGGAAAAATTTCTTCCCTTGAAAGGGTTGTCAAGCATTGGAACAGGCTGCCCAGGGAGGTGGTGGATTTGCCATCCCTGGAGGTGTTTAAAAAAATGGTAGACAAGGTAGTTGGGGACACGGTTTAGAAGTGGTTTTTGTCAGGTTAGGTTAATGGTTGGACTTGATGATCTTAAAGGTCCCTTCCAACCTCAACCATTCTATGAAAAATAAGATAAAGACGGTTTTGGCCTCTGTCTCCCAAGTTCCATTCCATGTTGATATATGTGTTATAGGACTAAAAGGGAAGTCCAAAGAATTCCAGATAGGTATCTGCACAGGACCCATGACATCACTAACATATTGCATAGCCATCAGCTGCACCCGATCCCTAGACCCTACAATTGCAAACTGTAACTAATTTTCACTAAGAGCATTCTCCAAGACTGTTTCTGCATGACATTACCAAATCTTAAATTATCACCAGCACAGCTACACATGAACTGCCTTTTAATAATTAAGCCCTGACCACACACAGTATACTTTATATATGCCATTTGATTCACCAAAATTTCTTTCCTCAAACATTTTCACTTGGAAGAACACCTTGAGTTTATCAAGCATATTATTCCTCTGGATAACAGTTAGTTTTGCGAAGGAAGCTTTGTCTGCAATCAGACTCATTAAGCAAAAGAAAAAGAAACCTGAGACACAAGACTTGCAATCTCATTCTCCTGTGTTATTAATACATCTCTACTAAGGTTGAAGTTAATTATTTATCATAGTAAGAGAAGAAACACTATAGGGAGCATCTGAAGCTATTCAAATATCTTCAAAAAATTAAACCATTCTATGATCAGTTCACCCAAAATTTGAATTATATAATCTATAGTATTCTTAAAGGCAGATAATTTCATACATTATTTTTTTTCTTTTAAAAAAAGGGCTTCCTACTTCACATAACTGAAAACAACTAATGTAGTCAAAATTTGTTCCTTATTCACAAACACACTGTTAAGGAGATTTTGACTTTGATACAAATAAAGCTATAATGAGTAGATGGAGTGTTACTTTTATGTATGCTACTGAATTTTAATATTTTCATAGATTTGCTGCAGTACTGTATTCTAAATATTTTAAACTTAGCTTTTGTACTTCTTTTTACTTAGACTATGTAATAAAGACTGAAAAAATGTTACATTTTAATGAACAGCATGTCACAGTTCTGTTAAGTATTTCATAGAATATAACAACTATAGAAGGGCAAAATTCTTCTATTTTACTACTTTACAAAGCTATTCAAATACTGTCATGAGAAATTTCCTCTCAACATTGGTTAGAAATAAACTGATTAAGCATTTTGCATCTTCAATAGCAGCAAAAAGGAATCAAACCAGGAAACAAAACCAAACCTCGTAAGCTATCTAGAAACGTGTTTTACCACTACGGAAAAGAACGGTGACGATTTTGACTTGCCAAGGTCAAAAGAGCCAGTGGAAAGGCCAGGAAATGTGTTCTTCACCACTCTTTACCTACCACACCTGCCATCTGAAAGTTAAAAAGCATAGTTTAATTCAGGCTGTTACTATGAACCAAAGAAATACTGGAATCTGATTAGCAGAAATAAATAAGACATTCATATGAGGAAAATAGGACAAGCAAAATACAGGCCAGCTATATCATAAAATTACATAAGATTTCTGCTGCAAAGATAAAAACCTGTTATCAGTTCAGGAAAAGACCACAGTGATGTGAAGTTGTAGGAAACGAACACACCAAGCAAGTTTGCCAAAACAGATGTTCCCCGCTGGATTTCAGACAATTCACACACATAAAACACACCTGCTCTGTTCCTTGGTCATCAACCTTTACCAAGTCTTGAAAGTGAATGATAGTAATAGAGATCAAAATTCTTCTTTAATTCGCGTTGCTTTTAATTCAACATAAGAAGTTCGTCACTTGCCTAGTACACATATTATCATCATCTAGAAAAAAAATGTAAATTAACTTTTTTTTTTAATAGTCTGCTGACAGGGAGGGGAAAAAGAAAAGAAAAAAGTATATTTGACTTTTAGACTTTGAACATCAACATTCTTCTTTCAATACTTTTACCGTATTTTTTAGAAATGCCATTTTTTTAAAAAAAAGTTGTTACAGAGAAAGTATGCCATAGTAAGACATCCCTCTACACTAGCTCTTTTAATATTGCCCTGGGTGTCCTATTTCAGTACTCAAGCAGCTGAGATACATGGCAGAATCCCTGGATTTTTCTGACCTTGATCACTAAGAAGAATTTTTCAGCTGAATGGTGTGAAACTGCTATGATTACATAAATCAAATCTGGAAAGCACATAGTTTATATATAAACCATAAAGTCTCTGTATCACCCATCAAACCAAAAGACAATAAAACGTACCTGTAAGAAAATGAAAAAAAAAACAAAAAAAAACCATTAACCCTTACTTTAGTCCTTACATAAGAATCATCAACAATGTTTCAAAGTCAACAGAAATATGCATACATATTCAAATTTCCAAATATGGATATTTATTTAAGCATAAGTGCTCTTACAATAACAGGCTTCAGTAGAGGAAAAGACCTTCTGCGTAATGGTTGAAAAATTCAGTTCTGAAATAACTGAATTAGAAAGTTTTGATCAAACCGCCCAGTAACCAGACGTTCAGGCAGCTGTAAAAAGCAATCTATTGCTACAGAGGAAAGACTTACCTGGCAAGAGATCCAACACAACATAAAAAGACAAACTGTAATCAATGAGAAATGAATTGGATTACTGGATAGAAGCATATTCTTGCGTGTGTTCAAGTTACTTGGAAAGTAACAGAGCCAGTAGGTATAAAAAAAGGCCTTCCAAATGTCTGCTTACCCTTTCATGATCCAATCATAACCATCCTGTTAATCAGGTTGGATTACATCCCAGATATTAATTTGGCAAACAAAACAATGGTCCGATTCAGTCTGTCCCCTTCAAATATGCTGAAAACAATCTGTCACTGATAATCTTGCCATGCGTGTACTCCTGGAAAGCCATCTGACCAATTTATGCCTAGATGATAGTAAAAGTCTAAACTGAAGTACAGATGACATAAAGCTTTCCCTATTCACTAAGAGCCTGGAAACTCGTCCTCTGCTTCCCAAGCAAGTGCTGAAACACTGGCAGTGAAGGGAGATAGTTCAAAGAGTATGGATGCCTTTCAACTATAAATAAATACTATATGTAAGGACAAACGATTGCTGGCTTACAAGTAGCTGAAAGCATAGGTTTTCTCACTGGCCACAGGAATCCTGTCCTGCTGCTGTGATTCAGTTTTGTAAACAGCTTCAGCAACCTGAACCTTCCTAAAAGGTTTTCCCTAAAAGAGCGTTGATAAAACACCAATATTTTGTTTATGGTAAACAGTGACTGCACAGCATCAAGGCCTTCTCTTTTGCTCATGCTGACACCCTCCCACAGCCCACCCTCAATGAGCAGGCTAGTGGCAGGCAAGAGATGGGAAGAGGACACAGTTGATCCGAATTGGCCAGAGGAATATTCCATACCTTGCAACACCATGCTCAGCAATAAAACTAGGGTAGTGGAAGAAGGCAAGAGGTGGTGTTGATGCAGGGGGGTTGGGGGGTGGTGTCTTCTGAGGTAGCTATTTCTGAGAGACTTGCTGGGCATCATCTGCTTGTGAGAGGTGGTGAGTGACTGCCTCTGCATCACTTGTGGGTTTGGGTTTTTCCTCTTCACTTAATAAACTTTCTTTATCTTAACCCATGAGTTTCTTTGCTTTTGCTTTTCTTATTCTCTCTCCAATCCCATCAGGCGGGTGGGAGTGAGCAAGTGGTTGAGGGAATACTAAGATGGGTCAACCCACCACAACATAGTAACTCCTTTGGTTTTACATTCTTTCCTCTCTCCTTTGTTGTGGTCATCCTGTTAAGCATAAACAATACTTTGTTTTGGATCACTGTTTTCAGACAGTCTCAATTCCTGAAAATGATTCCCACAACAAGCCAAATGCTGTGTGACACCTGGGTACCAACAGTGGAGGTTAATAGCAAGGAAGAACCACAGAGCTCCATCTTCTGGAGATGAATGTTCATGGTGTAAAATTCAAAGACAGACTATCCGAAAGATGACGATACTGCTGTAGGCATACTATCCATTAGCCCATATGCATCTAGAATCAATATACCACCTCTTTTCTCATCCATCATCATGCTCATGACACAAAGTAGCAAGAAAAAGATACTTACATATTACAGTGAAATTTTAATACCGTATATTTCTTATGGAAATATTTAGGAATATTACTTTTTGTTACTATTTATAAGGGAAAAAATGCAAAATAGTACAGGCAGTTCAATTCCTAAAAGGATTTCCCTTTTCAATATTAAAATCTAAATTTCCCATAGATATATATTTTTTGATACAGAAGGAATATTATTTATCTCTGTCTTATGATTTAGAACAGTGAAACACTTGCATGCATCAAGTTCTTCACACAAAATTTCAAATGCTATTTCCAAGTTTCGTACACACTAGTTTCAGTGAAGAGTATATTGGACTATGCAACCTTAACACCACAGAGGAGCAGCCTGAAATCAGGCTGTCAGGTATACTGATTAAATAAAGAGAAAGCAACTGCAGCCTCCTATATAGCAACATGTTTGTGTATTTATTTTAACATGAGCTCTACCACAAGGACTTAGAAGAAGTTACAAAAGAACTAGCATTCCTCTTTTTTTTTTTTTTTCCTGGAGAAATACATATCCTCTAGACTTCCAGCTCACCAATAAGGCTCTTTAAGGACACTTCAAGAAAATGGAACACCTATTTCAAACACCTGTGAAGTCAATAGTGGCTTTTTTTCTAACTGCAAGGAAAATTGAAGTGTAGGAACAGAACATTTATATGGCTAAGAACAGACAGCCATGTACTCAGCCAGAATCAAAGAGGTTTTAATGCTTTTAGACATATACTTCCTTCTGAAGTGCACATACTTGAGGTTTCTGTATGGAAAACAATCATTTCCAAGTCCAACGTAGGTCATACAATACACCCCAGATTTACTGTCTAGACTCTTAGAGCCTGGAAAAAATACTTTATTTATTTTATGGCTCCTCAATCCATGTATTTTCTCTTTTAGGAAGGTCTGTCATTTTCTAAGACTTCGAATTAACCACAGTAGTTGTCTATATTTATAAATTACAACTTGTATATTTGTTTATTTTACCTTTTGGAGAACTGAAAAAGACAAGTTAGCAAGCATTTTATTAATGCTCTTCTGGTAAGTTTAATCAGCTAATGTGCAATCTGTGCATCACTTAATATATGAAATGCTGTCCTGCAATTTTTAAGAAAGAAAATCAGAATGCATTGCCTAGAACTTGGGAACAGAAAATTAATGGAAAATATCTCTATAACTCAGTTTAATGCAACAACATCTGGAAGATTACTTGTCTAACAAAAAGCATATCAACAAGCCTGATGCGTAACAGAAGTAAGAAAAGTATATATTTTCTAAATGTTACCATGTGGGAGCTTTATGCAAGAATAAATACTCTTTATCGGCTGAATAAATTCTCTGATTCTCTATGAGTGCAGAACACTAAGTGGCTTCCCACAGTGGCCTCATTATATAAAGTTCTCTTAGGAGTTACTCTGCTGTTTATTTCTGCTCCACATCCTAGCAAACATTGACCTGCTCCACTTATTGTCACTTCAGCTAGATTTCACCTAGCTTAATGAACTAATTACACTCTTTTCCAAAAACAGAAAGCACATTTCAAGCCAGAATAAGTGAAGGTGATAATGACAGCTTGTAACAAAGATTTAAGTTGAATGCCCAGCCCTTCAGAACCCAGGCTAATTATTTAAATATGTAAAATCAGAGGTAAGAGGGATTCTAAACAACTTTTTCCCTTCCCATTTGCCTTCTCCCTGAACTGACATTAGCTTTATTTTTTTTTTTAATTTTAACCAGTTGTAATGTTAAACAATTATATAGAAGACCACTAGCATTCTGTGAGACAGAGATTTTACTTTCTTATGTCCACAAAAAGTGAAGTTCCAGATTACTAAAATAGGTAGTGACTAGGAACATGTGGCTCGTCTCAAACAGATGAAATGAAAAAGTTTTTTTAATTATTAATTAAATTCCATAATTTTGATTTCCCCATTCTTGAAACTCCAAACTTTATTCCATAAGGAAAATTCAACATGAGAGTTAAAAAGAAGTCCAAATGGCTACCGGTTGCAGGCTAAGCTCTGCTCAACTTCTATGCTGGGAACCATTTATCTACAAAAATAGCCTTGGCTCCTAGCAAGAAGCTGAATATAAGTTCATGTTATAGTGGCTTCATCACATTGCAAGGCAAAACCTCTCACTGCTTCTGTGATGAGGTGACAGCATGAGATGGTGCACATCTCCAAAGGCACAGTCATACAACATCATGTACAAGCTGGAAAGAAAGTGGAGAAATAGCCTAAGTATTCTTCAGCCTCTGTTAGCTGCTGCACAGACACTTTAAACCACTGTTTAGCATGTAATTTCTAGTTAATTTGTATGAAATCTATTTATTTCTTATTTTAAATAAAGGTCTCTAATGTCCAGCTACGTTTTTGGTTAATGTGCCTTTGAATTTTCAACAAGTGGTAAAAGCACTTTAAATAAATAAATAAATAAATAAATAAATAAATAAAAGCACAGTGGTTTTGACACCCTTCATTAGTAGGGATCCCAGTTTCTTCTGTAGTTACCTGTCTGGAGGAGCAATTACCATTCCTGTATAAAAATAAATGACCTACCCATAGTCTCCAGGCTGCAACAGGCAGGCTTTCTGTAATTCCGATGCCCTCAGTGCGTGCCCTTTAAAATTTTAAGTGCTGTTTATCAACTTATTTTTGTTTGCTTTCCCGAGGCTCTGACAGCCCCGGCCCCTTTCCCCCGAGGGAGAGGCCGGCTTTGCTGAGGGGGCACTGCCATGCCCTGTGAGGGCGGGAGCCAGCACCTGCCCTGCCTGGTCACAACCGGTTCCAGCCGGCTCTGCTCCCCGCCCCCCCCCCAGCCCAAAACATCCTCCCGCCATTGCAGCGCCCAGCGCCCTCCCGCAGGCCGCCCCAGCCGCCCACTGGCCCCTCGCCTCGCCAGAGGAGGCGGGATGGACCCAGTTCCCAGTTTGCACGTTCTCCCCAGCGATGGGAGGTTTGTGCTGGTTGGCAGGAAGTTAAGTGAAAGTAAGTACCTAACTTGAGACTGTTTTGCCTAACACAGGGAGACAATTTTGTTCACCTCAATGTAAGACTTTCCTCCCCCTTCGGTGTTCTTTAGACAGGTCCAAAAAATGCCCTCAAAACCCAAAGAGGCTTCTCGAGGCTTACAGCAGGAACACCATGAAGGGTCACAGCCTGCCAGTGCTGCCGCAGCCCTGCCGCTCCTAGAATCGGGGGGAGACAAAGTGAACCAGGCACGTAACAGCAACCCAGCGCTTCTCCTTGTCACTCAGGCCCTCCGGCTCCTGCGGTCAGCAAGCAACACCACGGTACACGTAGACCCGAAGTCTACCACGTGCTATTAAAACGCAAGGGGGGGAAAAAAAAGATCGGGAAGGAAACATCAACTTGCAACTTACTTTTCTCTAAAGCAACAATGACCATTAAACACTTTGGCATATGTATACAACATAAACTCACACACGGAGACAGAGTTAATATATTTAAATCCGTGTCATTTGACCTTGGTATTTGGTATGTTGCAAGGAATCTGGTAGCTCAGATTAATAACTGAAAATTAGTAGGTAATGTAACTGCTAAGGTCAACTACACCTTACCGATGCAGCAGGGTACGGGTTATGGAAAGCTTACACTACCAGAAAACAGGAACCTTTTAAAAGAAAATGTTTCACCACATAGTGGAGAAAGTCGCACTACCCCACTGCTGCAAAGTTTTATTCATTCACACAGAGAAGACGCAAGATGTTCCCATTCACAGCACACTAACGTTAATAGATCTGTGGGTTTTTCCTTTTTTTGTGTAACTTCAAAAGCCAGTTCCCCTCTGTGGTTTTATACCTGTTGAAAACTTAATGGCCAGATGTAGTCAGAAGTTCAACAAGGCTTTAGTCTCTCATGAATTATTTTTCAGTTAATTTTGACAGATAATTAGTATCAAATCAGACTTCAGTTATCCCTCTCCACTTGATGTTCTTTTTCACCCTGAATCTGACTGTTTTAATTTTACAATTAGCTGAGTGTTGAAGCCAAAAAGTTTCTTTCTTCTGTCACCTTCCTTGTCCCCAGGTGAAATAAAATTAATTACTATAGGTACAGGCATATGTACATATAGGTACCTGCAGGTGCAGTACATACAACTATATTCCAAAGTAACTTGTGCATACATTTACTTCAGTGAAATTTACTTCACTATTTATTTACTTGAGTAATTATTTTATATAAAAGTATTAGATATTTCAGAATGCTATTTCTAGCTCAGTGAGCTTTTTAGGAGTTATTAGCAGGAAGTTGTCATATACCTAATGCAATTTATTTCAAAGCAGAGGAATTTCCAAAAAAAATCGTGATTGCTTTCTGGATTTAAAATTCACATAATGCAAACATCAGCAGTGAATGTAACAGTGGATAAAGGCACATTTTGACATCAAAGCATTAAATAAAAGGGCTAGAAAGAATATCAGCCGAAAGGCATGACTACTAGTCACAGAAAGGATAAAAATTAGCGCTATTTTTTGAAAAAGAGGGTAACGTACATAACATGTAAGTGTAACAGAGAACCATTATATTGTAGTAGAGAATGATATAGCTCATAGTGCTCATGGACCCTTTTTAGAAACTTCTAAATTGGATTTAGACTGGAATCAGATTCCAAGCAAAAATATTTTGAGGATTTCTTTAACTCCAGTATACCTCAATGAAAAGCTGACATTTCAAAGGTACCAACTACTCAAACTACTCACTGGCAAGTCATTCATTCCAGAAGGTTTTTCTCAAGTGAAATTGAAATTATCAGTACCTAGCTCCCACAGAAAATACATTTTTATATTCTGTATTTTGCACACACTGTAACTCGACTTTTGCTGACAGCATCAGTTTGCTGACTGATGCTCTCAATAAAATTTGTTTACAACACAGGCTAATCTGAAATGGGGATTAAATTTATATTCTGTATGAACGGGAACTAGGCATTTCATTAGTACTGAAGGACTTCGGAAAAAGAAATGGTGTACCTTTTATATGGCTCCTTCTTCGTTCTTTGACACCTTCCCCAAAGACATTTAATATGAAAAAAGTTGTCCTTAAAAGTAAAGAATAAATCGTCTCTTCAAGAACTAATTTGCTGCACAGCCACAGAATTATGATTTCGAGATTTACTCAAATATCTTCAAAATGAAGGTTTGAAAAAAATCTTCTCCTAATAAAATAATTTATGTGCAATAGCAATCATATTTATACATAGTAGTACAGCCATACAAAATATAATGGTTAAAGATGGAACAGGTTGGCAAAAAGACACAGTGTAGCAATACCTTTTTATAGCAATCTGCCTTAACAGGTATTCTAGCACAATAAATATCTACACTATCTGTGTCCCTTATGTGTATTCAGCATGTGTAGAAGTCATGCAGCCGAACACATTGACACTTCACTGGGAGGTCAAATTATTGTTTTGGCACTTCTGTCATGCCTGTCATTTCAATTCCACTTTATCAAATTACAGATTGCTAGATAAAGTTGGATTAAAGGGAAAGATAGACACACACACACACACATACGGCGAAGCAATTGTCATCACTTCAGTTGCGAAATTCCATAATTGCATGTCAGTGACAGAAAGAACAAGAGAGCAGTAATAGGACTGACATTATGATCATTCAAATACTATGAAACTTTCCAACAAGGCTTTGCACTGTGTCAATCTACATGCCAGGAAATGGACTGGATTTCTGACTATTTCCTTACGTTACAATTGCCAGTATTTATTAGGTGTACCAATGCCGTGTGTCAAGTCCTAGGGCAAGTTTCAGCTACCTAGTTTTCCATAAGCAGTTGTTTTACTTGAAAACACAACATAAACTAAGAAAATGAAAAGATAAATGCCTTGATTTTAAAAATACCACTAAAAGTAGTGTAAATAATAATAAATAAGACCTAAACAACTTAGACTATGGATTTGATTCAACTTAGTTTCTGAGTTTTAGGACATCTAGAATGCAACAGATCTTGAATTAAAATCACTGTGGTGGTGGCAAGTCTTGGATTTCAAGTAACTTCTGGTAATAAACAAACAAAACCAAAAAAATCCCCACACCTTAGATAATTTTACCCTTTTGTGGAAGTGTTGAAAACTTCCAGCTCTGTACCGAGGAAGACTCAAGAAGCATCATGTAAATCTGACTTACATGAGCTGAGATGTCAGTGGAAACCTCCAGCATATTGTGACAGGTAGATACTATTCTTGGAACAGCTCGTTATTCTCACTTTTGGGCTACTCTCCCTCGTTTCTGAATTCTCTGGTCAATCCTCTGTATTCTATGTGGTCCTGTCATACGATGGTTCAATAATACTCCTTACTGTTTGTACAACAGTTAAAGAGGCAGAAGAAACAGGAATCATTTGTTCACTCTAGCAGACACCAGAAGGCTAACTAATGTCCAAAACTTCCTTACCCAAACACAATTTAGACAATTCTTAACCAGTTCATTGGAGGCAGTGATCTCTCCTCATTAAAACATTCATTTCTTTTAATGTGAGAAAAAATGCATCCCAAAACTGTACAAACCAATGCAGATTGCATGATGCATTCATAAGGGAATAAAAATGACACTCATACGCATTGACAGGAAGCCCCTAAACAACAGAAAAAGGGATTACAATGAAAGGAAACAGTATATAAATACATCCACATCTTAGATGTCAGTAGTTGAGTTGGTCCTTCCATGATCCTTCTTATCAGCTCTTCGCTATTTGAGACCCTTATTAATTCCCTCCCACAGTAACCTGAAGAAGAATGTTAAAGAAATTGGATAAATTTTCTTCCTACTAAGACAAATTTTTCCCTTCAACTTTCATGGCAAGTATTTTCACATGATCATTATAAATATAGGGAAAAAAAAAAAGACTGCAAGAAGCCATAGAATAGGCAACCCAAATATAATCGTAATGCCATTTCTTTTTGTCCTCATCTTGTTTCAGACTCACTTTCTAACCTTGCCTATGTCTCCCCTTCACACTTCTATTTCCCCATATGTAACTTGAGCAATATAAATGTAAGTACTTTCCTCATCGGTGTTTTTAATTTGTTTGTAAAGTACTTTGAGATCCTCTGACAGAAGGTACTAAAAAAAATAAAAATTGTAAAATATTTTCCACAGCAGGCCTAGAAAAGGAAAGGCATTACTGCCAACACCATTTCCCACAGAAGGTAATAGGGAGTTATGAAACATTATGTCACTGTAGGGAAATTTTCTAACTTACTGACCTATCATGTTATTGGCCTAATGCATACCCATAAAGTCTATTACTCTCATAAAGCCTCTGCACTCTTGAGCTCAAAAGTGGTAAATTTTAAAGTCAAGACGCATCTCAAAAATGTTCTCTCCATGAGCTACTAAACTCCTTCTCAAGAATGGAAAATGAAGCAAGATGCCCTGAGTGACCTTGAGCCACCAAGCTGATAACACTTAGCTGCTAGTTAATGGTCAGCATTATGTTGCCTGCAAGGAATACTAAAGAGAATGTCATTGCACATTACAGCCAAGTGAGTCTGTTACTAAAAAGAGTAAGCTGAAATAAAACAAAAATGACGAAGACAAAGCTGAAGAAAAAAAAACACATTCCTAGCATAGTAAAAAAACATCTGAAACAAAGTTATCCAGCCCAGAAAGGTCAGTGTAAGCCAACTTTCCACCCAGTTTTCAGTGTCTCGGTTTTCCATTTCAGATGGAAATATAACAAAAGGGAGGTGAGGCAGTAAGGGGGAGAAAACTTCACATTCCGGTTTTGGCTTCACAGCATTGCCACGAAATTATTTTCATGACACAACAAGTGCAATTGCAGAATAAAACAAAGTATTCCCTTTGTGCTCTGTTCATACCTCAATGACAGAGCAGGGCAGGGAGAAATCTTATCTTGTTTCTTTTTCTTGTATTTTTGAAGATTCCCATTTTAAGCAAGTCTCATATAAACATATGGGAAAAAAAAAGAATTGTTAAGACCAAATAAAGATGTGAACTGAGATTAAATAAAAGATGAGGAAGATGTATTAGGGTCAGGTTTTTCAGGAAATGGGAGGTGAAAGAAAGAAAAAAGCTTTGCACACTGGCAGTGTTTTACAAGTGGAGACTGAGACTAGCGTTTGATTATACCAAATGGAAGAGAAGATTGTAAAGGAATCCACGTGGTCTCCCTCTTGGCAAAATGCCCAACGTCCTTATTAACTCCCTTCAACCACAACCATTTAGTAGTTTGCCCCAACACACAGTTATATTAGAAAATATAGGTAGGAAAAAACCCAACTGCCATCACCCTTGCAAGGACAAAACCTCATGCTGAAAACCATCACAGTCTTCGAAATTATGACTCAAGTTCCAAAACCTCATGTGACTAGCTTCAGCAATCAATGTATTTTTTACAAAAATCACACTTTTTATGTTTTTAACAGGTTTCTTTCTCTGAAAATTTAAGGGTCATGTTTCTATACATATTTCTTTGAAAAGCAAAGCTGAAACATTTCCATGATCACATGATTCATTAAACATCAAATATTACGATGTTCAGAATGAAGGTATGAGATCAAAACGAAAAAGGCTTAGGTGTGACAAACACAGAAATGAACACGAATTCAGTAGGAAATGAGTCATACGTACACTTATGGGTCCACTGCTGCAATGGTAAACGCAATTTAGTAACGGCAATAATACAGGCCAGTTACAGCAGACTGTTGATTACTTGTCACTTGTTATTCTCAAACCTGAGGGCTTTTATCCTTGTAGAAAATATTAGTAGGATCTTACATAAGAAGGTCAGTTGAACAATGGAAGGAGAGACAGATCATAGTCATAAAGTGGTTAGGATAATTAAATGCTATTTTGTCATTTGTAGAACAGATTTCAAAATAATAATTACAGTTATTAAATTTGACTGCCCTCAGGCAATGCTTTAGCCATGGTTTCATAAATTTCTACTTCAGAAGTTAGACATTAAGAAAATTCAGGAAAAAAGACTGCAAGAAAAGGCACCTTGCAGTTTTATATTTTGTTGCTAACTGGGAAAATTTTTCATTAATTACTAATGATATACTTCATTAGTAGTATATTTCATTATGGAAGTACAAATTATTAGATGCTAATGATGCATGTCCTAATTGCACTAGTTCGTCTTCATTTCAACATAGATGGGATAAAAATATTTATTTACAATATTCTATGAATTACATTAAGTTCCTAACTTATGCTTTCAATAAACATGAAACAATGCATCATTATTAACCAAGACTGATGTATCTTTATTCAATGATAACTGCATAGGTCACTGGTAACCTATATCCCTGGACTGTAAAGCAAATCTGCCACTTAAGCTCAGCAGAAGCTTCAGTTCTGGGACCAAGCACAGAGAAAAGTTGAGACATGTCATGTAACAACAACGGATATTTATTGTATTTCTGTTCTTTCAAAATGCTTCAACAAATTAACAAAATGACGAAGATAAATTCAGGGGTTTGCTAGACAATGCTGTATGTTAATAGTAGTTTCCACCTTTGAAAGCTAGAGCACTGAACAGATTGTTGTTGTTGGATAAAGATTGTACTTTTAGCAAGTTAAAAACCAAACCATAACCCAAAACCTAGCAAATCTCATGTCTGTTATTATTACTTCAGTGATTAGTGAGGAAAGATCACAGAAGAGTCTGTAGACCTGAAGGCATGTGTCTGCACGCATCAGCAGTTGTAGTCAAAAGGATAATAAATTCATAGCACTCAGCACTGCAATGTTGAGAACCTCCAGATCTCCAGCTCTTCAACCTTAATGATACATTCAGAGAGAGACAGAGAGAGAGGCTCTCCAGGTTTCACACTAAGTTTGGAGACACCGTGACTGTTACCTCACCTTCATGCCACTGCTTCTAAGAGCAGGAAGGGAGAGGGAAGTGAGCACAACAGGCCAGTGAAGAATAAAGCATAGGATAACATGGGAATCTCGTGGTCTTTCATTTCACTTCACTTGCTCAGTCCTGGGGCCTGGTTTGTCTCAGAAAAAGTCAGATCACATATCCTGCACTGGATGAGGTGCCCCTTTCTGGGGTCGTGACAGCCTGAGTCACCAAAGCAAGATAGCTCCTTAACAAACCACTCAAACTCAGAGCAATCACTGAGGCCAAGAAAAAGTATCAGATATACAACTCCTCTGATTTACACTGAGGTAGAAATCATCCTATCTTGAAACAATAAAAAAAAAAAAGGTTTACTGGCAACAGGCTGGTACATCTGCGAGATAAAAGGAAAAAGAAATACAACACACACATTCATAAGACTGCAGTCCAAAGCTTATCGGGCTCTTAACTTTTCCCATTGTCCAAACAATAAAAAGAACCTTTTGGTTGTGCGGTTCTAGTAGCTGCTACCCACACCAAGTCAGATCTTGGTGTTTAGAAATAAGGTCCCAAATTGGGACCTAAAACCAACATGCACTTAAAGACCTAGATAGTTTCATCAAAGCTAATGCTCAGAACCTGAAACCTAAATGGCCTGAGTTTCACAGTAATGAGTATCACCTGATGTTAGAGATTTAATTTATATGTCATGTGCTCACCACTTTCACAAACTCAGTTACTACTTGACACATAGAGATGCACTACACAGATTTAGTAATCCAGAACTGGAATCAAGCTCCAAGTTTTAAAATGTCAGTAGAAATTTATTTAAAAAAAAAAAAAACAAACAAAACCAAAACCAACAACAAACAGCTCAATCTCTTTAGTGAGAAAATACTTTAAAACTGGATCGAAATTTATCTCTGACCATTTAAAATCTTTAAATTGAATATGTGAAGTCTTTCTTTCTTGATTAGTTTTTCCCATGACACATCAACCAGGTTAATTTTGATTCAGCTCACTAAGTGTCTGCAAAATGCTTGAGGAAAAAAAAAGAAGGAACTGCATGAGAAATGAGGAGGCGTAATTTGTCACTAGCTCAAAGTTATTGCAGCTTAGGAAAGGAAGAAGAAATAGAAAGCAGGAGAATCTGGAAATTTTACAAAAAATTAAAATAGAAGATACTGACATAGAAGAACAGGGTTTATGAAAGGCATAAAGTCAGTAACAGGAAAAAGCAACAAAGCAAGAATGCTTTGGTTTGCTAAAATGCTTTTAAAAACAACCAATCCCCTAAACCTCCCAGAGAACTGAAAAAGCATTAGGGGTGTAAATAACAAGGAAAATTCCTTAAATTTAACACGCAGGAACATAAATGGTTATGTTTTAACTCTCAAAACAACACAGCAAAATTACTGTTCCTATTGACAAAAACTTCATAGTCCACATGAGGCATTGTTAAATACATCATTACAGTATTTTTAAGTCCTGTGATAAAGCTGACATGGTTTCTGAATTTAAAAAAAAATTTACTGTATTTGCATACTGTCCTGCTATAAGCTAAGTTTTATCACACTGATACAAATCTGAGTGAAACATTCAGTGTTGACTTCATTTAAATGTAATAAATTCCACCTGTCTTAGTATAGAAGACTTCAACAATCAGAGAGTAGTAACAGCTGCTTGGTGTCTAAGACATAGCATACTTTCTTTTCTAGTTACATTCACAGTTTACTATCTTAATTGAATTGTCAATATGTTTCTGTATAGCTCAAAATAATTCCCTTACTTCATTCCTGAAAATGTTGAAAATCACTGAAATTCTGAAGAACCTTTACCACATAGCTCAACAAAGCAAGTGAATTGTGCTTTTATCCACTAATCTTAACAGCATTTTATACCAGACCTTTATAACATTGTTTTATAAACTTGGAGCTATCATGAAAAACTAAAGTACTTTTGGGATAATGCTGTAAAAATCAGGTTTTATTAGACAACTATGTTTTAAAAAAGGCAGAGCTGCTGAATGCTCATAGGGAGATGCAGTAGCCAAAGGAAGTTAAAAAAAAACAGCAACAAAAAAGCTTTTGGAAAGTTGAGTAACAGAACAGTGGTATCACGCATTATATAGCGCAGATAAACTAATGCTAAATTAAGCATAAAGACCTACTGATTCAAAGCATACATTGAGAGTATGATACTGTTAGTCTAGAAGGCAGCTTTCTGCATTGCTTATGTTACAGAGGAAATTGACAGTACTTCAATTTAAGAATTCATTCTAAAAATGTAACTTTATTCAAGTATATTCAAACATACATGCCATGACTTACTGTTTAAAACTTAAAGCTAACAAGGTAAAGTACGCAACTGAAAACATATTTTATACTTCTTCACAGAAAATAAAACTAGAAATAATATCAGAGAAACTTTTTTTAAACATCAACCATTTAGAAGGAAAAAAAAAAATCTCTATCAAAGATACTGCCTATAAAGCAAGAAAAAACAGTCCTTATCTTGCTATTTTAAAAAATATTTAACATGGTATGCCAAAATTATCATGAAAGACACAACACAATAATGTTGTTAATGATGGAAATTAAGAACAGGACGTGCAATTGCCTTTTAAACTGTTCATAGTTTAATGAAATTAAGATTGTAATTCCCTTCTGAATAAGATGGTATTCAAATTTCTAACAGAAGTATAGTCAAATACAGTAAGACTATTTTGTCCCCATCAAAGTTAAAATACAACATAAGAAAAGTAACTGTTAGAAAACTTAAAACATGCAGACATAAACCACCATCAAATAATTTCATATGGTTTAATTACAAAAAAAATATATATAAATCAACAAAACAAACCTCTCCCACTTGCTAGAATTGCCTGACAAATTACATTAAAACAAGCCACTTACTTTTCTGTCCTCAGTTTCTACACAGGAACTGCACTCTGCTTTAGTATCCTGAAAAGACAAACAGAGAAGACAATGTCACAAAGCATATTGACCCCAGTTGTGGGAATAACTCAGGATGAAGATGACAGCATCATAATCTGAAAAGTGGGTTTATCAACCTATTACACTTTACTCAGCAGCTATTTTTGTAGATGTTTTATATTTAAATATACAATGTTTGTTATTATGGCTTTAAGTAAGATTTATTAAACTTTATTACAAGCATAAACTTTAAGACAGGATTGAAACCTCATAATGTGTGTACCCAGCTCATAAGACAAAAATATCATCTCTGCTTTACAGTATATGTTTGCTTTTTCTTCTTGCATCTTGAAGAAAATATAATTGCTTGCTCGCTCACTCCTTTTNNNNTTTTTTTAAGTTAGTGATGGTAGCTTAAAAAATAAACAGGTAAGCTTAAAAAGAAACTGCTCGAACTTCTGCCTGTTGTCAAGAGTGCTAACTAGGAGGTGGTATGTTGTGTCTGAAACTCACTGAAACATGCAAGAATAATCACCATGGATTTAATATACATGTTTATATGTGTGTGTATATTTGGATTTATGTTTTCTTCTGGAGTCAAACAAATAATCTTAAATCCAATGGCACTCAACACATGTTCCTTTTAATCGTAAGGTACTTTGACTCTCACTGAACCTTTGGATTTTTTCCAGTAGACCTGAAGGCATGCAGAGATAATCATTATCACAAAAATTATAGTCTGAAAAGCATTTATTTCTTCATATTACCCCTTTGTACAAGTTACTACTGGAAACTGAGTAAGCCAAATATAGTTCAAGCCATTAAACTGTAGACAAGTGACCTATTATGATTTTTCTTTTGTTTTCAACTTTACTTTTCTAGTGAGGGTATTCTTGGAAGCTAATTTTGCTTACATACTGCAACTATAGAGATTGCTATTGGAAAAAAAAAAAAAGACATAAAGATGAGGGACAGCTTTTTTTTAAAAGTAAGTCCTTCCCCACAGTTGTAATTGAAGCTAGAACTACTCTCATCAGATTTTAGCTTACTGCCTAGAGTTACTTGCTATGTAAATCCCAAGTTACAAATTTAAGGTTGATAGCCAATAGCAGCTCCTATTAAAAATGGAAACAAATATTAAATAAAGAAGTTATGTTTCTTCAACACCATGCCTATTCATCTTAAGTGAAGGACTGGTATTACTTCAATACCAAAGACTTCTTACCTAAGCCATACACCCATAAAAGATTAAAAAAATTAATCATTCAATCAAGTAAGAAGAATCAAAATTTCCTGAAAGAAATACTTTCATTCACAGCAAGATACACTAAAGGTGTTTTCATTAGGCATATCAAGTTCTCCATCACTTCTTAAGCAGCATATTTCCAACAACAATAATCTTTGTTATTCTAGTTAGTTTCCTATATCAATTAGTACCTCAAATACGCTTTATATTCAAAATACTTTTCATGGGGAACCAGACCGCACTTTGCGGAATCTAACACTCAAAAATTTTCTTTCAGGTCTGACTTACTGGCAGCCAGACAGTCTCTCACCATGTCTCTCCTCCTGTTTGGTGAATAAGGAAGTACTGTCTCTGCCTACAGGTCGACTTCCTGAGCTTGTTTGTATATTTAAATTCAGGGTTTTTTGGTGAGTGAGGAAAAAGCTCAGCTTTTAAAAAGCTTTCTGCGCCAGACGAATAAATTCAAACTCCATTAGTGCCAGTGCTCTTTACCTGCTAGCTATGCCCTAAGTCACCTTTCAGAAATAACAGAATGTTCCTTAACACCTTTATTGGTTAATCAAAAATTAATTGTATCTTTTCACATTACCAAGGACAAGGGTGAGGTGGCTCTGTCTCACATACTGACCTAAATGAACCGAATGCAGAATAAAGTAGCTCCTATCAGATTCCAGTCATAGCTATTACAAACTCTCAGAATGATGAATATACCTTGCTCAAGACCTAACAGTAGTACTCTGATCCCCTCCACTGCCTACAGAAAATTTTAGGTTGCTATTCTGCCACTGTCATTTCCCATTAAAAACAATTTTTAAGAAAACTAAGTTCACAAGCATTGTGAATTAAAAATGCGGTTTTACCTGGATAAAATGAAACCCTTCTTCCTCCCAGCACAGTTTATCTTACATGGCTGTCTATGACCAGTAAGGCAAAAGCTACAAATTAAACATGCAGCCCAGCTGAGAACAAACAGTTGAGCCCAACCCAGGTGAGACTCTCAATGCTGCAATCAGGAATTAAAGAGACAATGTGCCTGGAAGTTAGCTGGTACTAGCCATAAGGGAAAGATGCAGGCTGAAAATCAAATGACAGAATTTCTATTCTGTGTTCCATCCCTGAACATTAGACAATCATTTTATCTCGTAGTGTCTGGTTTTCTATCTAAAAATACGGAAAGTGAATCTTACAAATTAACCATTGCACCATTAGCAATGAAAGATACATATATGTATGGTTTCAATATTCCTGGATATTGAAGCCAGCGAGAAAGACAGGTACTGGCTTATCTTCAAAATGATGTGAGGTCAGATTTGGGTAAAGAAATAGCTATATGTCTTCAGCAGTAGGGACCTGAATTTGGACTTCTGCACAAGGACAAGAGAAAAAACCATATCAGGGTCCACTGTTATTTTATTGTTTCTGGTATTCAAAATATTAATTTTAAAATATAGCCTGAATAATTTTTGAGAAACTTGCTTTGCGTGCTTTATCAGATAATAACCTGGACTGTAACAACCACGTAATATGTAACACCATACAAAGCCTGACTTCCTGAACAAGACTTTTCTTTACCGATGGGTGAAATCCTCACAAATGCATATACTCTAATAAAGTATAACTAAGGATACTGACAGGTTACCTAAAGGACTAAAGTAGAACTTGAGAATCCTCAGTCCAAAGGGGATAAACCAGTTGGAAGGGCTTCAAAATTTGAACAGTAAAAAACTGTGCAGTAGGTGAAGAAGAAATAATAGGAGACGATCAATAAGTCTCTTCTAAAATCAATAATCTGCAAATTTATTAGCCGAATAATAAACTGTAATTTGCAGTTACAAAATTTGTTTATACTTAATAGCAATAGTAACAGTTTGTCACTTCTGCAGAAACAGTTACAGGAGTTGCTTGCTGTGCATCTGATGTCTCCACAAAGTCTACGAAGAAGTCTTTTGGGAAGAAAAGCAATCCACTACTTTGTTACCAACTGCAACTGAACTCAGACAGAATCTATCCTTGAGTGACAAGAGTATTTCGTGTTAGGGATGTGTATGCATATCTTAACCTTTAATTACCCAAGCAAAACAAACCAATTTTTCTGAAATAATTAGTGTTACAAGTCTTTAAACCAGTGAAGTTACTGGCTTAATCAAATGTACATTTAAATATAAATATTCGAATATACATCATCTACGTCCTAGATATATTTATTTCAAAGAAAAAACATACACAGAAACTCAGCTTTAAAAAATTACCAAAATGAATCATCTGCCAAGCTCAGAGGAAAATGGGAAGACATCAGAACGTTCTTCTCTGGGAGACATCTGTGCTACTTTTTTAAGTGTAAAATGACAAAGCGCTGTCATTTTACTATGTGTATTGCAAGTTTCCCAACTGTATGAATTATTTGAGATTAAGAAGTACCATTGCTGTTAAGCAAGTATAAAATCCTATAGATTTGAACAATACATTAGGAACTTCCTTTAATGTTCTTACATCACAAAACAAAGTTAAAAACAAGCAAACTCTCTTCCTCCTGAAGAATTACTATTTTAGAAAAATTATATAATGATAGAATACTTCCTAGAACGTTTCATGGGAAAGAGGGAAAGAATGAATTATAAGCATGCCCTGCCACTAAGGCACAAACCCCTCTCATCCATTTCAGGTTAAAACCAACAGAACCCCTTTTTGCCCTAGGTGTCACTGTGTAACAGGCAATTAAACGATACTATTATAAACATATTAAGAGCTCTATTTTTTATGCACAAAAGAAAATTGGCTTTTTTGTCTGTTAAGCTGGGTAGCAGCAACAAGGAAACAAAGCAAGGTTTTATGCAGAACATCAGGAGGAGCAACACAGGAAAAACACAACTTTTAAGAGTTGAACAGAGTGCCATAAGGGGCACTGCCACATATATTTAACACCAGAATTGCATTAATTGACATGATGAAACTGTGCTCACCTCTCTTTTTGCAGGCATACAGTTCTCAAAGGTAGCCTTTAAATGGTCCTACTGAAATTTAGTCACATTAGTGACCAACTGGTATTAAATTTATGGGTTTATTGCATACTATGGCTTACCAGATAGAAAAGCGAGACCAAGAAGTATGATTCTTCCAGTGCAATTTTGGAGACAACTAATGATTTAGATACCTTGACAGCAAGATTTACTGCAAGCGCATAGTATAGAATACATCAGATATGATACCCATTCTATTCCTGAGAAGGCTCCCTGTCCTCATCCCAATTGTGCTTTGTTTGATCATTGATATGTTTCAGGGATTTTAAAGTTTAACACGCTACGCCCTTGGGAAACGTATCTACCACCTTCATCCAATATTAGCATTATACAAATGTTACTGAATAGTAGTAAAAGAAAAGCTCTAGAAAGTAAGAGTAATCATTGGTGGTAGCGTGACCCTGCATGACATTTTGGCTTTAGGATGCAGTGGAAACCTCCATACACTTTATTTTACTTAGCTTCTAGAATTCTACATTTAATTTTACTTCTTGAATTGCAAACAGAAATAGTGAAATCAGTATCCTCAAGTAGCCATTAGTCATGCTAACACAATTAGCACCTGTACATGGCTGTGTATTTTATCATGCATTTTTCACTTTTTTATCTCCCTGCTATCCAAAACCTATTTCCTCTACTTCCCTATCATCTTAACACAGAACACCAGAAACAAAGCAAAACAAGCAAGAACCCCCAAGAAATAAGCAAACTGTACAGGCTAAGAAATTTAGAAAAGTTGTTTGCATTTCTAACATTTTGTTTTTCATCTGAAACTAATGAAAAATAAAAGGCAAACAGAATCCATATGTACACACACTACTCCCATGGCCTGTATCAGAAGGAGGAAAGACGAGACTCTGGAATTAAAGTATTTGAATTGGTTTTGTCTGTAATATCAAGAATGGTCAGTAGGTGGAAGCAAATACCTTGTAAAATCTTGTTCAACTTCCCTTTGAAAGATAAATCTATTGCACTGACAAGGTTGGTCAGGTATTTTACACATCTCCTTGGCACCCCAGCAAGTGCTTACACAAATTATGTCTTTTCTTCACAACACTGGTTTCCAATTTCGTAAAAAGGTTGTAGATTTAGAAATAAAACCGGTGGGATTTTTCCAGGTTTAAAGTTTTTAAAAGTGTAATGGATTCCTATTAATGATTAAAGCAAATATGAAGGTAACCTGATACTAAACACAACAATAATATATATTGAAAAATAAAAAATACACAGTCAAATTCTAAGTTAATAATTTTTCCTGATATTTTTATTAAGCACTTAAATATAACAAAGCCCTGAATTATTGAGGAAAATACTTAATCTTTTTCCCTATCCATTAGCCATTATATTTCATTATTGCTGCTAACAAACAGGCTGCCAGCAGAATTCATTTGAATTTCATATTAGTTCTATTTTAACCATCCCGGAGAACAAATTAAGCACACAGTAATACTTACTGAAGAAGAAAATAAATGAAAAATGAAACCTTAGAATATGACATTCAAGTCTCTACTAAGTTTGTCCCCAGCAACTGAAGGACTCACGCAGAAGCCTCATCAAAATAAGTTAAAAAAACGATTCCAGGATTTTAATGGCTTCAACAGTTGCACTGTCAAAGATGTAAGAAAACAGCTTTCTTTATGAAAGCAAGAGCTTCATCTCCATTTACTAACATTTCTGGACCAACAGAGGCTTTTTTCTACAAGCTACAAGCACAAACCAGGAGAAGACTGGGTCGTCTAGTCCCTTCCTCTTGCCTCAGGGCAGCCTGGGGCTGTTTGTCTGGAGTCAAAAAGGAAATCCATCTGATCAGGGACTTAAAATCAAGTTTCTCAAGACTTTGGGGAGCTTACTTATCTTGTTTCTAGCTAAAAGTAGACAGACTTTAAAAGCAAGGTTTGTAAGACTCTTGGAAACTGAACTGACTATTTTTAATAAAAAACTATTGCTTGTAAAAATACTGCTGTATTTTTAATGTAGATTTGAAGGGACTCTGGTGTGTGCCCTCCCACACATCCACCCACCGTCCGGCTGTCTAAGTGGATACCCAATCTCTTCTTTCTTCTAGTTCTAGTGTTTTGCTTATGTTCATTTACAATTTTCAAGGCTATCAAGAGCTGAAAAGTTTTCTTGCAAAAAAAGTTTGACTTTTTTCATTAATAAAGACTTGTTTGAGGGAACAGGTACCACTTGCTGATAAAGCTTTATGGGCTAGAGTATATGAAACTTCCCCACTTCTCCTCTTCATTCTCTCACCTTTATGAATTACTTGTCCTTTTCTTAAATACACTCTAAATATTAAAGACGCAAAGACATGTCTCTCCACAGCACAGAAAGCAAGCCTTTCTGTGCCTCACAACTCACCTAATTTCTCCAAATGTATGTTTTCATTAGTCCAGTGATGCAAAATTACCTGAATCTAAATCTTCTGCCTGTGTCCTTAGATCAACATAACTGCACAAAACAACATAAAAAATATGTAGCATTTTCCCAAAAGATGCATAGAGTTTTAAGACAGGAATCCATCATGTAGAAGTATCTAGCTATACCTATAGGAATTTGCTGTTGAAGCATGGAAAAATACCTGTTTAAGACTTAATCCGGGGGCTAGTGAATATTTAATTTTCAAAGATGGCAATACAAATTTACATTAGATAAAGTTATCAATTTGAATACCATGAAAATATGTAAGTTTCCTATATACAACATCATTTTGACCTACAGGTCGAATCTGAAACTCCTTTTTTTTATGTGAACCTTTACTTTCAGGGCTGAAAGTTGCCCTGCTCAATTTGAAGAGCAACACAGTGCATCTAAATCCATCCTCAGTTTCAGATGCAAAGTGGGAAAATATATGCAGTTTCCATTTTCTAGTTTGTGTGCAATTCTCTTAAAGAATCCTTTGAAAATCTAATTATACTTCATTCTTAACTAATTTGGGAAAAAAGCGTCACTTCAGGACCAAAGTAAAGTTAACCACCATCACAATAATTTTCAAAACTGTAAATTTTAAGTTTTAAACTGTTAAAACATTATTTTTAAACTGTAAATGTTATTTATCTACTAATATCCCCTTAGGTGTCATGTAGATCACCAGCCACATAAATATTAGTATATTTTAAGTCACTGAAATCTAGGTGATGAATATATACTCCTGATAAATCCAAAATAAGAGTTGTCAATAAAGTTGCCGGTGTGGTTGAACACAGCCTACACACTAGGTAAACTGGGTAAGATGATAACTGGCAAATATACCCAAAGTGCAGATGCAACTTTTATAGAAAGCAATTTAATTTGACAGTTTATGTTTTCAAATTAAAATCAGCATAAGGGGACAATTGGATTCCTGGAGAAATTTATCTTTTTTAGCCTGGTTTCCTAAAGGAAACAAGCATATAAAATGACTTTGTACCTCAAGTACCTCAGCACCTTCAGAATATATTTATTAAGTTCCGCCACATTTGACAGGGAAATAGAAGCCCCAAGTTATTATGTTCCTATATTTGTCACGAACTAGTGGCTGAGTAAAAGGGAAAGACCAAACATGACTTGCAAAACCAGCCACTGCACCAGCTGTTAAAAGACCTCAAAGAGAGCCAAGGATGCTGAGATGGGGAGGACTCATTCTGTGAAGTCAAGATAGAAGGGAAGGAGCCCGTGTTTTTCAGGTGGGGACTCTGAGGACATAGGGTTCCAGTCTAATAAAACCATTTCAGTTAAGTCCACTGTTGACAAAAATGACCTGCTTCAAGACTGTAGAGGATTTTTGCTGAAGATTTGAACAGAGTGCAGTCATTTTACAGCCACAAATTGATAAAAAGTAAACATAAATTTAAACTGAGATAGCAAATTTTCAAGCTTACAGAGCGACAGGGAAGAAATTCCTTAATGAAAGAAGGTATATTATGACTGCAGTACTTAGGAAGTAGGAGCCCACGAGAATTAAGGCTCTGTGAAAAGGTATTTTTTTTCTTCGATATTACACTAATCTTGTGAGTCAGTCACAAAAGGATGAGTTTTATGCTTTTAATATATATTCATAAAATATGTCTATTTCAAAGCAGTAAAACCAGCTACATTCATAATAAACTGGTTATGTATTCACTATGCTTTATTGAGCAAAAAAGCAAAATACAACTTCATCAAGGCTTCACTGCATAAACAATTGCCTTGTATCTGATTATTTAAAAAAAAACATCTAGATTGAATACAGCCAAGAAGCGTCTCCTTTTTTAAATCAGTATACTGATTTTGGCTGGGATAGAGTTAATTTTCTTCCTAGTAACCAGTATGATGCCATGTTTTGGATTTGTGACCAAAAACACTGTTGATAACGAACTCGTTTTTCATTTCTTGCTGAGCAGCACTAACACAGCCTCAAAGCCTGTGCTGTTTCTCAGGCTGCCCCCCCAGTGAGAGGGCTGGGGCACACAAGATGTTAGGAGGGGACAGAGCTGGGACAGCTGACATCAACTGACCAAAGGGGTACTCCAGACCATCTGATGTCGTGCTCAGCTACAAAGGCTGGGGGAAAGAGAGAGGAAGGAAAGACATTGGGAGTTACGGCGTTTGCTTCCTGAATAAACATTATGTGTGATGAAGCCCTGCTTTTCAGGAACAGTGAAACATCTGACTGCCAATAGGAAATAGTGAATTTATTATTATACTTATATATATATATATATACACACTTAAAACTCCTTATTTTGCTTTGCTTGCACGTGCAGCTTTTGCTTTACCTGTTAAACTGTCCTTATCTCAACGCACAAGTATTCTACCTTCTACCCTTCCAATTCTCTCCCCCGTCCCACTGGGGGTGAGTGAGCGAGCACCTGGGTGGTGCTTAGCTGCCTACTGGGATTCACCCACAACAATCAGAAATTTATTACTTCTTAGTTTCTACCTATTCACAAGTGTGACAAGTAGTCAGGTCACAAATTCTTTGGTGTTTCATATACGGAAACTTTATTTCAACTTCCTGGCATATCTCAGTGTCAGTACAGTAATATGAATGTGGTAACAAAGGCAGGAGTGAAGAATGTGTTCAAAGGACTATTCTTATCATGAGGAAATTAAAAAGAAGCTCTGATGACTACAGCTATTCCTTTAACATCCAAGAGAAATAAAGAATTTAACTAGGCCCCCGGACAGCAAGCTTGTATGATTTAGAACAGCCACAGCTTTGAGTTATTTGCCTATCAACCAACAGTTAGACTGTTTTGCTATTGTTGGCAAGAAGAAAATGACTGAGATCTGATCTATTCTCCTTCTTCTGTGCCCAGCGTAAGGTATACAAGACCAGTTTCCTCTGAAAGATCTGCCAGGCTATACTGTGACAAGAATGCATTTATTTTCCCAAACTTTTTAGGAACCTCATAGTTAAAAAGATACTGGTCGAATAAGAACCCTGAAAGGCTGCTGAGTAACACTCATCCACATTGCACATACGAAGAAGGTAAGATGGCCCATAAGTGAAGCCTGCTAAGGAAAACAAGCAGAGATAAATGTCAGTGGCATGGATGTGTTCCTGCTCAAAAATGGTCAGCACCCAGTGTCCCCGGTATGTGCTCTTCTCAATGAGAGTGCTGGATTTCAAAATGTTTACTTTTCATATAAGTGTCTCAGTACTAACATACATGTACTTTTGAAGTAAGTACACAGAGGTTGTCCCTCCTACTTCTTCTTGGCTATTTTTCCCCCAAACAGATGTTTCGGCCTATATCAACACTAAAGTGCCAAGAACAGGTTCACTGACAACAAATGTCCTTGGCATCTTTTTGCAGAAGGATGATTCTGTCTCGGTACTGGTCAAGAGACACACCGCACAGTAGCAAAAGAAAAGGAAAGAAAAAAACCCAAACGAAAATAACCCGCAAGGCCTCTTCACTCCCTGACCCCCCCCCCTCCCAACCTTCTCTTCAATTGTGACCACAGATGATGTGATTTTGCATACGGATTTGTTGTGGTCTAACCCCAGCCAGCAGCTAGGACCACGCAGCTGCTCGTTCGGTTCTCCCCCTTCCCCAAGAAGGGCAGGAAGAAGAGGGAGAAAAGGAGGGGAACGGGAAAGGAAAAAAAAATTGTGGGTTGAGACAAAGACAGTTTAATAGAACAATAACAGAAAAGGAAAATAACAGTAACAATAATAATAGTAGTAACACAAGTCACTCTCACCACTCGGTGAACTGGTACCTTCCCCAGCAGCAATCATGAGCATCTACCCACCAACCAACCCCATTTATGTACCGAGCATGATGTCCATGGTATGGAACATTGCACTGGCCACTCCACCCTTCTGTCTAGGCTCCTTTTCAGCTTCTATGGAAAGCTGAAAAAAGTCCTTGAAAAATATAAACAACACCTGGCAACATCTAAAACAACAGGTATTATTGATATTCTTTTCATACCACATCTGAAACACAGCAGCCACTAGAAAGAAAACAACTCTGTCCCAGCTGAAATCAGGACAGGATTAATATGCAGAGGAATTAATCTTCTTTTTAAACAAGGAATATTGACTACTTAGTTGCAATAAATACTTTTCAATGTCCAACAATTCAATTTTTTTTAAAAATCGGAGTGCAGATAATCTCTCCGCATAATACTGTATAGTATGTGAAGTTACTTCAGTATGCAACTGAAATATAATAGCTACTGTGTTTGTTTTAAAACTGGTTTCACTGTACATACAGACTGGCAAATTTTTTCCCCGATAGATGTGTATGAAAGATGAATACATACAATGAGCTACAGCTCTTCACGGAAGAGAGAGGTGCCAAAATAATCTCAAGGCAAAAGGTCAGCGTAATAAGAAGTTAATTTATACATGGATTTGGATCCATCAAAAAATAAGAAAAAGTCAGTTTCTTCCTCCTTTTCTTAAACTAGTATAGAAATGAAAAGAACAACCTAGCCATCTAAATGCATTTTTTCTAAGGTTATCTTTATTGGTCTCATAATCTGCAATTTCTCACTCAGTAGACAAGTTAAGTCATCTATTCAACAGAGAAAACCCAGTAGGAATGAAGCATCAAGCATCACACTATGAATTTTAGGAGCTGCACCAGAATTAAACCTCAAATGAACCTCTATAGTTCTCATTTTCCCTCACAAAGCTTTTCTACTTAAACACACCAACTGAGCCTTCAGTTTCAAGCTGCAGGCTCTCTACCATACTGGATGAGATTAGAAGTTCATCTACCTTAAAACCTTGCCTTGCATTGGAGCACCTCTACTGTCCCTGGGGCACTGATCGCTAAAACCGTTCTTCGACTTCTGAAGGACTGAATCAGAGCCCTGGGAACGGAGTCATGAAGAAGTGAGACAGTCAGAAAGTAGTCTGTAGTGAAAGCTTAGGGAAAGTGTACGATGCCTTGAGCACGAACTATGCTTTGCATATGCAATGCATGTATACACATCAGTACGGTTCTACCTCAGAACCCTGCGTAGCGAGCCTGATGTACGGTAATTAGGTTCTAAAAACCAGCTGTGGAGGCACACTCTGAGCTAGAAGCTCTTTTCAGGCCAGTTAATAAGCATGAGATTTTTATCTTACAAACTCATCCATTCTGTTTTTAAAACTCCTCTTACTTTTGGCCTCTGAAATATCCCATTGCAATTCCACAGTTTAATTACGTATTATGCGGAAAAACACACCCTTTTGTTTTGATTTAATTTGCTAATCAAAATTTGACTGGATGTTAACAGTTGTTCTTTTCACCAGTCAAAAAGTGAGTAATTACACCAGTGTTTAAAATGCCTCAGAGAGGTCTCTCTCAAATGTTAGAATTCATACCAACATGTATCTCTCAATCCTAAAGAGAATCCTCCATCTTTTTGGCAGTAACCTTCAACTACGTGACACTTGATAAAATTTGAATGTTCCAGTTTATCTAATAAAGTAGATGATGTGCTGACCCAGGAAAGAGTGTTGTACCTATCTCAAATTTCCATTTAAAACATTATCTTACTAACTCTGATGATGTTACTGTTTAAAAAAAAATAAATCTGCAGAAAATAAAGGACTGAATATTCTGAAATGCCAACTCGGCATGGCCAGAGGAATCTGAGGGACTCTGTAAATCAGAGCTTTGATCATCCCACCTAACTCCGCATTACTTTTTCTATATGTTTTTCTACATTATAGGCTAAATACACAACTGTGCTTTTTATAAAGTTTTACTTCCAGTTTAATCAAGTTACCCAACCATGAATACTGAACAGTATCTGAGCCTTCCAATGTAAAACAAAGTAAAGTAGAGCCAGTAGATCTGTTTCAAGAGCTAAAAAATTGATTAAAGCAAAACTGATTTTTGATGGGGCACAAATGGCACTGTTCCTGAATTCAGAACATTTCCTTGACGAATTATTTTCAACCTGTGGTAAGTAAAACTGCACACATTTCCCTTAAACTCAGAAGTTGTTATAATTGCATTATAGCAGAAAAATATATTTCTCCCCTTTTCTATATAAACCAGGTTAATGCACTTTTATTTCATCTGGTAAATTTTTTAAATTACTTTTTGGCACGACCAATTTAAAATGTATGAAGCTAATATACTGAAACTTTTCTTTAAAGACTGAACACAAATTCTGAACCTTAGAGAAAAAAAATCCACAACTTCTCTACCAAACCTTAGTTTTACCAGCTTCTGCTGATCAGTCCAACTGTAATTTAACCCAAGATGGGCTGACAGGTGATATACGCTCCCTATTTTGCTGTTCATATAATCATTAACAATAACTACAATAGAACACATGAGTGACAAAGACCAGACACTCACTGAACTCTAAAATCCAATACTCTTTACCAAGGTGGGGCAAAGGGTGAGGGGTGGGGGAAATCTATTACAAAAAGTGTGCTTTAACTAATAGTACTATATATAGCATGTCAACTTGGCAAACGATATGCCCATAAGGTGTTGCGTTTCATTTTATCAACACAAGGATCTTATTAGGGGTAGCTCTAATTATAATAACAGTTATTTATTAAAATGAGTGAAAATAATCACTGTTTTAATGCAAATAGGCTGAAACTGTTCTATCTAATAAATTGTGCTCTCTAAATGAGTGGAAAAGAAATTATTTACAACCTGAATCAGAGAATGTGTTTCTTTAGTTGGTTTCCTGCCAATTAACCAGCTTCTGATTTTATTTATACAAGGGCATCAAATTACAAACAAACTCTCATAACAGCTGCACAGTCATAAAACTTGCATTTCTCTTTGCTCTTAAAGCAAATTTCAGGGCTGAAATCCTAGCTATAACTTAAATGCTAATCAAAGATCCAAATCAAATAGGACCACCACTATATTGAAACAAGAAATGACAGATCTCATGGTATTGCTGACCTGCTTTAACTTTATCAAAGTGACCACTGTACTGTACTGATGTACTTTAATGTGCTGATCCAAAACACAAGGAATTAACATGAATGCGTTTCATACATTTGGCAGATTAAGGTCCAGATTCTTTGCTACAAAAAGAGAAAATGCCTCAATTCCCTCATCAAATATAAAGAACAGTGGTTTTTTAATCTATTTTAACCCAGTATTATAAAACAGAGAATGATATTTTAACAATAAATTCAGTAACATCAGCACTCAGTCCCCTAGGTTTCATTTGCTATAGCTATGCTTTTACCAAGTAAAAATGGGACTACAAGAACACTAATATATCCTCCAGAAGAAAATTATTAGATATACCCGTATATATAATAATTTTATATAATAAATAATATATGTAATAAAATATATAAGAATATATAAAAACACTATTATGTCTTGTCATAGCCGAACACAGACGAAAGCATTATAGTAGTTATCTTCCACCAAAACAGAGCTAATGTTCTTTAAAACATGTATACTTAAACACAAACAGGATTAACTACTTTTCAATACTTGCTAAAGACTGAAATGATCCTAAATCAGTTTTAAGTGGTTAGAACAAAATTTACCTTTATCAAAATAGTAAATATTAAATGTATTTCTGATTTGTTGGAAATTCTGACTATTAGAAGAATTACGGGTGCATTAGTATAAAATTAGAAAAAAAAAAGACTTATTATGGTCACTGCTTTTATATAGTCTTACTTTCAGTTTTTTGTTTAAACATATGACAGTTTTGTATATAAAGGTTACCCTTAAAAACATTTGAATCGCACAAATTCTGTCTTGCATGATCTATTCCCTCATGAAAGAACTGTTATAAATCCCAAAGTAAAAGTAACGTAATTATTAAGTAAAACAGAAAGTTGTTAGGATGACCAATGGTAACTGAAGGTATCCTGATAAAGACAGTTATTTCCCTTTGGAATTCTTGGAATGCTGTGGAATTGCAGGCATAACTGGTATGTGTTTTAAAAGGTACTTGGTAAAACTGATCAACAATGAAGAATTTTCAAGTAACATAATCTAAGATCTGCTACCAGATTTTTTTCCTTGTTTCTGCAGCTTTAAATTTCCACAAACTATAAAGTATTTTTTTGCTGCTTGTGAAATTTTGACTGCTTAAACTGATTAAATACACAATTTCATCCTTGTTTTTAATATGTTCAAAATAATATCTAAAACTGTGGCTAATTTTACAATACAAATACTGAAAATCATCATCACCATTTACACTGTAATTGCTCCTACCAGTCTAATGATTATTAATGACGCAGCCAGAGAAATGCATTCTACAAAATTATGTGATGATAACATTTATTAAATTATAGCAGCTATTTTCCGACTACTAACATTTTGTTCACTATATCAGGCTGGAAAAATCCATTTCTTAACACGGTATAATGATACAGTAAATCCAACATCAAGGTGATGTTACAGATTGAAATAAGCTTCAGAAAAACAGATCCAGTACAAGATTTTCTACCGAATAGCAGATGAACACTGGGATTCTGTATCAGAGCTACTCCACAAAATACTGTCTGTATCGGCCAATTCAGAATGCTAACTCTTAAAATTTAATTAATGAATAAAGGTTCAAAAGACCAAGTCAGCCCATATCAAAATTATCAACGACTCTAGAAGACTATGATCAGACAACAGATGAAGCGTACATGATCTCCTTTTGTCCTCAGACCTCCTGCAATGCTGAAAAAACAAAACAACAATAACAAAAAAGCACTTGCAAAATTAGCTACCCAAATGTGCATGTCTTTTGAGGGCTTCAGTTAACTACATTTTACATAATTCCCATCTGGTATCCTCAAAAGCAAAAATAACAGTATTCTCAGTTGTCACTCACGGCAACTACTTTATCAGCAACTGTCTGCTACTTTTAAAGACTTTGTGCAAAGGGAACTCCATAAAATAGGAAAAGTACAGAAGGAGTTTTTGATCAGTAGGTTGATTTCTTCATATGCAAGACTAGTAAAGATCATGAAACATTTTTCAGAGTCTAAATTTGACTAGAAATTATCATGGATAATTAATGCACAATTCTGTAACTATATAAAAACTCTAATACATATAATATCTAAACCCAGTATTCAAATAACAACACAGGGTAGAAGGAGGCAGTAATGACAGCAAGAGTGATAATAGCTACCCGTATTTCAACAGATGCAGAACCTCTAATACCCTGAATATGAAGCACACGTGGCACGGGACTGTGAGCCAGAAGCACAGACGGAGATAGCCACCAGGACAGAATGAGGAGGGCAGAAAGATCAGGTTTCTGTAGCCCGACATCTAAAAACAATATTCCCAGTATGATTTCTTATTGGTCCAAGTTCATCAAGTACGTTACACACAACTGAATTTGCAGAGAAGACTCTCAAAATTTGAATCATACGCGGGATTTCTGACAGCTAAAAAAAAGCCCCCAAAACTGCATTTGTGCTTTTGATACACCCAAATACTAATAAAAAAAGCACCAGTGTAAAAGCTCAGAAGTCTTGCTAATCTCTGAAGCTGCTACAAGCTTTTTTGTTGAGGTTTTCCATACCCATCTCCCCAGCAGGTATTTCAGCCATCCCCCACCATTTTACCCATGCTCTCAACTACGTTGTTCTCTACAAAGCAATGTTTCTTGTTCCAGCAACCTTGTTTTTTCACGTTACTTTATGACAAAAAACGGCTATTAGATTTTTTCTACAAGATGAAGTAACAGCTCTTCATTTCATAAATAAGAATCACAATGACTGCAAGCCTTAAATCATCTTTCTAGAGCAGTCATACAATACCTTTGCTAACGCTATCTCACTATGGATGTTTAAAACCTTTAGGTAAAGAAAAGAAGCTAAGGTACTTTATCTTTTATTATTCTTATTTCGGATTTGGATACCTAAAAAGAGTTTGGAATCCCTGTTTGTAGTCACTGCACACTACAACGATGAACAATAGTTTACTTTGTATATTAATGACAGCTTGAGTTCAGTTTTGGTACTAAGTTGTTTTAGTTTACTCAAAGTCAGGTTTAGGCTTCTTAATGACCACAGAAAATACACTGAATAAAAAGCTGTGACTATGACTTGAAGATAAATGTTTCACGGAAGAAGAAATTGGGAAAGTGACAGTCTACAACAGTAAATAGCAGTATTTTTTTAATATACTTTATAATATGCCGTATGTTTATATCCTCCACTGAAATGTTCGCAATCGTGAGACTGAGATGATGCCTTAGTTAACTGCTGTTATATTTTTACAGCTTACACTTAGAGAGAGAAGTTATTTGGATTTTTGAAACTAAGAAAAATATTTCCAACTCCGCATCCAGCAATACCAGATAGGCTCAAGCCTAGAGAGATCAAGCAGACTTGAATGGAAGTTATTCAGAAAATGGTGTTTTGGCTGACTGAGAAAATCAGTACCTGGTAATTAAAGACATTTCAAGCTACTGACAGTAATACCGCAAACATAATGAGCTGAGATGCAGGAGAATAGGCCATGCTGGTCTATGACAAGAGCTGCACACACAGGCAGATAGACTTTAGCCTGAACACGATGTAGGCAAACACACACATACGCAGTGAACATTATAGTAATAACAACGCTGTGTCAAAGCTATGTTTTAATGCAACGGAGTGAAAGGAGAGAAAAGCAAGATAGTATGGTTTATATTTGGATAGGAGAATTGTCACTAAGAAAAGTAGATAACAGAATGGCCTGTGGAGAAATTGTATGAATGGGGATCCCTAAATGCTGAAGACAGAATAGCAGAGATGGGAAAACAGGCCTTCTGGCTTGAGAGTAATCTAGACCACCGTATAATCACCTAAAAATGTAGCTGAAATTATTTCCACATTCTTAAAAAAAAAAGTACTATAACACACTTGTTAATAAGAAAGAAATTACAGTAATGCTATTACTTTCAGCTTTACCTGCTATCATGGTTGCATCATAAACATAGAACAAGAGTCATTCCAAGTCCACACACCAAAGGCACACCATTTCAAATATTGCCCTGAACATCTAAAAAGACAAACAAAAGGAAAGAAAATGAACTCACCAAGTTCATCATCATAATAAAAAAAGTTCCATTTCCTGGAAGCTTCTTGGGTTAGGCAAAGCTTCTCCCAGTCCTTGCTTAGCCTGTGAGTTCTCATTTAACCCTTCCTGGTAACTTAGCGAGGGGCAAAGCTTACAATAGGGGAGACAAAAAAGACACGCATTTTCTGGGGGAGAACAAAATTAGCACGTAGTTCTGTGGCATGTTCCCTGCTGCACAACTCTGCGTTGGATCCGGGCCGCAGCTATCTTTATGCAAATGCAAGCCAGGCAGAGTCTTTTCAATTACATATAGTATGGCATATCCTGAACATTCAGAAAGTATGTTGAGAACCTGCAATCAAAAAATCTCAGATGCTTAAATATCTGAACAGTTATGTGGCATCATCAATTCTAGAAATCCCTCAGATAAGCAATGTACATGCCAGAAGTGTATTTGTTAGATAATGCTGTAAGTCTCCTACTTCAGTCAATTGATAGTTGAGCAAGTAAACAGATTTGATAAACCCTCTTCTGAAATTCTAGCGAAACCCCCTGCTATTGAAAATATTTCAGCATAACCACTATAAAGGAAAACTTATGATGAGACAGGCTCTGGTTCAAAGAAGCTAAAAAAAGGTGACAAAGACATTCAAGCATCTCTTAGTGTAACTTTCAGGGCGATAACACACTACAGCTCTACAATCACATTAGGACCAAAAAGATCACCTTACTAATACTACAGAACTTGTATAGCATAACTTTGTAAGGAAGTTAGCGCAACTGGAAACACTCCAGCCATTTCTGAGCTCTCTCCAAACTACAGAGCTGCTTCTCAATGCTGTAGGTAAGCACGGCAGCAAAAACGTATCTCCGCTGGTCTCAGCATGACCGGCTGGTCTGCTCTGTCTGGAAGGGACAACGCTCGCCCTTAAACAGCTGCTTTCCTCCTTTGCTAAAATACTTTGCCCAAGCAAGAAATTCTCCCCCAGTCAGTAAAAGCTGTGTATAAACTAGTGTCTAATATACTTCAGCATTCGGTGCCTTGCTGCAATTGGCCTTATTTTAAGCCAGAGACATACACTCAATGTAAATCTCCTGCAGGACAAACGTGTCAGTGAGAAAATAACTTACAGCAGCTTTGTGACTAAAATTACCCTTTACATATTGAAAACAGATGAACAATAGAAAACTAAATTAGTTGTAATTTGAAATATTACTAGAATAATACCTTTAAGGTCTTTTATTTCAAGAAGCATTTCTGAACATTTTAATATGCGCAGTTTCAACAAACCTCAATATTCTGTATTAAATAGGCACAGTGGAACTTAAAAATTCAGTACATTCAGAACAACACAGTGTTTGAATTTGGGAATATATGACCTCAGCAAGGCATAGCAAAGGTATGCTTACAGCAAACCGTCTCTGTTTTTTAAAGTATCTGATGCAAATATTTGATTGAACTGATGCGCTATTTCTTTTCGTTTACAGATCAACATTTTGCAGCAAAACCAACAGCTGTTTCTGATCATTCACATAAGAAGTAGTTTCCTAAAATTAATGATACTTAAACCCGAAAGACATAACTGCTTCATTAACATAACTTGTGCTTGAAGCCATTAATATTTAAAGTGTGAGCACAGAATTCCATGCTAAGTATATAAAACTGAACTAGAAATTGAAGTGTCACACACTTAAAAAATATTAATAATGTTCAATTTTTAAGAGCAATGAAAACAGAGAGGAAGCACTAGCAGAAGCTGGGTATTTACCTACTCTTCTCTTTATAATTACTGTGAATCACCAGGTCTCCAAGCACAGAGTAAAAAGTTGTGTTCATTGCACCTCACTGCTCCCTCCCTCTGTACGGCCATAAATGATGTAATGTGATACTGGCATGAGCACATCTCGCTCCTTGTAGACTGAGCAGACTGAAGGAAAGGACAGAGACTTGAAGATTTGGATTAGCAGATTTATGCCAGACTTTTTTTTCTAGCTATAGACACATTCATGTGGGAAAAAAACCTGTCTTGAAAGATACCTGGCTATAAAAAGAGTATTAAAAGATATGAAAAGAACTTGTCCTTATCAAAGAGTTTGGGTAGGGCACATGATGTGAAAAAGACTAGCATTCCTTTTCCCTCTGGGGGACACATAAGTTTTTGAAATGTAATTGAGAATTTTTAGAGCATTTAATACAAATAAATCACTTCATATTTAACTTTCAGTGAAAAATATTTGAAGTTCCAAAATAAGCCATTGCACCACTGATAATGAATTAAAACCACATATTTGTGAAGTACATACTATGACAAAATTTTCAAGTCATTGCTCAAAGTTCACAGCTAACTACAATTTGATAAGCTTGTTTATTTCCCTATAGAGCAAAATTAATATATTGTCTTATTTAAATAGTGAAGAAGCAAAAGAAAGAGTGACATTTCATGAATTATTTTTAATTCAGATTAATAAAATCATTGCATAAAAGTACAGCGCAATTCAGCATTTTATTATATACTACAAATGTAAAAATATGAAATAGTCATAAACTCTAAGACAATCAAATGTAAAATGAAGAATCTGATTAACTACTTATTAAATTACCCACAAAGCTAGCTAAGTTTTTGTACATTAAATTATCCACAAAACTTAGCTAAGTTTCTATGTATTAACTTATTTTTCTCATTAGAATAAGGTAGTAAAAAGTACTGCTAGCCAGTAAGATTGAGCATTTCTCTAGGAAAGCAAGCAAAAACCATAGATTCAAAACAAGTTTAAAACAAGAAAATAACTGAACACAAATTTATTTTGCTGATACAATTAGAAATATTATGAACCCTTGTTAGTATCATAAGACAGTTAACATTTTTCACTGTTTCAAATTATTGAAAGACTGATAGTTGAATTTTTTCTACTTCATGTCTCATTAAGGACAATGTTCTCAATCTTTTAGTAGCTTAATAAAATATTTACTTATCTTCCCATTAGCAAGAAGATGAGTATAAAAAGGTACCCATCGGAATATTAATCTAAAGACATCCTATTCCAATTACTTATTTTTACTTGCAGCAAACGATAACTATCTGGACAAACAAACCTCCATCTGCAAAAGCAAGGCAAAGAGGTCAAAGTTGATTCCAAAGCTATCACTTCTTACCAAAGGTTATAGCCTTTTCGCTTGGCATACCAAGATCCACAAGAGTGTATCTGCTCAGAGCAAAAACAGATGAAGGTAAACAGACAAAATGTACTCTTATTCCAGAATAAAAATATCAAATATATACTTAACCAAGAAAAGTAATTGGTCTTCATGTTTTTTTTACCCTAAATTTGGAGTGCGTATATTCTAAAAGCTCTAGAATTTTCCTTTAGGAACTATCCTGTTCTGTAAAATGAAATGCACAAGCAACATTCATTAGACGAAGACAGAAGCTGCTACAGTTTGCTTTTTATTTTGCCCTGAAACTGTTCAGAATGGAGTTCACGCTTCTTAATCATTACAGAACTGTATCAGTTTTATTTTTCTGCAGAAAAAATACTCATCATTTAAAATCGGAGAGAATTTTCTAGTGACTGCGTTTGCACTGTGATTTACTCAAACTATTTCATTTGAATACATATTCTAGAGACAGAGTATCAGATGTTCTGTGTAAGACTTGATTAGGACTTTTTCAATGGCTTTTTGGTGGAAGATACCAGTTTCGATATCAAAACACCTCATGGGGAGTTATCGGTTTTCACCAGACTATTGCCAAGATTTCCTTCTCAGAACCAGAAAGGTATTTCTGATCAAAGCTGAAGGGACAACGCAAGCCTGGGAGGAGGACAGGGAGACACTTGCATCAGAACAATAAACAGCACTAGACTAGAAAAACAGACTAGGAAACTTTTCTGGGATTCTAGAGAAAGAGAGTCAAGTTCTTACTGTACCTCATTCATACACTGGAGAACTTCAGTCTTCTGTATCAAAAATCAACATCATACTCTTAGGCTAGATTTCTCTGGTGACATTATATTTTTGTGTTAGGCTTGCTTTAACCAATATGATAAAAATATGTAGATTTTAAGTGGATGAGAACATTTTCATATTTAATTCAGGAGGCTTAATGTAAATATTAAAGAAAAAATATTCTAAAGCAAAAAGGAAATTAATATAATTGTAGTAACACTTTGGTTACAATACAAAAGACTAGTCACAAATGCAGTCAAAGTCAGAGGAACAGGAATGCAACTGGACAACCTATAGCGGAACACTGGATTTTGCTCATTTGCAGAGCACTCCTGTTTGCATTTATAATCCGAGAAAAAGAAATAAATTATTCAAAAATTGCCAAAAGCACTGGAAAGTAATACATGTTGGTAACAGAGCCAAGATGATGAACAAAGCCAAGTTCCATAAATAACTGAAGCTCCTATCTAGACTTGACACATGATGATACAATACCCTGCAGGACAACTGCTGAAGGGGGAAACAAAAATGTAAATAAAACTAAAGAACCTCTTTGACAATACAGATGTCCTGAAACAATTAACAGGTCACTATCTGGTTAGTTAAGGAATGATCGCTTTAAAGCAACCCTAATCCCCATACTTTCACCAGCAGCCAAACACTCGCTAAAGTGACAGAATGCGATTCATATATCGCCAACTTCATTAGCTCATTCTCATTTTAGTCCACCATGTCAGAGCAACAAGCCTTTCACTAATCCCATCAAGGGATTTTTATTTTTTTTTAAATTCCATCTCTCACCGACTCAGATAGGGGAATCAAATACTGAATAATACATTCACTGAGTTACTTAATTAGCTGGGTGAAGGTGAAACTGAAACAGCTGAGTCAAATAATGAGAGGTCAAACACAGCAGCTTAGACCAAGGAGGGATTTGAAAGCATTCTTCCTGACAGAAAGAAAAACACAGTATTTTTCAAACACAGAATATTAGGGGATTTACTCTTTCCATTTCAGTCCCTCCAAAAATATAATTTTGGGGGAATAATGGCAAAAGCGAACCGACAAGAACAAGGAGAGTAGAAATAATTCGTTGTACGTCAAGCATCATTAAGTAAGTCATAGTCAATTACCAAGTTATCATTAATTTAAAACAAAGCAAAGCAAAGCAAAAAAAACCAAACTAAAACATTTCCTACAAAAGTTATGTAGAGTGTGCAAAACTATTGTAATGCAGGATGATGATTAACCAAGTAGAGATTTATCCTCATTTAAGGAGAAATTTTATTCTCCAATATATCAAATGGCTAACCAAAAATTTCACCAATCTATCAATTATGTCTATTTAATTCTCCACATTGTTCTCCATCATCATAGCTTATCTGTTTTCTTCCCTTAGCATTAGTTGCAGATTCTTGTACTCAGACACTATTTATTACAGTCAGAACTAGTTAACGAATCCTTGCTTTATTTCTGTATTTGGACAAACAGCTTGATTCATCCCTGCCCAGCAGTCTCCAAATGATGATTTTGCCAGTACATTACATTTTTGCCATAACATTACATTTTGGCCCATGGGAATTTTTCCAGGGACTCTGCTTAAGAGACTCTGGCAGAGACCCTGGGTAATGGCAGATATTCAAACCACTTTATTTCCAGTGGAGCTGAAGAGTAAAGATTGTTCTTCTTTAGAAAAATAATAATGGTTAAAAAGTGTCAAATGTTACAAAATCATGAGTTGCAACTCAAAACAAACACGTGGTTTGTTTTGTACCCCAAACAGTACCTGTAAGATAAATGGCGAAGGTGGTCTTCTGACTAACTCCTCCTCACAAAGAAACAACCTACAAAATAACTATAGTATTTTTAATTTCCACATAGTAAGTAATAATCCTCTGGGTTATCAGTTCACTTGTCATCACTAAAGTTAACAGCTGCGAGAAAAGGATTGTTTTCAGCAATGACAACTAAAATCCAATCTTTCTGGAGTTTGTTCAGTCTGATTCTCCCACTCTGCGCCCACACACAGCTCTCAGTTTCAAATATATACTGAATTTTCTGGTTTTTGAGGACCTGCTCCTGTTTAGCGTACCAGAAGTATTAAAATATTAACTTAAAACAAAATGGCCGGGTTTTATCATGTCAGAAATGGAGCAGTTATTAAGGTCTACATTTAATCTCTTGTGCAGGTATGCTGATAGAGGTCAGGTTATTTTCCTGCCATGTTACGTATTCTTAAGGTACTAATACTAGACAATTCCGTATTACAGTAGTTTTCTATATTAACTACAACAACAGATAATCTTCCAGAAAATCTAGGCTTGCTGCTATGTGGACTGGCCCGTTCAGGCACAAAACACAATCTGTGGTGGCTCTGCACCTTGAAAGACCTCTTGGCACCACAGTATTTCCCATGGCTACCCTAGGCTCTAAGCAAGCACTTCATCACGCTTTGGCCTTTATCTCCAATCATAATATGTAGCTGACACGGAAGACTGCATGCAAAAAAATGAACATTAAGTAAATGACCAGTATTCATGTCTGTGAGTTAAAAAAAACAGCTGCCTCAGATGTCCCTCATAATTCACCAATGTCTTATTTATGATGTGGGTTTTTTTAATTAATACTTGGAGTTAGCCTGGTCTTTATCCTGAAAAAGCTTAGTGTATCTATTCCATTACAAAACAGTCCGCCATCTCTCCATATCGCAAGTCTAACTGAAGTGGGCTATGGGACCAGAAGTCACCCAGTGTTTTAAAGTACACTGATCCTCTTCAATATACCATGGCAGTCTTCTTCCAGTGGCAAGTACTTTCAGAAAAAGAAACAACTTAAAAATCTACACAATATATGTGCATTATTTACCTTGCAGTCAGTGACGTTCACAGAATGATTCATCCCATATAAACAGCAAATATAAATGTGAATGCAATTTTTTTAACTTCCAAAATATGGGAATAGAACAGTTCTCAGAGTTTAGTAAAATTTGGATTTAATTTTTATTTTGTTTTCTTATTTACAGGTTATTTCTATTGTCATTTTTTAGTACTTTTTACATTTACTTCCAGATCTTAAAACACTACAATCCCAGGAAATGGCTATCTTAAAACTTCAAACATTTTTCACTTCACAGCTGAATCTCTGTTTCTCTCACTTTAAAACTGGATATCTATAGATGTCTAAAAATCAAAAGTGTTGCCTTAACAGATCTGCCTCTAATGAGCTGTGCAATTGATATATGCTTCAGTACATAGCTGCGCATGTAATGCAGAATTGCTTTGGAGAGTATCTGTAGCTATATCCTTAGGACTTCCAGATGCCAGGGCAAATGCCACACATCTTGAAATTTCAAACATATGGCAAAAACCTTAAGGAAAAGAAGTGTAGAGTTGCAAAAAACTATAAAAATAGTAGTTACTGGCAATACCAGTAACATTGACAGGCACCATATTAGAAGATGAGTATTAGAATTCAGGCTTTAGCATCTCCCTAAATGAGCGTATCATTTTATTAATAAAAGTAAAGAGCATTTTATATGAAGAACTGCGTAATGGTGAAATTTGGGGCTTGCTTACACTGCTCTTTTCCTCCTCTTTAAGAGCAAGAACATTCCTCAGCGACACTGTTTAACTGTTTAGAAAAAGAGAACTGCGCAATGGCACGCTTACTTGCTTCTTCACTTACAGTAAGAATGTAAAATTTTGTTTCTTAATTAAATTAATGATGTAAAGCTGTGTAAAAACATTACCACATATGCAAATTCAGAAAGTATAATGATGATGTAGTGAATATAGTAAAAGTATTCCATACTGTAGCCATTTGACTTAAGGTGAATAATTTCTGATTAGACTCATAAATTACTGAACATGTGCCTCCACTAGTTGTCAGGAGTTATCAGATAACATAAACTTTACATGGAATTGGAACTAATTTTTGCATAGTGCTACTGCAGTAAAGGCTTACAACAACAATGGCAGACATATCATTAAATGGGCAAATGTAGAAACATAATTAAATTAACTGATAATCATCTCTCTTCTTCTATCCAGACTCTAATTTAATGCACTTGCAAATGTAATGAGGTTCAGTGAATTGAAAAATACTGAGGAAATAACAGAAACAAGATTAAATTAATTGCAAGACATACTGATAAGAAAGCTTGTTTCAAATTATGTGAAGCACATTTCTAAAAGCCATTAAAAGGCTAGTCACATATCACGCACCTTGATGACAAATAACACATTTTAAATTATTTTTTTACCAACTGAAGTATCCGCTGTTTCATGTAACCATATGCTAATAGGTTACCGTTGTCTCTGGCCAACAACCAAAAATATTTCTACTCCATTCATTTCCATGCAACTTCACATTATAAAATTTAAGATTAAGACATACTAAATGCATTTATACCTTGCAGCCTCTTTGCTGAAAAAATATGATTTTCCCCTAAGAAACCAGAATCTAAATTTCTGCAAACGGGAATAAAGCGTTCATTTTGAATACAAAATAATCAACTTTTAGTTCTGCCTGGAAGTCTTCTAGACCATGCAACATCTCTGAAGCAAGATCAAACATACATCAACCATCCTGCAAGATTTTTATTGAATTTTTTTTTCTTGAAAAAAATGAAGTGACAGGAATTTCACCATCTCTCTAGGTACCCTGTCAAAATACTTAACTGTATTTGATGCTTTAATTTAAGCAACAAGGAGATCATTATATTAGACGTTTCAGATAATTTATTTGAAAGGAAACATTGTCTAGTACATGCCAGCAGACTAAAATTTCAAACACTAGTGGGAGCTACAAGACATCCAATGTCATGTATGTTAGTAGAATTACATCAAGTGATTCCAATTTTATATTTCCTTATACCAAGATTAACAACAAAGGATTTGCATTAGTGTACAATGACAAGCTGCTTAAGCTTACACTCCCCTGACACTTCTGACAGCATTGTATACCAAAGGGCAAACAGAGGGCTTTAATAAGGGTTTGTTTTAACATTGAAAAGCACACAATGATAATGTTAACTTGTGATTTCTGACCAGCAATATGCTGCAGTGACAAGAGTAATACAAAATCATAGCTAGCTAAGACAGTCTCTGAGCTAGAGGGTAAAGAAGAAGGGAGAGAAATGTAGAGAAACAGGGTATTAAATCACAGGGCATAATATTTTAACATCCAGGACATTCTGGTCCTAAACCAACAAAGATTCAAGCAGACAGTTTGAAGAAGGTGAGATTTCCACTAATATCAGCTTAGTCGATGAAATGGAAGCCAATGAAGATGCTCAAACGCCAGAAAATTCTGATGACACTAAACTTCTTTCATGTTGCTGTTCTTTCAAAGGGCTTTCTAGAAAATCATCCAAATGATGTGGAGTCATTTCTCTTGCAGCTGGATTCATGCCTCCTGGCTTTAGCTGTCTACAAGTTAGCTATGCCATCTAAGCTAGTCATCTTCTACAGCTAACAGAGACAGATCTCCACTCAGAAGTATCCTTCTGTGTTGATACCATGAAGAAAGGAGCTTGAATAGCTAGTGAAGACCACGTGCTTAATATGCTCGAACTTAAATCTCACCCTGTTTGTACTGTAATTATTCTTTCCTTTTTTGTGTCTTTTTAGATATTTAATGAAGTATTTGTATAGAGTTCTATCTCATTTTTCTATTTTCTGTATTTTTATAAACATCAAATTAGTTATCAACTTTAATAAATATCACTCACAGAACTTCCTACAGTAAAATTGGTCAATATTAACTAAATATTCCATTCTCGAGGAAGAGAAAGGCAATTGTGAAATGAAAGGTCTATGGGTATAATTGGAGAGAATTCCAGGAGAGTTTATGTAGTTATGAATAGTGCTTCGAAAGGGAAACTCAGTGTTTATACTGTATATATCTCTTGTTACTTCTAAAAAGCAAGCATTATACTGGTAACAGATGGTTTCTCAAGGTGGCCATATACAACTTGATTTTCTGTTTTCAACGTTTCTTCAGTATAACTTCAGTTCCAAAAGGATCTGATCCTGAGATCCATTAAAAACTGGCAATAGAGTAGGAATTGGTGTTAATTAGTCTGGGCTTTCTCCCAAATCTCTACCAATTAAACAACAAGTGTTTAGTGCTACTAAGCTTACGTGTTATAAATCTTATCTGCATAACTTTATTAGAAAATGAAAGAGGAGTGAAACAGTGGGGTAGGGAAAAAGTAAAAAACAATGAATATAGCTGAAATTTTAGAAAATAAAAGAAAAAGAAAATTCAGCTGCTTCATTTTCTTCCCCTCTAAGCTTATCGGCACAAGTAAGCATTTCAAGACTCGTAACTCTGTGTGAGATGAATATTACGGGGTTTAGGATTAAGAATAAATTTTAAATGTCACGTAAGAGGGCAGACAAAACTGAATTCTCAAAGGGTGATGATTTCCCCACATGCTCTCATATATTAATTGTATCATTTATAGCATAAGATAGTGAATACAGAAAAAAAAAGATAAACTTTCTAATCTTAGTCAAGATGAAAATAAAATTTGGAAACTTGTATGAGAAATAGGAAGCCTAATACAGAACACTGAAATGAAATACTAAACACAGAATAGTTTTATGTTCAGCTAGTCAGCTGAACATAATCAGTTGAACAAAGCACATCCTTTAAAGTGTTGGCTCGGATTAGCGACCCATCCAGTTCAGTATCTCGTCTCTCCCTGTGGTCACACCATGTGCTTCAAACAAAGGTAGAAACAAATAGCCTCTCTTTCCATTCTCCAAATCAGTTATGAATAACTTACTACTGAGATAAAATATTTATTTACATGTACTTAAATATCCATAGAAATGTTTACACAAAAAAGTCAATCATAATATATTTCTAAGCAGGAGCAAAATAATATATCCAAGCACAGTGATTCCACAGCCTCTCTAGGCCCTTGCTCCAGTGTTTGTGCAACTCTTTTGTCAAGATTTTTTTCCTAATATCTGAGAAGAATTTCCTGTGTTGCAGCCTGTGTCCTCTCATCCTTTCACTCTGCACTTCCATGGAGTCTGGCTCCATCTTTTGTATACTATTAGCTAGTAATAAAATATCATCTTAGTCTTCTAACTAAACAAACTCAGTTCTGCCTGCCTCCCTCCTTGTGCTCCAACCTTCTAATCATTTTGTAGGTCCTCCACTCACCTTCTTCAGTACATCAACAACGCTCTTCTACCAAATTTAATTTAAATATAATTCGATATTTTATGTAACAAACGTATGTCCTCCCATAGATTTTTATTTCTAAATTCTCCCAAAAAAGAAGGGGAAATTATCTGCGACTAATACACAGTTTGCCCAACTCCTAACAAAAATTCCTTTGAAAAATTCCAATGTTTCCACACTGATTGTTCTTAGTACACAGAAAAGCTTAAACAGTAGCTCTGTTTAGTTCTAAGCAGATCATAGAATGGTCTTGATTACACACTGGTGTTTTGGGTATTACTGAGCAGCGCTCACACAGCAGCAAGGTTGTCACTCCAACCGCCCCTCCAAAGACCAGTAGGCTGGGGGTTAGCAAGAGGTTGGGAGGGGAAACAGCTGGGACAGCTGATCCAAACTGACCGAAAGGATATTTCAGACTGTATGATGTCATGCTCAGCAATAAAAGCTAAGAGAAAGGAGAGGGGGAGCATTTGTTACTAAGGCATTTGTCTTCCAAAGCAACTGCTGCTCATACCGAGGCCCTGCTTCCCAGGAAGTGTCTGGACATCACCTGCTGATGGGAACTAGAGATAAATCATCTCTTTTTTTGGCTTTGCTTCCACGCATTGACTTTTGCTTTTTTCCACTAAGCTGCCTTTTTCTCAACCCATGAGGTTTTAATCTTATTTTCTCCCCGTCCTGCTGAGGAAGGCGAGTGAGAGAGCAGCTTGGTGGGCACGCAATGGCCAGCCAAGGTCAGCACACCATAAAAAGAAACAGATCTGCGCTGGCAAAAAATTTAGGTTGTTTAAGGTTCCACTTTTATGAAGGGGTTATCTCCTGAGCTGGAACTACTGCCTTCCTGTATGCTAACAGCAGCTGCAACTGCTGCATTTTGCCAGATAGAGCGTTCTTTCACAACATAATCTGCCCCACAATTAGGGGATGCGGCTACAGTTGGAATTTAAAGATCAGTACAAGAAAGCACCGAATGTGGTTAATGAATGTATACCTCTGTGGGATTCCAGGAAAAACAGAGAACGATAATAAACAGCAGCAAGAGATTTTATGCCTGGAGTCATTCCTTGGTCCTGAGCAAGCGCACAAACAGATGCAGTATTAAGCCCCCAGCCAACTCCCTGGCAAGTTCCAGCATTGTACAAGGAGAATACAAAACCAGGTGATGCCCCTCTTCCACTCTGGGACAGCCATCGGGTCCAATTCCAGAATTTGAGTATTTTTTTCATTTTGCAGGAAAGGTAATCAATTATGAATAGGAAGCTTTAAGAAAGACGACAGATGTGTTTCAGAAATAAGTGAGCAGTGGCAAAGGCAGCAGGGATAGAAGGCAATAAATTGCATTACAGCAACAGAGGCTCTCGCGCTTTGATTAGTCTTCACTGGCTTCCCTGCCAGATATATCATGGCCAGAACTGGTCAGAGGGTAAATTTGTATGAGAACAGGAAATAACTGCCTAACAATAACAACATAATGGTCACCTCAGTTTTTAAAGATGATGAAATATCCCTATCCAGCTGGAGAGAGGATAATTTTTGGCTAACGTTCAAGAAGCAAATGCTGGTTATGCTGGACCAACAGAGAAAGGATGAACAGCCAATCTAATCACTGGCAGCTCTTTTTCTCAGACATCCAATAAAAGGACATTTTGCACATGACATATTTCTGACAAACCAGCTCTGAAATGCAAGACAGAAACTTACTAAAGTAGCAGAAAAAAGTGAGTTTTGCATATTGACTTTTAGTAAGTGATAAAATACCTCCTCTACCGAAGCTCTTGTTTCTATGCAGGAAGACAGGAGGATCTCAACGTGAGATGGGAGCAAGCCTGCAGCTGATCCCCAAACAGATCAAAACAAATGGAGAAGGGATGAAAATAGAAACATTGCAAGTTGTATCAAGATAGTTTCAAATAATGTCAATTACTTACCTTGCAGCCCAATAAAATCATGCTCCTCACATGCCTTCTTTAATTACATTTTGGAGACACCAATATGCTCATTCCTGAAATACGTATTTAAATAGAAACACGGACTGTAAGAATTTTGTGTCTTCCTTAAGAAAACATAACCTGTAGTCTGCTTGAAAAACTACTGCTAGTCATCAGACCCTATCTGCAACAAATATGTACACAAAAATAAATGCACATATGTAAAGCATGATTTTTAAACAAGTAGTGATATAGCTAACTACTGGAATTTCTCTACATGACGATAGCTTTAACCCCTTAACAGATGCCTTATAGAAAGGTAATATTTCTCAAAATACAAACTACTGAACTTCATATATGGCTATTGAAGCAACATTTAATTATTTTCAAGATCAGAACGTAATATCAGATGTCTAATTGTTCCTCAGACTTTCAGTTTTTCAGTCTACTTAATTTACATAGAGCTGCTGAATTTGTGAAGCTACAAAATAAAAATAATGGCAATAATGAAAATATTCTTTTGACACATCCACCTTCCTTCACAAAACCAACTGACTTAAGAATTAAAACAATTACAGAAATGCACACACAGTGAATGAACACTGCAGTATATATGTCCTCATATCTTCTTCACATTTTGAATTTTGTTCAGATTGAGCGAATATATTCAGTATTGCCCTCAGGAATGGGTCAGAGAAGCCTGCTTTGGGATCTCTGGTCTCTTAAGTCAGAGAACCATTTTACTTTCAAGTCAGGGACTCTAACTTACAATGCAACCGATAAGCAGAAAGACAAGGACAGCTGAAAAGGTCAGTTAAGTGCTCACTGCAATAATTAAAATTTGCACCTCATGAATTACTGAGTAGAAGGCCTATCAGTAGAATTACTGACAGATGTTCCTTGCCTCTTTATTGAAGCAATAGGCACCTTTTGGTGTGAATAGTGTCAAAACTATGGAAAAGAACTTCACCTCAAAACCCCATGCAGATTCAAGGAAGTCAATGTAGCTACACATTGACAGCGGAGCTACGCTGCTCCAGCATGGCTCCTTCCCAGGGGTGGCAGTCCTTCAAGAACGGCTCCAGCGTGGGCTCTCCACAAGCCACGGTTCCTTGGGGCCACTGCTCCAGTGTGGATATACTCCACAAGCATATCTGCTCCGCCACAGCCCTCCTCGGGGCTGCCGGGGAGCCCCCGCTCCGGCGCCCGCAGCCCCTCCTGCCCTCCCCGGGGCCGGCAGGGCCCGATCTCACACCGCTCTCCTCTCCCCTCGCTGCCCGGGCAGGGTTTGGCCCTGCCTGGGACGTGTTTTCCCGGAGGCACCACCAGGGGCCACCATGGGAGGCTCAGCTGTGCCGTGAGGTAAGGTAAGGTGAGGTGAGGTGAGGTGAGGTGAGGTGAGGTTGGAACCTCCCGGAACCTTCTGGAACCGGCTGTGTGAGGCAGGGGCGGCCCTGCCCGCTCCTCACAGAGGCTGCCCCGGCTCCTGCTGTTAGTGCCGGGCACAGACACCCAATGCAGGTGACAGAGCCCAAGAATCTGCCTCAAGCTGTACTCATAAAATGTGCTCGGAAATAAGAGAAGCCTACATTGCCTTTAACACACAGCCACACATGTCCAAAAGACAAAACCACAAACCCAACAAAAACCCAGAACAAAATACTTGCTAAGGATCCTTCAGAGTGTTTCAGTATAATTAGCCAGAGTTCCCAGAACACAAATAGTGAAATTCAATCTCTTTTTTTAACTAGTAAAATTTTAAAGACCAAATAACATCCTCATTTTAATACAATCTGTCAGAGAGGAACATCATTGAAATGTTTTGGCTGTTTTACTGCAGTGGAGTTTATCTGCCAGGTGCCCAACGAAATCTCAGCACGGCCTCCAAGAAGAAGTTCGTTCTCAACTTGCCCCAAACACTGCCTCATTACGTATTTTTCTCAGTACTACAAATCTTGCCACAAACCTGACAGACAAGCACATAATACACAGAAAAAAAGACGCCTCAGGAGGGATGTGAAGAAGCTGCTGTGGAAAGCTTGTGAATATATCCTGCGATAAATCTAATGCTTACATATCATAAACCATACACAATTAGGAGTTTTAATCAGGAATTGCAGCTGCAAGATTATTTGTGCTCAGTATTTATCATAGGATGCTATCGTGCTCAGAACCAACTAGGCTTACCAGAGCAACGCTCCAAATAATTTTTTGCCATCACTTCTTCAACATACAATGACAAAAATTCAGTTCATGTAAATATGAAGATCTATTCTAAATAAAATAGTAGTTTTAAAAGCTCCCTTTTTTAGAAAAATGTTTTATCGACCTCTCTTACCCCTCTGTTCTGTCAAATTAACATGGGATTTACTGGAACTCTAATTTATGGGGATGTTTTCAACTCAGTGTGTGTGAAGGCATGCATACAAATACATTCTTGTCAAATCCTAATTTCTAAGCTCAAAAGTGAATTTAGGAAAATATTAACATACTATCACTGTATTTCTCAACTGATTTTCAAAATCAGATTATGCTTCTTGCTATGGATAGAGAACACTCCTTCAAGCCACTGAGGGCAGCAAACTAAACTGCGTTGTTTCAGAACTTTAGTCTTACAAAGCATATATTCTTTTTTATTATTATTATTTGTTTTATTCAATCACAGAAGGAAGAAACGGTATGCCACTTCATATTAGAAACATGTTTGGGGCTCTAATTTCAAACCTATTACCTCCAAGTACTGAGAGAAAGTTTAGGGAAGAGGTTCTTTATACTAACTGCAGTTAAATTGGCTCAGAATTTCCTAACATTCCAGCCTCAGAATGAGCAAATTAGGAACGGTTCCCTTTTTATTTCTTCTGCTACTCTGACTATAAATACTTCTAACTATTGTGACGACTTAAGTTTATTTGCATTGATGCATCTTGGGTGAAGAATGAGAAGACAGTAACCCAATTTCAACAAAGCGTAAGGAAGAGCCATTCACCAACTAGCACTGCTGTACCTCAGGAACTATTCCAGATTCCCAGTACATTTTCTTTAAAAAAAACCAACCTTTGGACAGGTAACAGCATGTGCCCCTACAGAAAATGCAAATGGAGAACTGGTATCACAACTACCAAGAGGGAAAGAAAAATCTTTCTGTCAGCAGTGGTAACCAGCACAGCTCTCAGTCATAAAACTATTGAAGAGCCTGCTGAGAGCCAAGGATGCTCTCGCAGATATTCACTGAGTCTGAATGACCGAGGTACCATTACGCATTTATTAAGTACTCAGCATTGCACCTGCTGACCAAGGGCTATTGTTTATAATATTTTGTTCTAGGCATGTTATCAGTTAATCTCAAAATACCAGTGAGGTTCTCTGTCTTCTCTCATCTTGAAAGAAAAACAAAACCTACCTAAATGAAACTCTACCACTCTGTACAATATTTCTGTAGATTGTCATGGAAAAGAGGTAAATTCTGAAAGACAGATGAACAAATATATTGTAGTCACACTAGGACAATGGGTATACTAAGTTTAAGTATCTACATAAGACTTCTGGATACCAATATGTTTAAGAATGCATTTTAACTGCAAGCCTATGTAATGTGTACTGTTATATTATATATATTGTGTATATTTAAGTTTTCTCCTTGATTAAGTTAAAAAGGGGCCCTAATCTGTAACTGGTTTCTTTATGTGCAACTTCAATTTAAATCAAATCTGCTAGTTTATATCTTTCTTTGTACTCTTTCTTTTGCCATATAAAGTCTATCTTAAAAAATAAAACAACATAAGAATGATTTAGGAGTTCAAGCTCCACTTTTTTTAAAAAACAGCATTTACATTTTGACAAGCAATAAAACTGCTAGCAATCAGCAGCTTAGTAGGACACATGAAGCATGTGTATCATAGTCAATCATGGCTCAGAAGTTTTTCAAGTATTTATTCAGTATTCATAAGCATGCAATTATTGTCACAAACTTATCTGTATCCAAAATAGCTCTTTTCTAAAATGCATTTTTCTTATTACTTCATTGTGAGGTCTTCTGTGTACGCAGCACCTCAGTTGTGTTCCTGAATTATTATTAATCAAACAAATCATATCTCCATGAACAAAAAATAGATTTCCTCTGATGGAGATTCCTTTTTCATTAGTTTGGCTTTCTTTTATACAATGTGCAATCATCCACATTCTTTCACCAAATGACCCATTGTTAAAATGGTAAATTTAAACCTTGTAATTGTATTGGATTGTACAAGAAGGTCTGGTTAAGATATTCAGATTTGTCCTATTACTCCCACTTGTACTGATTTTCCAAGAACTGATGGCATATTTGTAAGCAATATTAACTGTCCTTCACATTAAATTACACTGTGTAGTCGCTACTGATCTCTTAACAGCTATCATACCTATCAACTATCAAATGATAGTAATTAACTTATCTATCAAATCTAGCGTCTATCAAATTAAGACAATGAAGGGTTTGCAGAGAATGCTATCCACTTCTTTCAGAAAATATGACTGTATTGCACTGAAGGCCAAGTAAAATAAGTAGTCTTTGAGAGAAAAAATAAAAATTCTAAAACCCTCAGAAAGCTCTATGGAAAACAGAAGAATAAAAAGTATCAGCCCCAATTTCTGGGAAAAAGAAACTTCTTATCACAATGGGATCACTTTTAAAACTTGTTAGACCCACGCCTTCAACACACTTGCTGATACAGCCTTAAAAGCTGTGTGACACATCACAACCAGCAGCCTAGAGCCAAACAGAGATGGAGTGTTTGGATGTGGAGCCCTCATCCCCAGTACTTGCAGGAAGCTAAAGAAAGTCATGAAAAGCCACGTGTGACCAGTGCTGTGGTCACCTGTGTGTTCCTTCCCGAAACCTTTTACTGGATCTTGTTAGGTGTCTGGTCCTGTCAAGGTGGTGAAGGCTGGAAATGCTCCTGACTGATGCTGATCGTGTCACCACCCCCTTTCTCAGAAAAACAATCACTGCTGCTGCTTTACATAAGTTAGAAGACAAATGAGCCCCCTCCTTTCCTGCAGAGACAGCTGCAGTCCTGTCAGGGACTTTCCAGAGCTCTCCAGATAAAAGAATTTGCAGGTTGTTCACAGCAGTGATGATGGGAAGGAGGCTGAACTGGACTTACAATTGTTTTTCTTTTATGTGCTGGGTTTGATTTTCTCGTGCCTGGATGTGCACATAAAGGCCACGCATGCTAAGGCGTTAAAATGAAGCCATTCTATGCTTTTAAACCTGATACTCATAACTTGAACTTATCAAATGTTACTATTTTATTTTTAAAAATGAGATAAATGCACATATGCATTTTTAGAAGCTTTAAGGATCAATAATTACAAAAAAAAGAAAAAGAAGTAACGTAAGGGTTTGTCTTGCTTCAACAAATTATCCTTCAATAAGCACAGGTGGATCAAAGACATCGTGTAACATGTCCCACATATTTAGGCTAGACTTTTGCTATGGTAATATTCTCCGTTAGAAATATAATTCTATTGTATTTCACTTGCACAGAAAACAGACCACGTTCCTTGTCATTAAGGAGATCCTTCTCTACAGAGGGTGATGGTAGTTATACATACAAAATATATTGCAAAATATATTTGAGACATGGGAATCTTCTGAAGGACCTGTTAAGGTCAGGAATTCAAATCTGCTCTTTTTGGTTGAGGGAGCAATTTAGTCTTTCTGCAACTGTGGAACAATGTTTTCTAGGAAATTAATATTTTCTCTGAAATGTCTCAAAAAGAAAATAATATGCAGTAACAAAGCTGAGGCCAATTTTTTACTTCTAATCTCATCAGGAGCATCCTCAAAACCTAATTTAACTACAGCTAGGGTAGCCTCTATAGCAGATACATAGTCTACTTCATTAGCAAGAAGCTTGTTTTTGCAAAACCCACCACAACTTCTAAATTAACTCTTTCTCCCCCCCCAATTTATGTATATGCCTTAAAAATTCATCATATTGCTTTAAACCATGCGAAACAAGATTTAAAGCTGATTACCTGGAACAACGCTTACAAATGTCCTGGGATTGAACAGCCAAATGCGTAGTACTTTTATTGCTGTTGCAATAAAAGCCTTGCTAAAATGGAATAAACCAACTTAAGAGAAAAAAATTAGCTAGCCGTTGCATACCTTCCAGCTATTTATTATATAAGTAAAATAATACTTCTACCTCTCATTTACAAGTACTTCAACCTCAAGGACTCTTTAAAAAATAAAACAAAAAAAAACAACAGAAAAGCCTTTTATTTGCATAGGAACAAACCAACGCATTACAAAACACTGTAATAAATTCATGTCTGTGGAACAAAAGAAAAAAACCTTTTTTGCCCATGTTATGATTTTATTGTTCCCTCAAAGACCCTTTCTCTGCTTCCTATCACAAAACATTGCAAAAATACTTTTATGGCAATCCTCTCCTTTGCCCTATGCTAGAGATTCTCCCACAATTCATCGTTCTGTAGACTGAACCCTACGCCCAGTGGCAATAAACTGCCTGACGATAGATGTAGGCAACAAGAAGGGATGTCAGCAAGACAGTCAGGTTGAGGTTTGAAGTTTCTCTCACAAACACTGGGAGTCAAATGCCACCAGCCTAGTAATCAACATTGCTTTGTCTTTTACATTTAATTAGCCATGATCACACTGGCATGTTATTAAAAATTCTACATAAACTTCTGTCGTACTATTGTGGGGACAGACCTTCACAAGGCGATAGTCATCTGCACGTATTATGCCTACACATATACCTAGGAAGCAAAAGTACACCTAATGCAAGTGCTTGACAGCTGAAGTTTGTAAAACAGTGACATGCTCACAAAAATATCAAGAGCAGGTAAAAAAGAACGGGTTATTGATGGTACAAATTTGGTAATTCAAAGATACTGAGAATTATACCTGTCAAACCCTGTAATAGAAAAGAATGAAGAAAAAGCGGGTCAAAGAATCACTGTGCATTTTTTATAACTCATAATTGTACCACAGTCTGATGTTGTGAAAGCTGGCGTCAAAAGCGGAAATACAAAGTGTTGGTAACAAAGCTATGAGATGAGACTGTTTGCGTAAAGTCTGGCGGTTTATTATAGTATTTTTTGCTACAGCCCTTAAATACTTGAAGAACAGCTATTTAACACAAATGACAAAAAACACTTTTAGTAATTAGTGTGTTTACATTGTGGTTGCATGGAAGGAATGACATTTTACAATAATTTCTTTGTGAGAGGGTAATTTCTCACGCTGCAATTCCAGCTGCATCATATATTTAATAGATATGCTTGTAATTGTTAAAAAGATAACTTTTACTAATGGTGAATTGACCACTGAAGCACAGAGAGGCACAGCACCAGACATTCACCCAGATGAAAAGTTACAAGGGGAAATCTACTATACATATTGCCAACTCTGAACAGATGCTAGGGGCTGTAACAGCCTTCCTTGCTCCCAGTGGGTTCGTCATCATATACGTGGCTGGCAAAGGTTTTAGGACATGAAATCTTCTACAAAAACATGAATTTAATTGTCGCAGTTCCGGGGCTTTTCTGACTCCTTAGTAGCCCCAAGAGGCAGCCCACTCCAATTTCAAGCCTCCAACCTTCTTAAGCTGTCTCCCACCAGACAGAGGATTTAGATTACAATTCTCTTTTACTACTGCAGCAAACCTGACACTAACTTCAGCATTTGCGATTCTCAACCGTGTAAGAGACAACACTGTTGACTGGTAATAACAACTCAATCAACTTTCCCAGAATAGAGCACCAGCTATTTAGGACAAGCCCAGGACTGAGAAAACATAGAAATCATTCTACATGTTCTCCAAAGCTTACCTAGTACTACCCATTGGCCACTTATAATTCTGTCAGGCCTAGAAAAAATAGCAAATAACACACCCTTTGTTCCCATCAAGTGTGTCTTGGTTTCATGTCATTTCTTGGTTTAATATCCTCACTTTTACCAGCCTATTTTATGCAATGCTTCATTCTTAATTTCAAGGCTTTGTCTGTTTGACACCAGGCAGCATCAGGGCTAGAGTCCCTCTAGGGTCTACCACTTCAGGATTTCAATTAGTTAGGTCCATCATCTTCTCCACGCAATGATTTTACTGTTTTTGCAGGAGCTCGCCCAGAGGACCCAGAATATAAACTCCAGTCCATCCAAACCTTTACAAACCTGATACAGTAGACTCAAAGATATAGTCATCCCTACCACATGGATACAAATGTTGTTATGGGATCTGCACATGCGCTTTACTTGTTTCTAGAATGTCACTTCAGCTATTCTCTGGCTGGATGCTAAGCCACCCCTGAAATGGATATATTTTGATCTTCTTTTCCAAAAAAATATGAAACGTGCACAAGTCCAGATTTAAAACGTTAGTTCTGCTGGGGAGAAGCCTACTCCACAAACAAACAGAACAGGTTTCTTTCAAATAAGTGTAAATAATTTCTTCGTTCACATACTCTTGCTCTTCAACACAGTTTAAAAACATCTAGAATAGTACCAATACGAGGGGGAGCAGAGGGGGAGAGAGAAGGGAGGGAGAGGGAGAGATGGTAGGGGAAAGGAGAGTGAGAAAGAGAAAAGCCACAGTTCCCATAAAATAAAAACTCTGATACTTTACAGTAAATATACACAAGACAAACTATCCATAACAGTGGAACAAAGAAGCAAACTTCAGAGTTTGTATTAATTGGCATGGCAATTGATAAGACATATAGCACATGGTAAAATCAGTTCTGCCATCTGTGTCAACTGTCCCCAAGTGGAAGGAGTGCATGTTTGCTATGTTCATCAGCATTGAGGTTGTTACTCCATGCCAAGTCTTATTTTATTAGTTCCCGTTAGTTACAATGCTAAAAGTCTATCAGTATTTCCATTTAAAACTTCTCATAACAGTACCAAAAACTCCAAATAAAAATAATAAAAACACACAGTGCTGGAATTTGCGGCCAGCCTTATTGCCTTCGGGACAATTAATATCCTACGTTGTGTTTATAAATTGATTTTCATAATTATTTACAAATTATTACATTTGTTAAAAATGCTGTATATAATACAGGTTATACTATAAGACTGGCAGAAGTACAGAGTGGCTTCTCTGAAGCTTATTTAAGATCTGAGACAGATAAAAGTATAATACACTTCAATTTAAGATGAAGATCCAAGTTCATGATAGCCAAAAAAAAAAAAAGTAAATCTTGTGTCTCTTAAATTCGTACATAATTGCAGGTTTTCTTCCATAAGCTGCTTTTCTCTGCATCTTCAAATATCCTGTACCGATAATGCCTCAAGCCAAAGGGAGCACTTATATCCAGTACAATCAGTCACACTATTTTATAAACACTAATCCAAATTATTTCCCATCACCCAGATCAAACTGTTTGACTAGAAATTCACATCTGCCCTCTCCTTGCTTGATGTCGAGCCACAGGAAAATGGCTGTTGTCTACCTTCAAGGAAGTCAAGAGGGCGCTTGACAGCTGCAGGACAGAATGCTGTTCCGCAGGTCGGCGCAGCACCGTATGATGTCCGTATACAGACTCCTCCTGTCATCACTACGAACTTCTCCTCTTCCACATCCTCTGCTTATGTCATTAGGTATGTATATATCCATACAGATGGGTGTATGTTCTGTTGTAAATCCATGTCCGTCTTTTCCATGGTAGCTGTGTTATCTCGGTAATACCGGTTATTTGGAGACAGATTTTTTAAGATTTTCATGGCAGCCTCTGTATCTCAGGAATCATGAGGCGACTGATTTTCCCATTGCATTTCTTAGAGTGATAGCAAGAGCTTCACATAAAACTCCCTCACACCGCGAGCAAAACAAACCTCTGGGAAAGCACAAGAGAGATGATTTAGTTTCATGGGTGAAAAGCTACTTTTGTGGAAGCTGCTGTAGAATGTCCCACTTAATGAGTCACACAGCAGTCAGAGGGACTTGTCATAGAATTTACTTCTACAAACACCAAAGGACAGCTGTCTTTAAATCAGACATGTTAAATGCACTACATCTCCTCTTCAAAAGCAGTTATGCTCTGTAACACCTACACACCCGGAATAAATTAGCTTTCTTATTCAGCGATGTCAACAATGGTAAGCCCCAGAGAAAAATTGAGAAAAATTAATGCTAGCCTCTGCCAAATTACTTATTAAATACACTTTCCTACAGATGCTTCCCTTTTTGAAATGCTGTTTGGTGCCATACAAAATAAGGAATAACATGTAGCCTCTAATAAGGTATTGATGCCACTGAGCAATAATTCGGAAATTGCCCTTAATTTTTACTTACTGTTCACTGATGCGGTGTTCAACAATACTAAATAAAGGCGGCAAATATACTATCTGCTAAACTTTTCTCTGCACAAAGCCTACTGCTGAACACCTTAGAAGAATCTAATCTAAGGTCACAAAGGTGACTGCTATTATCTATTTAACTGCTGACCACCCCATTGAGACTGTCAATAAAAGTATCTAATAGTGTCAGCTGTGACACTGGTTTTGTGTAGCAGGCATCTGCCCATTGCCAGCTGGATGGAAAACATCAACTTACTTCATACGTGCAACTGAAGAGCTGTCATCTGGTAACAAATTTTTATTACTACCAAGAGTGTATTTGAATTCAAAGTAATGACCTGGAAGTACAAAATTCCATATTCTGTAATCCCACAAGCCATGCAATTCTCCCTCTTAAATTACTATTGAATATCTATATCGCTTTCTCTGCTGTTCCTGTTTTAATACAATGCTATAAACAAACTTCCTTAGTGAACAGGGTCATGGGAAGATTTACAGTTCTTTTTCACAGGACTGCAGGTGAGTTTACTTTACCCAATATATCCATTTACCTCTATTTTGCTCAGAACATTATTCTTAAAAGACAACTTAGCAAATTCTTCCACATCAGACAGAAGTTGCACTAAGTGGTGCAAAAATGCCAAGGTGTCCTGTGTGACCTTAATCAGAAGTTTAAGTGTAAGACAAAAGTGAGAATTGAACCTAGAGCCACTATCACAACTACCTTTTTTAAATGTCAAGGAGACAAATATTGCTTCTCAGGCATGCTTCTTAACCAGCCTGACACCCAAGTCTCCTGGATTTCATTCAGCGAGAAAGAGGATTGGAGCAACACACTGAAACGAAGCAGTGTCACTCACCAAAACCTCAACCTGCTATTTGAGAAAGCTCTAGGCACCCTGTAATGACAAGGGACAACACCGTTAACGTGAACTGTAAATGAATTTTTATAGATAGGTATAGTACTTCGTGTGTTACTAAACACAGGGTACATTCATCCTAAATCAAGGCATCATGGCCGAGGGCACTAGCCTTCACATGCCCTTACCCTTCTGTTTACATACATAGCAGCCCCCAGTTCGCTTTTTCTGTCGTGCATGATGTCTCACGTACGTATGCACGGCTCTATCATAAATCTAACTAGAATATCCAAATTATTTAACCCATCTCAAATCCTTGTATACTAGCTGTGAGTTAATAAAGTAACTTGTTTTTATAAAGCATTTCTTCTGAGTATCTGGCCTCTGCCTTTACAGTTATAGACAAAACATCTAATAATGCAATTCTTCTTTCTACATATACCCAAGCACATAACTGAGCTTATTAGCCTTCAACATTATAAAAATCAAATTGCCCGAAGTTCCAACTTTCTTCTTTTGTAAATAAAAACAAGTTGCGAAAGAGAACATTAATTTGGCATGGTATCTACCCAATTAAACCTCCATTTCATTAGAGTTCAGAAAGCAGCCAAAAATAATCTAATTGAACTATATCAAAATTGGACTTATTTTTTTGTGGTGGTGAGAATGACATTAAAATGGTTTTAAAATACCCAGATAACTAAACAAGATTAAAAAGCCGAACTTTACAACCTAAGCAGAGATAATGAGGAATCAGAAACACCACAACTGAAGAATACCCTTACTCTGTGGTTATGTGGAGGCACTAATTGAAAGAGTGGAGGAAACCATTGACTAGCAGTCAGTTTCAAGACCGGCAGAAAGTAAAGAAGAAGAATTCAGGCAGCCACAAACATCACTTTAATGAAGAGAGATGCAGGACCCTTCAGCCCCTGAGCATAAGCCAGTGAACAGAACAACTGTGAACTCCCACTGACTTCTAAACTTCTAGAGGACTTTAAATGTGGATGGAGAATGGTCCTTCTGGAACATAACAGCAAACCACAAATTTTACGCGTATTCATTAAGTGAATCCAACTTTTGGAGCTGCTGGTAATTGAAACACAGAGAAAACAATCGTGAAAGCAAGGAAGACACATGGATGAAATAAGTGACTTATCTGATGGTTTTAATCATTGTCCAGAAGCCGGAAAACAACTGCCCATGACCCTCAACAGATACACTAGTATGCTAAGATCAGGCAAAGAGAATTTTTGGGGGGGAACGCAAGTAGGCAGCAAATAGGTAAGACACGGAGTCTGCTGAAACCTCAGGGGACAATAAAAGCTTTCCTGCAAAATGAACAAGATTGGACCAGAATAAAGCACTATTTGGGAGGAAAACAGAGGTTTTTGTTCAAAAGAGATTAGCTGAGTGTTCTTAATCAACTAAATCTACCAGCAGAAGCAATGCAAACTGTGACACTGTTCTGTACAGAGTGCAAAATTAATATTTTAGAGGAAAGGTTGTTTATTCAATGTTAATATAAAAGTATTAGTAATAAAACACTTTTTATTTGTAAAAACAGATGATAACCTGCAAAGAAAATTTAACCTTTTTCACTTCTCTTTGGTAATATAAGGACCAGAAATGTACTGCAACAACCTCATTTTATATATACATATGATTCCTTCTCTTATATATTAAAAAATGCTTATATGTATACATGCATATATATGTAGGAAATATGTATGTTAATCAATAAGAATGATTCTGTAGTAACTGAAAAACTAACAGGGAAGTAGATAAACAAGAGAAAAGAGAAGTCAAACTGAACAATGCAGAGACTAGATGAGATACCTGCTCTGACTGTTTTGAGCAATTTCTTTTTGTTAGTGCATTTAAAAAGAATGATTGAACATTTTGGGAACAGCTGCCTTGCTAAAGATTCAGTGTCCCCAGCCCTTTCACTAATGTGCAAGGGTAACAGTGTTAATCTCTCAAGAACTCTCCCTAGCGATATGTCAGAATTGATATTACTGATGTTCACAGTTTTACATAAAACAAAGTGGGAAAAGTAAACAGAAACACTTTGAAATGCTGCTCAAATAAGAGAGGAGCCTTTCTCTAGTTGATAAATGCATTCAGTAGCACATTTCTTTATGTAATCTCTCTTCAGACAGTGGAAGAAAGAAAGCCACTGCAAAAGTTTTTTTAAACAGACGAAACATGAATCATTTTATCTTGAAAGTACATAACGTAAATGCAAATTAATCAGTATCCTCAGACAACTGTAAAGTTGACAAAGTGGCTCTTAAAGTCAAAAGATATCAAAACTGTTAAGCAAATCGTTGTTACACTGGCTGTAACCCTTAATATTTCTCAGAGCCATCACGAAAAAAGCTGTAGACATTTATATCCATTAAACGAAAAAGCCACGATAGAGATTTGAGAGTACATTGGTTATACTGTAATCAATAGGTTACTTGTTCAATAGAGGGTATACATTACTTTTACTCCAAGACAAATACACTGGAAGGTATGTTTTGCCTCTGTCATCGAAGAGCTCTTTCTCATCCCAAGCTTTTGTTAGTCTTGCCTTCCACAAAGTAATGAGCCTAGGACTTTTGATGACTAAGGGGAGCCTTCATTTTTCAGAAAAATGACCGTTCCTCATCTGACATAACACACCACTTAAGGATGAAGCAATGGTATGAAAGGTGCAATAGAAGCAAAATGCAAGGGGGAAAAAATAAATTACAGGATAGTCCCTGTTTCTTTAAGGTGTAAAATATTTAACTCTGTTTCCTGACAGACTGGGAAAACTGCAGGTAGACAGAAAAGGGTTGAGAGAGAACAAGTGCAGCTAGCTAAAAAAGGCCTAGAAGCTAGGTGGCAGTGGCAGTATACACAAAAAAAAATCAGTTTTAAGCTGGAGGAAAATAAGTAAGAGACTCTCTTACATCTAACAGCACCCTCACTCCTTTCCTCCTTTCTCCCAGAAGGAAAACATGTGTCTGAGCTCTTCATAACAACATCAGAGAATTTGGGTGTTTTTTTTGTGTTGAGTACAGAATCTGGTTTTGGCACATAGGATCCTTGATGAGCGTTGAAAAGCTATCCACAACACCATGTTCTAACATAACTGAAGCTAGAAAGCAAAAAAGAGATAGGAAGAAAAAGCCGAAAAGGCAAGGGGATCAGAAAAAAGGAAGAAAAAAAAGCCTTCCATGGACTGAGGAAGGTTCACTTGAGCCAGTAATAAGCCCTGAAGCACAGTCAGAGCACCCAGCAGGACAAGTCAAATCAGCAACCATTACAACGAGCAGTAACAGCATCATCGTAGGTAGACCACAGAGAGTGTATCAGTTGAGCAAGACTCGGGACTGTGCCTTACTCTTAAGCGAGCAAGAAGGACAAGCTAGAGAAGCAGAATGCAACACAGTCTTTTCTCTCTCATCTGGAGGGACAGAAGAATAATACTATGCAGATCCACTCACTAGACAACTGCTGCCTCCCTACTAAGTATTTACTTTGAACAGAGCTCCCTAAGTGTTTCTGAATGCACAGATACTGCAAAGCTGCAAACACGCGGAATTCTAAAAATATGCAGCGTTATGGAACTTGTATGAGTTCTTAAATAAATTAAAATAGAGCTCAAGTTTTCCCAAGATTCAAGGAGTCTGCAACATTACCGCAAATGTTTTAGCCTTAAATTTAAGAAAAAAAAAAAAAAAAAAAAAAAAAAAAAAAAAACAAAAAAAAACCCAAAAAACACAACAACAAACCAAACAAAACCAGCAGCTGATACTACAAAATGCAAAAGAGGTAACAAATTGACAGTGAAGTGCCTAGAGGTAGAACTGGCTTGTGCCAGTTTTGATTGATTCACAATATGCTAAGAGTGTGTCCACAATAAACGGTACCAATCCCTTAAAATCAATGCAGAGTTTCAAGTTACACACTATACTTTATGATTATCTGTTAGCAGAAAGGGCTAATGCCTACATTTATTACAGTTCTTCCAAGTAAAAAGATCAGATGGGCTAGAGAAGAAGGAAAAGCTGCATACAGGAAAGGTGGAAGAAGAGGAATGGTTAGGGAAGAGATACTTTTGAGCCCATCACTGAAAAACAGCTCATTGTTTTCTCTTGGAATATATGATCACAATAATGGTTACCTGAGATTAATGGAAGTCTTTACTACACAGGAAAAGAGCCGTCTGGCAATGTACTCAAACATTAGAGTTAGCCTTTCCTTCAGGCTCTTCTAATGCCTTACCCATTTTTGAACTTTTGACTTTGCAGGCTTCAGGATAGCCCCTGTGAGAGTTAAAGTCATTTCTATAGACCAGAACAACATGGCTGAAAAGTACAGTGGTGACCCGCTCCTCCTCAGCACTGCTAGAACACCCCTGTTCAATGACTGGAGCAATCAGAAGGACCTGTAAGTCCTTTATTACGGTCAGCCATGACCACCAGCATATTCCATGAAACATTCTTAATGCTTGTTTGTATCATCCTGAAAAGCATAGGTTACCTTCCCTTTACCTCTATCCCAACTACTGCATCCTATCAGTTTCCCACCATACCAATTCCTAATGCTGGAGATGCAATGGTTCAAAGCTTTAATCACAAATCAGTTCTAAAATCTAAAACCACCCCAAAAACGCCCAAAAAAAAAAACATACTAAAAAATCAGTTGAGGGAAGATTCCATCATCATTACCACTTCATATGGGTATTTTGAATTATGACCAGCATCTGTAGCACAGTACAGACAGGTCTTTAAACATCTGCAATCAAAAAGAAGGAATTTAACAGGCAGATTTATTAAAAAATAAGAGCAACTGTGAGCCACTGGGGAGCAACAATCACAAACTGACATCCATCACTTGCCAAAAGAAATGCAGTTTGCACCCACTCCTCAGATTTCTACTGCCTACACGACATCCTAAGTCATTCCCAGGTGGATGGAAATTACAGCTGTATCAGTCCTGTTACATTAAATTATAGTACTATCAGTATTTGCTGATATCTCATACTATCTAATCTTTTTATTTTTTATAAATGCAGAATGTTATGGTCATGAAAAACCACCCCTAAATTACAGAGAATATTGGGAAGCCCAAACCCCCTGAAATAAAGGGGTTTAAATAAATGTGCAACATGCTGCACAAATTACGTACTGCAACATATTTTGAAAACAAAAATTCTAAGCTGAAAAGCCAGATGGCAAGTACACAGGAACCAAGTCATTGTCTGAGTGGAAAGAAAAACTTATCTTTTAGCCTGAAATAAATACATTTGATAATAAGTGTTTTACTGACACAAAATATGCGTCTCCAAGACAGGATGTAATACTACCAAAGCAAGCTGACCAGAGAGTACCTTGCCAAATGAAGACATAGGAGAAAAAACCAAATGTGCTTATGATATATTTTATTATACTCTATGCTCAGGGGAGACTTTGAAAGATGTGTATTGTAAAATATTCTGCTGAGAGCCAGCGGCTGCCTCTGCACGTTCACTGTGAATAAAGGGGCAGGTCTGCAGACAAGAATTACCACCAGTACAGCCTTCCATTGGGATAAAGCACACAACGTATTTCTGTGAGAGTGAATACACCTATTTTAATGTACTACCTTCTGTGGTACTGATGTAAGCATGTGCTGTTCTAGTTCATAAACACCTCTTGCAAAGAGCCACTATATGAGGGCTACTGTATGCTTGTTGTGGGGGCACGGAGGACTTGTCTCATTTAGATCTAACCTCAATGCAACCTGTTACCAGAAGGGCTTGTAAAATCCTGCACAGAATTGCCTCAGCATTTAGGAAACTCATGCAAACTCTCTAGCTTCACGTGTGCCTCAGGAGCCTGGACCCTTGGACAACTCGAACAGTCTTACTCGCATAAAACAAGAAACAGATTATATAGTCCATAACTAAAAGCTCATGATAGTAATACTTTTGCTTCTTAAAGTAACAAATATAATCATACAAATACCTACGTTTAGACCTGGGCATCAAAATATTGTGCTTACCCATGAATCAGTGATGTTCCCATAGTTTTTCTTCCAAACGTCTTAGTTACATATTACCCAGGAATAAATTCTAGAGCTAAAATATCTTTCAAAAGTCTTTTTGACCAGGAGAACAATGCTGAAAATGTTTTTTTTTTCCTGCCACTTAGACTACGTTTCAATATAATTTTAGTACTTCTAAACAGTAAGTTCTGAGGCATGGTTCATTGCAAGTGACGTTTAATTTCATACTGGATGACCCAATGCTACACAGGCAAGCTGGTTTCCACTTCACCTTTCTGGCAATTTAAACGCTTTTCTCCCTTTGCTGCTACGTGAGCCTAATGACTAGACTATTAGTTTAGCACTAGCGGTTAAAGGGTTAGTTCATTTCGTACAGAGCATGGGTGTTAAACCATAACTGCTGTCTTCTTACGGGCATAAGAGGTGCACACAAACACAGTGATATATTGCTTTTGTTGGAAGCAACCTAACACACAAGCCAAACATTCCAGTTCTTGCTCTCAAAAAAAATGGTACTGAAATAAATAGGATGATGCCCTATAGCAAACAATGAATGCAGTAAAAATCCTCTCAGTATCCGAATGTTCTTTCAATATTATTTTGCTTATATTTATTCTTACTTTCTGTTTTTACCATCTTCTTTGATTTCCTTCCTTCTATCATTTCTGACTGGAATTCAGCAATTCTCTATTGTATCTTGAACCAATGCTTTGCTGTTGATCGCTCATTGTTTACTGCGTCTCTGACCTGCATGTCTTCCTATTGTAAAATCAATACAGTATTCGGATTTAAAATAAAAAGTGAGTGCTAACAGTGCTTTGTTCTATAGCTAGTAACAGTGCCATATTATTACTTCTTATGGCCAATAAAATATAAGAAACTGCAAACTATGATAGCCAAGGCAAAACTGCAGTATGATTCTCAGAAATAAACCTTAAAATTCAAAAGTGCTATGCACATTAAGCACCCCATGACTGCCTTTACCATCCATGATACTGAGTTTTATCTACATGTCATGTTCACTAATGTTACAAATTAGGTTTGAGTACAGTGTATATCATCTAATGTTTTACCAACATATCTACAGAAGGGCATAGCAGAAAAAGCAGCTTGAAGTCAAAAATATTCAAATGAAGCATACCAGGGAAATTATCCCAAACAAAAATTTAAGGAGCAAGGGACTAGGGAGAATAACATAATACTCCACTGTACATGTAGAACCCCATTGCCAAAACACAAGAAAAATGGGATTGGTCTTGCATAAGGCAATTAGGCAAAAATAGAACAAGTCAGCTGGGAAGGCTGAGAAGGTGGATCACTACTCAGGCACAAGTGCTGGGGAGGAGGAAAGAGCAGCTGGTTTAGACAATAGAAGAGGTTCACTCAAGGGTGAGAGATGATAGCTTAGTTTAGGAGAAAGAGAAATAGAAGCTGAGATGCTGAAGCAATCAAGGCAGTTCTTCACTGATAAACAGAAGCTTAACATCTTGTGGTGTTTGTTTGGGATTTTGAGACTACGTTGCATTACTTAAAACATTGCCTTAAGGAAAAATGTGTAAGAGTAATAGAGTTGAGAAAAGTGATGTCCATGAACTGGAACCCAAGAATATTTATAGGTCCAACAAAGTAATTACTAAAACATTTAGCTGCACATATATATCTATGTATGTATGAGTGTATACACATACACACATATACACATGTGTGTAAATTTGTATATGTCCTATACATACTTGTATAGAGATCTTATGAAGCTCAAGTAACAAGTAATGTGCCATAAAGCTCATCTTATAAAACAGTGAAACTATCCAACCCCCAGTGCAGATCTTGTTTTATTAGTGTCTTCCATCACTGATGTGAAGGTAAGACTACCTATATCCCTATTTTTTAGGATTTATTCAAGCAAATGCATCTTTGACTTTGTTTATATTTGCCAGATGTACCTGAAATTGCTGATTCAATACTCAAAGAGTCAGTTTTGTAAGTCTCAGTGACATACTCTTATTTCCTTCCAAATTAACACATAAAGAGAGACACAAATTAAGAAACAAGCCCTATTTTCTTTATACAGCTGTATAGTCAGCACTGGGAAAAGTATTTGTTATTCTTACCGTAAATTTTCAGTATGCTGATAGATAACTGTTACAGCAAACTACTTGTGTTGCAAAAAATAAAGGCTGAAATCCTGTCTTTTCAATACAAAATTTGGCAGAAATAGTCTAGAAGTAGTTAATACAGATCGAGTCCTCAGAAGTAAAATGGTGTTAATAATTACAGGAAAAATTAGATATAGTTGCATTTAAACAAATGCCACGTGAAACACATTCGACCATCTGCTATAACTGTCTTAGGGTAGGATGCTGGCAGATATTGCATAATCATCTGCATATGACAGATAATTTTAGCCAGATCTAAATAAAAAACATGTTCTGATACTTCTGAAGGAAAAAAAATATTAGACTGCTTTGCAAACTTACCAAATATCTGAAGTGCGGTTTAGTATTAATACTGGCTGAATTCCATAAACACCATTGTGTCATAAACACAAAAAAGAAAAGAAAACACAGCACCCTTTTTTTACTGTTTCCTATGTATTTTGAAACACAAATTGTTCTGCCCAGAATTTCTCATGTATTTTATTCCGTGAAAATTTTTAAAAGCAGTGGCTTAGGAAAACAATTAACTCATAAAACTGTCTTCTACTCTTCAACCACTCTACAGTACACAGACTATTAGCTTGTAGAGCTTAATGCTCTAGGAAATAAGAGATTTGGAATACCTCTGGAACAGCTTTTTTTGAAACAGGAAAATATCCACAATTGGTAAAGGCTGTCCCTGTAGAACATGTGGCAAAGTTTCCCAATTCATACAGGAACTTGTGTAGTCATATCTCATTTAACTATGTTGATGTACAATTCATTATTTGAACAGTGCACAAAAAAGTAAAATGGACTGCAACAAAATGCTCTCAGTACTGAAGGTCATTCTCTAAATAATACAATGAAACAAATGTTTCCTAAAGCCACCTTCTGGAAAAGAAAAAAGGAGGCCAAATTACTTGAAGATCTAACAAAACTAATACTGTTATCAAAGACAACTGAATTTTATAGTACTTATTCTAAATACATTATAGAATTAAAATTGACTGAAGAGATTTGATTTTTCATAAATAAATCGGAAGAGTTGAGAAGGACTAGAAAACCTGGTAAACAAGTTACCTTATAAAAGAAAAAGAACAGCCCTTCAGGACTGGATTAACTGGAAGGATAGCATTGCTTGTCAGCTGTGACCAGGTCTGCACAATTAGCCAGGCTGGAATGCTGCAGCACCTTCAATTATGCAACTGCTCCAGGGAACTGATGTTTGAATCAGAGAGTTACTGAGGTGGGAGGGAACACTTTGAGGTCTCTAGCCCATCTTCCTGCTCAAAGTAGGGTTAACTTCTGAGCTGAAGCAGGTTGCTCCACATTTAGTTCAGTGAACTTCTGCTGATCTCCAGGGAGAGCTCCCAGCCTCTCCAAGCTGCTCCTGAGCTGACCAGTCCAGTTGGGATTCCCTGGGGTGCAGCCTGTGACTCCTGCTTTTTTGCTGTGCACCTCTGGGATTATATCCCTCCCCCGTCCCTTTTGGTAGCTGAATACACTACTCATCCTAAAGAGTGCTTGCAATCTTATTAAATAAATGCTGTGTGGACAGAAGTAAATCCATGACCCAGCATAGTTTTATCTATGACCTAAATATTATTGAACCGCTGCAGGCCTCAAAGCGACTAGTATTCATCCCACCAAACACAAACATCTCAATGAGGAAAACTAAGCTTTCAATCTAGTGTCCACGCTAAGCTGCTTCTTTTCACATTCTCTATTCTTGAATTTCATGGCACAATTCATTTGCTAGTGCTGTGCTCCGAGTATTATTTTCAATATACCACGAGGTCAGGAGCACTGAGAGCCTCTTAAGGATATTGACTGGTCTACAGCCCAAGTAAGATCATACCTAGTTTCCTCACAAGAAAAACAGTTCTCCTGAACAGCCTGCATTTGTGAAGAGAGTATCAAAATGGTAAACCCATATAGCTTAACATAAAGAGCGCCATTCCGGCATAAGTATCACTGGCTCCTTTACAGTCCTAATATGGTCCAAACGCATCAGTAAGCGCTTTTGGCCTGAGAACATCTGAAATAACCGCTGGAATGGTCCCTACACTGGATACATCCCTGGAAGAGCGTTTCAAAGCAAACTGTGTTGGCATTTGTCTTCTGAGAAGCACAGTCTCCAAAACTGGCCCTAACATTCACTTCAACAAAGAAACGGCATGCTAACTCAGGTACCTGCATGCTCTCTTTTTTTTTACCATTCAGGGAGATGGCCACAGGCTAGATGTGATGAACCACAGGTCTACTTTGCAGGTACCCATTAAGAACCAGATATATCATGAGTTTATTCCTGACTTTCCCAGATCGATTTGTGATTATTATTGTCTGCCTAGAAGGTAAAATGAAAATGAAGAATCTAAGTGATTCTAAAGAACCTCTACAACAAATGCGTTGCAAACAGCATTGTAAAGCTTTCTGATAAAACGATAATTTTGTTGCGAAGAGTTTTAAATTGAAATATACCATAAAAAGGAACACAGAGATGAAACACAAATAAAGGGAGGACAGATTCAGGGAGGAAAAGAAAGCCGAGGGAAGATTACCATTGATGTAACAGTTGGCAACTGAAGTGTACCAAATGCCAATGCTGTCCAGTGTTCCACAGGCTTTACAGAGTGTAGAGTCCTAAAACCAAGACTCAAATGAGACTGCTATAGTAGGATGTAGTATTTTGCTAGAATATATGCAAGATGGGTTAGAAGAAAGAAAAAAAAAAGTTTGTGGAAAAATGTGAAAAAGAAACTTGCAAAAGAGTTGACTATTATGTCCCCAGAACAATGTGATGTAACATCAGCAGCAAAGACTGCTATTAGTGAAAACAAGCGACTAATGAAATTTTAAGTTCAGCATCACTGGAAGAGTGTAATGAAACTGAATCAGCGGAAAGGCAAATAACACCAAGCAACAGCTTTGGTATTGCAATTTTCCCTTGGATAATTTTACTGCGAAGAACAACTTAATTCTTAACTCATAATGACTACCCATTAGACCAATGGCTATTACTTCTGTCACCTATGAAAACTTTGCTGTGCCAGGCAAAACTCCGAAGGTATTCCTTACAAACCACAGTATCACTGCTTTCTAAATAAGATAAAAGCAGAGGTATCCACCATTTGTGAACTAGAAAGTTAAGATGACTTTCAGCCACATTCAGTGGTGTTATACAGGGAGAATCAAGACAATGCAATAGGACAAATAACAGCAGTCAATTGTGAGCTGTAAGACCTAAGGCCAACACTTCAGTCACCCTCACTACAACTGGCATGTATGCAATCTCTACAAGTCCATTATTAATATTAATGACTGCTCAGTAGTACAGTACCATCAGCTGCAGCACTAGACAGTATCATCCACGTGTGCCAGGTACTGTTCATTTCTCACATCTGTGTCTATCAGTGCTTCAAAAGTTCAAATGCCTCTTCAGTGTGACAGCTCCTTCTTTATCACAGAGGTATTTGGCTGGGAGGAAGCCAATGAGGCGATTGTGGTGCATTTCTTCCTCCATTGGTCTAATAAACTCTCTGAAGAAAGTGCATCTTTAAGGCACAAACAAAGAGGCAGCTTTACCACAGAGTGCTCAATTCTGCCACTAGTTCTAATTGTTGTTGGTTTTTTGGTTTGGGGGTCAGGCTTTTCTTTTGATATTTAGAATTTCATTGTTGTTTACCATAAAGACAAGAAATAAAAGGAAGTACATGCAGTGAGTTACTTATTAAGACAAAAGCAGTATTTTCTCCTTTCCTCTGATTGCTTCTTTCCTTTGTCATACTTTCAACCAACATAAAAATAGCAACTGAGGTCTGTGAAAATTTAAAAACAAAAAAAATCCACATTTGTAATAGTTTTAGAAGCAGATTACAGACACCAGACGAAAGGCCCACTTCGTGCTAGTTGACTGTGCTCCCATCACATCAGTGAAACTGCATCAGCTTACAACCCGCAGCTTAGCTTAGGCACACTATTGTTCTGACTAAATAGATACATATAAAATCATGTCTTAACTGACAATTTAGAATATTCTTTAGATAGTGAGAATCGATAAAAGGGAAAATGATGCTGTAATGAACGCATCAGTTATCAGTGAATGCATCTGAAAAAGTTCTCCCCAAGACCAATGGAAAAAAATAATAAAAACAAAACCAGGAGTCCCAGCACAACACATTTTGACCGCATATTATCTTTCTACTCAAGTACACTCCAGGCATTTTGCAAGGAGTGTTCAAATTTGTTGAAGTGGTTGCTCTTTATTAAATCAGCTTAACAGTGCACAAGTTAATTGTTTTTCACATGCAGATTGCTGAAGATATTTTTAAATATATCACGATTAAATGATGTATAAGTTTGTTTTAATAGTGACTCATAGCTTTTTCCATTTCTACTCCACTAATGTCACAAACGTGAGATTAGAAGTCCTACAAGCTCTGTTCTTTTCAGCACTTTCGAAGTTAGCTCCTGCAATGCTGGATCTTAAAGCAGTTTTTCTGTGTCCATTCCTCTGATTTAGCAAACTAGGTCACTGTCACCTCAGTGCCTTCCTTTGATTCCACCATCTTGTCTTTTATGTAACGACTATATCGAGGAATGACTCTCAGTGCTTTCAGCGCAGATTAACTCATATTAGACTGTCTACAGTAAAATGAATCTGAATTAATATTTTCCGTGGGAACCAAGACAACAGAAATCCCTATTTTACAAGTCATATGCCCCTCGAACATACTGAGGTTTTATATCAGGTTTGTATGTCAGTTATATTTCAGGTGAAATTTCATCTTTAAATGAAGTATTTTTCCTAATAACAAGATAATCAGCTCTAAGACCATACAAATGTTATTTAGTACAGGAAATATATAATTATACAGACCAACATAAAGGTGTTGGAAAAGCCAGTTTTTTGTTCGCTGCAAACTATTTTTCTATTATAGTTACAGTATTCCAAACATATTAGTTCTTTCCAAAGCACTGCATTAATTGGTGCACCTCTTCTACAAACAAAGCTCATTTTAAAGGACTATTTGGCTGTCGCTCAAAATGCACAAATGTGTAAATGTAATTGCAATTAATTTCACTATGATATCAAACCACCTATTACAACGTAACTCTTCTATTACTGTTACTAGTACATCAGATACATTGAAATGTATCTCTACTGGAAAGCTTGAGACTAGGTGTACTGAACACCTAGTTACAGAGCTCTCTGGAAAACAGGAAGATGTATGTGCCCCTAACACTGGTCCTGGAGAGGAAAGGGAGTAATCCAAGTAATCCAGGACTGGGTGCCAAGAGAGTATTGCTGTTCTACTTGTTTGGGGAACCACACGGCACCCAAAGACAGTGGCTCAACTCTTTTAAAGCCACCTCCACTCTCAGTGGCTTTGAAGGTTCAGAAAAACTTTCAGATCTCTTTCCGTTGCTGCTTGTTCAGAACACAAACGAGACAACTTCAGAGTCTCGTACTACTCTGCTTCTTTTCACCTCTCCCTTTCACCACTTTATTTCTTCCCTTCGCCTGCATCCCTAGTTACTTGGGATTATTGCTTTAAGTTTATCTAAACGTGATGTAGTCCATTACAAACTCGTTCAACAACACAGTGGTACCGAGTACCTTTATGACCTTAACCTTAAATACATTTCTGGGAAATTTCTTCCAACCCACCTCATTAAAATAAAAATATTAGTTACGGTTATCCTAATAAAATGCATTATACTTGACATACAGAAAATGACTAAAATTGATGTCATGTTTTTCAGAGCAGGAGTGCTTTTATTTGGCAATACATTATTTATGTTACCTTATGAGTGTCTTACAAATTGATACTGTAGAATAGGTATGCACTGCACTGACAATGCTTCCCATACCTGAGTCACATGAATTATACTGCATGGTGAGAAGGCAGCTTGACTCCTCAGCCCATTCTTATCTCAGCATTTAATTGAGAGTAACAGTGATGATAATTGTGGAAAACACAAGTTACTTTTCCATGTAGGTGTTTTTGAAGTGGTGACCCAGAAAGCAACATTTCCGACTTTCCAGTCCTACTTAATAAGCTGTATTATACTGCCATGAACATTAAAATATTCCAAATTACTCAAAATAAGCTATATATTCCCTAAGCAAAGTAGCATTCCTACCTGGGTTTTGCCTATAGCCATTGGAAACAAAAGAGAATTCTAAAAACAAAGACAGAAATACATGAAACTGTAGAAGATTGAAATAATTTAATAGGGTATCATCTCAGGGGAAACTAAAAATCAGCTGTGAAACAGATTCACCATTAATTTATATGATTTGACTACATAACATAGTGTTCAAATCTGGGACACAATTTAAACTGGGACAAGTAATCATTATTTAACCTAGATTCTGTAAATTCACCTCAGACATTTCATTTTTTCCTAACAGGAAATATTCAATGACCTGCCACAAGATACAGAAGAAAAATATTTTGACAAGTATAGTATTTTCTTCTTTCCATATCATGTAGTGCCACAAAGGCTATCATAGAGGAAAACTGAATGGGACAGCGGTATCTAGAAAAGGCTTACATAGTTAACAGCCACAGAGTGTCACATATTAAAAATTAGAAAGCAGGAAAAGAAAGGCTTTGCTGTCATTGCCTTACTGGAAATAGAAGGCAATATTTAAAATAAACTTGCAATCAACTAAAGAGTTTACAGAAAAACTGTACAAGCACAGCACAACAGCTAAAAAAAAGATTATGATAATGATAATAATAATTGAACCCAATTCTTACACAGAATCACAGACAAAATTCTAGTTCATGTGCATTTAAGGAGAACATGACTAGGATTTGGCTGTATTAATTTTCTCATATGGTTTCACGTGTAGGATCAGAACCTATCGTATACACGATAGACGTATCTAAACAGAAATATGCAGTTACATATACATAAGCTACCACCCTTGCATGAAAACTGGCAACTGCTTTGGCAAGAATGGTTCAACAAAAATGCTTAACACTATATATATTTCTAATTATTATAAACTGCCTTGGAAAGTTTAGTGTCAGCAACAGCCAGCCATCAACAGCATAGGGTTTTTACTCTTTTAGAAAAAGATCTTTTCTGTGGTTTCCCAACAAAAAAACTTCTACAGTCCCTGAACATTGCATGAAGCAGCTGGATATTTTGCATAATTTTTTGTGAGACAGCCAAGCCCAAAGCTCTTAGGTTTTCTTACAAAGTAGTAACACCAGTTAGAACAGAGCTTCTATGTGCTGTTGACTGCTTCTCCAGTGCAGATGGTCATCTCTGTCACCCGCAGTCAGTTCTTATTTCACTCCTACTGTAGTTTCCTTTCCCCCTTCCCAGACAGCACTTATGACCTTGCAGGCATTGTGGATTCTGAGCTCTCTCCTGAAGTACCCATCGATCATGTAATTAAAGTCTTTTACTTCCACTTTAGGACTCTAGCCAGGTTGAGACATATGTTACTTAGGCATTATATCGAAACATTAATTCAGTGCAGACTTTTGTTTACCTCATCATGATTACTGAAATTTTCTTGTCCACGTGTCTTCCACCTATCGCATTTTAACACTTACTGTATGTACAGAATTTAGCAGAGCCTCGACACTGAAGTCTTCCTATCATATTTCCCTCATATTAATTAAAGGTACAGTTTTGTCAGCTGGTTTAAAAATCTAGATCATAGTTCTAATTCATCTCTTTTTTGATTATGCCCTTGCCAGACAGTTCATAATTAATGTTTATAGTGATTACCACCAGCTCTTCTGTACCACAGAGGGCAAAAGGGGCAGGAAAGCTTCCAAGGAAGGAGAGCTTAGCTGCTCTATGGCCACACCTTGCACTGGCCACGTCTGTTCTGTGACCAGATTGCATGGCACACGTACCTGTTGAGTAAAGATCATGGGCATCACCTCGTGAAAGACCAAAAGACAGCGATGTACGCGTGCGCAGCTTTCAAGGTGCCTGTTGTCTTTACAAAAGCAGAGTTAAGTGATGATGAATCGATGCTCAGAACTACACTGATAGTCAGGCCGGAAATTATGGGCAGAGGTTACAATACCACATTTACATACAGCCAGATGTCTTAGATGTCATACCTGACAATGTATGGGAATACAGATTACAGGGTGCTGCCTCCAGAAACGACAGACGAGACTACTGTATATTACCTATATGCCAAAATAGAAAAAAAGAATAAGCACAAAACCCCTCTATATCATGACTCCCTGAAATCTGCTCTTTATTACACTAAAACTGACCAATAATGATCTGCAAACATCAGCAAGTTTACATAATCATTTAACAAGCAAGAGGAAAGTGCTGCATAAAACGTATCCCCAAACATGACACAGCTATTTCATGTCAAGCGGGGGAGAATTATCATCTAAGCCTTCTGCATTTTTTAAATGTAATGAAAAAATAATTATTTAAAACAATCAAACAAATGTAATATAAATAATTTTTTTTTTTTAAACTATGTTTTCTTGACCACTTCTAAACAGAAACTGGTCCTGGTCAAACATATAGGGAAATGACTCTTAATTTTGCAGCAGGTGAGCACCATGGAACAAGGCACCAGAGGGAACTCATCTCTAAAATACTCTGGTATATCAGTTCAACTTGTGTTTACATATTCTTTTTTGCTAAAATTACCACTTTTTAAAGTTAACATCAGAGTGCAGAAAGAAGGGAAAGTTGTTAGACTTACAACGAGGAAGTCGACATGTAAAATGATACTACATGGCTTTTAAAATAACACAACACAAAACAGACAATCCAGAGGGACTTTAACACAGGGTGCTGAAGACAAGGACAAAAAGGCTCGCTGGGAATCCAGTTCACACTGACAGAAATCAATAATACAGGCATTGACAGTACACAACCACAATACTCTACAATGGAAAACATTCTGACAAAGACACGGATCTATAAAGAATTTATGGTTTATACCTCAAAGTCAGCATGCCTTAAGGTTTTCTCTACAGCATGTCTCGTCCTGGCTCTGTACAATCCGCACTTTTTTTTCCTCGTTTTTTGACCTTAAACTTTAAAAGCAGCATTTTATGCAGGAATGCATGGCAAGATCCATTGCATTACAGTCATAGTTTTGAGATGAAGATGAAATTCAGGTTTGCCTTATAACTGTGGTGTAGTTAGGTGTCAGCGCAGTGCCCACGCATGCTCCCTGCCTCTCCCCCGGCCACCTGGAGTAGAACTCAGCAAAACAATCAAGGAGGGTGTCTCACCCCATCCAGCCAAAGATGCTGTCACCAGGCCACTTGCAAAGGAGACTTGCCTGCTGGCCAGAGCCTTGCCATCCTGATAGAGTTCCCCACATAAGCATTAACATATGCGAGGATCCCAATAAATTAGTGGGGGGCACTTGGGGTTTTATCTTGTTAAATGTTAACGTGATAGCTTTTTCCCATCTTATGTTTCACAAGGTAAGGCAAGTAACCTTCTATCTCTTTCAGCAGTTTGCAGCTAAAAGGCCAAATTCCACTCTAAAATGGCCTGCAAGAGCTCCTGCATAAATATATCAAGTGGCAACAACTGCAACGTTGACCTCATGTTACTTGGTGGCAAATACTGCTGAAAACAGTCTAAAACTCTTTAGGTTTTATCACAGACTAGTATTAAAACTGAATGGAGCCCAAGAAGAATTTCATGTAAGCACATTAAATCCCAGCCCTTCCCGCCTAACCAGGGTGCAGTCATTTTCCTGTCTGTTTATTCATTTTGTATTTTTCTAAGGACATGCTTTCCATGAATGTATTTCAATGGGATGTGATGAGAGCACCACATGCTGAATTACTGCAGAATCACTTCTTCACAGGACAGAAATTTGTATAGTGTACTTGGAACCAAGCAATATACGAGAAATGGAAAATAACTGAATCTTATAATTCTGTATTAAGAGAAATCCTCTAATATTTCTCCTTTTTAATAAAATACAAAACAGCAGTAATCACTTAATAAATTCTACAACATAGTATGAGTACTTAAATACACATGAACCTGCTCTCTTTCTGTAGATTAATCTAAGAGATAATCTGTTAGATGATGAATCAGCCTGAAAATGTAACTTGCAGTGAATGAGAAGGCGTATTTCCTTTTCACAGCGCAAGCTCCTTTAACATTTTGTTGAATTTCTTTTCACAAATCAGAAGTCTGCTGTGATGTGTTTTCATTTTCTCACATTCATTTAAATTGACTGAGAACTTTGTGATTTTTATTCAGCACTTTTCACCCCTTTACTGTCATCATCATAGAATGAGGTAGACGACACAGTTCAAACAACATCTGCTCATTCTGAAAAGATACTATCACTTGGAACAACAAATAGACCTTAGTTAATACATTTTTACTTTAAATGACAAAGATCATTTTTTCATCTTTTGTATGCATACAGAAACCGTTAGAACTACCTGAAGAAGTGATGATAAAAAAGACTGCAGTACTACAGACAAAGGAAATAATTACCCTAAATTATTAAAGAAAGGTAGCATTTATTGCTAGTCCTGTGTTAAGTACAATAATGTAAGTGCTCTGGATTCAGTAAAATTGGAGATTTAAGTGATAATTTTCATAACAAGATGTTTCAATTCTCAGAAATATGTCACTTAATTATGAACTATGAGACTTTGTAGAAAATACATTTGATTTTCATCTATTGCGGGTTTGGGTTTTTTTTATAGGTGTGCAGCTCAAATGTTTAAATAAATTAATTTCAGACACTCCACTTAAATACCTACAAATAGTATAAAATTTGTTATATATTACAAAGCTCAGAAACGTACATTATTGCTAAGTAAATACTAAAATACAACACTGGGTTTGGAGGAATGAATGAAAAAAACATTGGACCAACATGTTCCATACTTAATGCAGTTTTTCTGCCAGTATGCAACTTCAAAAGCCACGATTCATCATAATAAATAAGGAACAGGAGAGATGTCTCAAAACACTCAAAAATTAATGAAATAGGGCTATATAGCTCCTGCAGTGTCTGGGCTGAGTTCTACCCTCCTTCATCGTGTCTCCTATTACTCCTGATTTACTTTCATTGGAAAATAAGGAAGCTAGATCTTCACTCTGTACTGCCTTATAAAGAATCTTCTGTTTCTGCATGTTATTGTTTGGGTTTGGTTTTGGTTGTTTGCTTAGGGTTTTTACAACTGTAGCAAACAATTTCCAAGTCTTACAGAATCAGAGCTCGCACTCTTCATATTCTGTTTCTTTTTAAAACAATGTTTGGTCCCCTCTCCAAATTCTGCACACATAGCTACAGCTACCTTTCTAGGAAATGGAAATTTAATACCATCAAAAAGAAATAGCATTATGAAAAAGGCTTTCTCCATCACAAAATTAATCTTATCTACTAGTCCTGTCTACTACTTAGAGCTTCTTATACATTCCATGATCTAGGCATAGTAAACAAAGTGGTTCCTTTCAATGCAGTCTAGGAAACAACCATATTGATGAGCTTATTGGTTTGCAAGCATTCTTCTAATAATTAGCATTGTAACAGCTGCTGGTTTTGGAAGAAGCAATTTTAATTAATTGGAAGAAAAGATTTAGTATTAAAATTAGCTAAGACAACAGTTCATCACTAAAAGTCAACTTTAAAACACAGCAAAACACAACATAAAGGAAGAGTAAGGAAAAGAAATGTTCCTTGCTTGTGTTACTTAATAGACTTGAAACCTGCATGATTTTATTTTGGTTCCTATGATTTTATTTTTAAAAAAAGAAAAATAAGAGAAAAAAAGTCTTCAAATGACCCATGATAAATTGCAGAGGGAAAATAACAAGACGGAGAGGTATTTTTATCTCTCCATAGAAGATGCACAAGATTCAAAGGAATAAATCTTATATGGTAGACAATTGACTTTTATATGTTAATATATATGAATTTTGTATGCCTGTAAAGTAAATGTCAGTGTGATAGCTGCCTGTACACACAGATCTAAATCACAGAGCATTAGTGAAAATAATTGTCATGACTTGCTATGTGATGATTTTAACTCCCTACCAACCTCCTGGTAAGAACAAATACTGAGCAAATCTATGAGGGCTTCTCCTGGAAGTCACTCTTCTTTCCTACTTTTGTTTACCCATGTTTGATTTTTTTTTTATATTAATGGCCATCATCCTTTCGCTTAAAGGACATCAACATAAACCACAAAATGGTACTGAAGTCTCTACTGGATTCCCAGCAGCCTCTGCATTTTTCCCCTGCCCTCAACTGCAGTTTCCCTTAAATCTCGTAACACGTGCCACAGTGAGATACTTGACCTTTTTTACTTTAAAGTGCACAGTTCTACAGGAAAAAAATAAACTGCTTTTAGTACAAAGCATGTTTCAAAAGCAGGTGCAAGCAGACCTGAACTGCCCGGATCGTTACATGAATGCAGTACTTGGCCCAATGTAATCCATTTTGCTGAGACTCAAAATTATTTTAGCTAATTTACTGTGAAGTAGCCTTCTGTCTGTGAAAGTAAAAATTGATATGGATATAAAAATTTCAGTTCTTAAGCATCAACAACTATACAAATCTCTCTCTGAAGGGATTATGCACCTCTTCGGGTGATGCACCATGAACTGGAAAAAAAAAATCTGTGTTTTTTCCTGAGCATATAGAGTTATCTTGCAGTTCGAATTTTTGCCATTTTCGTTAGCATTAGTTAGGCCTGTTAACTATTGGCATTAGCTGAACTTCTGATACAGGGTCTTGCTTATGACCATTTTGTTATGTACTTGGCCAGATGGTCGGCCTTGGGAATGTTTCTTCACAACTATCTGGGTTAATTAGTAAAGGAACTTTCTCATGGATAACAAGGATTCTGCCCTTGAGTCATATGAGAAAGAACACCTGATCAAGGGAAGAAAGTATTGTTGACTTTCTTTGAAGTAAAACATCCTGGAGCAGATGAGCAGACCAACCCTGAAGATGCTACTAACCTCCCATGTTTTGAAAGGCCTAGCCAGCTTGGCAGAAAAGTGAAAACTCTGAGTGTCCTAAACTGAACTAAATATATAATACTAAAAATCACGCCCATAGGCCAAGAGGACCCTCGCCCAGGTGAAGACCCTTCCCTTGCGCAGTAACTGAGAAGAATGACATAACAAATATTATAATCACATGTAAATTACTAACCAATCATTGTAACTGGGAGTGTGCTACCTTGTAACTTTTGTGTATAAATACAACGAGAAAACCAGCATGGGGCATGCACGATTTGTGGAAATAGTCCACCGTGCACCCTGGCCAGAATAAAGCAATCTCTCCTCTCTAAACAAAGTCTCTGTGTTTCGGGAGAATTGGGACTTAGACCTCTTTTTCAGGTAACACAGTGAAGTCCTTTTGACCCAAATAGGGGCACAATTTTGAGGGTGTATACTTTTATATGTCTCTCTGTGTTCATGTTTCTTCTTTCCTGTTATTCTAGGAAAGGGTATCAGAAAGGACCAGTAAGGATCCCTGCTTTCTTGAAAACTGTGACTGGATTAATTTCTTTTCCTTACGAGCAGCCGTCTCCGAAAATTATAAACCTGTCAAATCTTGAGTATTTCTGAAAATATCACGATAATAAATATTTCTTATTTTCCTGAATCACTTACACTGTTTTTGCAAAGCTGCCACCCAGTTTGGCTTATGGCAAGCCTGCTTGATCCTCCAAGAAAGGGCCTTTGACACTATCTACAATTAACCTGGGTTTATCTAATTACTAGAGAATATGGCATCATTGCACAGTAATCCCTGACAAACTGATCATTATCTACAGTTAACGACTACTTTGTTAACTAATTGTCCTGGGGCAAAAGGGTGCCTGGGGAGAGAAACACTTTGTAAGGAAAAGCAACAGCTATTAACAGCCATAAGGTTTGGTTTGGGAGGTGCTATTGCTGTTATAAATCCCCCAGACTACTACTGCTAATGATTCCTGAAGAAGAAAGGCACTGCGGCTGGGAAGAAGCAGCTTTCTGAGTTAGGAATGCATTGTGTTGAAAACAATTATCTGCCGTTAAGAATGCACATGCTTCACCAATTAGAATGAAGAATGCAGCCCATTACGTTTACAGTATTAAGTATTTGTGAGAGCTTTCCTAAGACTCCAGGAAAAACAATCACATTATACACACTACAGAGTCTTGAGAAAGAACAAGACTTAAGCAAAATCTGCAATGCATAACTGATTAATATATTCACTTAAAAATCTTTTGTGAGCTTCCACCAAAGCCCATTTTGATGCTCTGTATAGCCAGTACTCCATGCGTGGATTTCAGTTTGCCATCTACTGAAAACTCTTTCAGGGATGCCATCAGGCTACTCGCACTCTATTAACATCACTTGCTTCTAGTGGAAAAATAATAGAAGCACTTAACATGCTGATCACAAGCACTGAACAGGAAGCAGTAAGCAGACTGTAGGACAAAAGCCTGAATACCAAACTTCAGCTGGCATATTCAGGTTTAGTGCAACTCACCCAGCCAAGGTTGGTGCCTACTGGAACTTCACATCCAGAGAGCAGATGCCCGGACTTCTGGGGTTCATGAGAATCCCCTGGATGCATAAGAATTGTAGCCCAATTCTCAAATGTAAGACTATACTTAAAGCACATTTTTTCTTTTAAGTGGACATATCTGTCTTCACCACATCTAATCATTACCGATACACTTCTTGCCTCCATTCACAGCCTCATTATTCTTAAATAGACACTACAACTTCCAGTTTGCCCACCCATAGTTTCTCTATTCCTTTCAAATGAAAGAGTAATTTTGAAGAATGCCAGAACTACTGATCCGTCTCTCTTTTGTGCGTTTTCAAATGTTCAAACGCCCCTGCTTCAAAAAGTACAAAGTTTGCTGGTTTGATTGTTCTGTACTACACTGCAAAAAGACGGCAACTTGAAGAAAGAACTAGCATGTAAGAAAGGAAGAAAAAGAGATGGAATTTGCTTGTGTGCGAGGAGTATATAGACTACCAAGAAAAGGGATGAAAAGCATAAAAATATCAAGATGGGTGAGAAGACACAGAAGACTTGTATTAGAGACGAACAATACAATTGTGAGAGTGCTTTTGGAGGGTAATAAATATGTTATACAATACAGGATCATATCTAAAATATAGGATAATGTATGTGTTTAGAGAGGACTTCATATTCTAAAAAAATAATCCATGGAAGTTGGTGGTGCAACACAAACCAGGTACATTACATTTTGTGCCCAGGGTCATTATTGCTGTTGAGATCCTCATTATTCCATGGAAGCAAAAGCGGTTACAACGTAACTGCATTGCTCTCAAGGTAGACAGCCACCAAAATGACAGTGTATATATAAATACCTGCAGGAAAATTAAATGACAGCTACTTAAAATAATTTCATAGGTTTTAAATGAGCTTCCAAGTCATTATACCCACTATCAGCTGTGAGTGGGTTTATATAGTTAAAGTCTTACTGTTTACCCTTTTATTCCACATCACATGAAAAGGGTCAAAATAACTGATTGCTAAGTATAGTCTGTTCCAGAAGTGGATTTTTTATTTTCCTCAGAGACTTACCCTTGCCCCCCAGAGGGGCAAGTCTGAGGAGAGAGAGGGGTGCCATCAAAACAATTGGTTCTTCAGCTGCAGGGAGGACACCGAGATCTAATCCCAGGTGGAAGGGGGAGAGGGAGGAGAAGTCACCAGCTGCAGAATGCCCATGGCCAAAGGGCACAACACCTCATGTTCAAACTATCAGATCAAGAGCTCTCTATAGATCTTCGCATCAAGAGATGCAGAACTGTGCCATATGGTATCCAGGACAGCTCTGGTTCCAAACTGACATGGGCGAAGGAGAACAACAACAGAGCTGATGTTTGACTACTTTGGGTCACTATTGGTCTTGTGATCAAATACTCGGTTTCTGTTGAGATCTACATGGGAAGATTCTCTCCCACTATGTCTAGCATATATCTGAATCATCCAAAACACAAAGCATTAGTGATTACTCACTGAAATACCATGTCTGCTTCAGAGCTATGCAGAGATGATGACAAACACCATCAGAGAGGGACTTTTTGCCCTCTGGAAAAGCGGCAGATGGGAGAACGGGGGAAAAACCCATCCTAGCCATGTGAATTGTTAATGTCTCACTGTGGCAAATCATTAGCGCAGGCACTGTGTCTATAAGGAACCCTGATAAACCCGAAGTGAACGTCACAGAAGGCAGCTGGGCATTTACAGGCTGGGTGAGAAGTCAATCTTTTTCCTTCAGTCTCTTAGCCACCATGTAGGGGGACAATGGTGAGACCCTGTCTGGAAAGGAGTCGGGAACCAGGGCAATGAGTTGAATTCAACTAAAACATTTAAATAGTATCTTTAATCTTCCACACCCAAAACGTAACTATATGATGCAAACTGCTTTTGGTGTCATTTACTGCTTTTTCAGATGATTCTAAGATATATAATCTTGTCAGTTTATCAACATAAAAATTTATCAAGCATCCTGGAAATCCTCAACAAATGGCAAGTTTTTAGATTATCATCTGTCTGTCTCAGTTGCTAAACATAATTAAATTTAGAACACTTAAAGCAAAACCAGAAAAACCCAAAACTCTCCAGAGCCCCACACTGTCCTTTCATGCCAATGCTAACTAAACATGCAATATATCATCAAAGCAACATTACACTGATGATACAGAATTTATGAGGGATGTCCTGTATCTTATTAAATAGGAAGATGAAAGCAACAGCATAGAACAGAGGAGCACAATAACAATTCCCCCACATTTCTAAAGACTGGGAAAACAGGTCTTTTTTTTGGGGGGGTGAGGGGGTGGGGAGAGATAATACGAATGTAGATGAAATAATGTTTCCTCCTAAAGACCTGCTAAACCCAAAGCAGGTAAAGTGATAAAGTTAATCACAGACAACTTTGCTATATAATTTATCCTTTGCTATGCAATTCACCTTCATGAAACCTAAAACTATTTATGTAGAAAAAAACAACACCAAAGACACTTCACTTTTCTTCTGTACTCAAGAAGAACGTTCTTAGTTTTCCTTTTAATTGTCTCTGAAATAAATGGAAGGTGTTATATATTGCAAAGGACTCTTCTAGACTTATTTGGAAAGGACTTGGAATAGGTGGAAGCAGTATCTTATAGGCTCAATCCTGAAAGGTTGAAGCACCTAGGTTAGATATTATCTGAAACATAAAAAGGCATGGTGATCTTCTAACAGGAGGCAATTTATAACAGATTATATATTGATATAATCACTCAAAATAGTGGAAGGTACATGGGCAGAGTCATCCATATTGGGAAAGAACTCAGGATTTTCAGTCTGATGACAGGAACCTTATCTCTTGAATAATACAGTGTTACCCAGTAACCTGTGTATCTGTCCCCTAGCTTCTATCAGAAATTCAAGACAATTTTTTTAAACTTATTCAGTACTTATAATCAAGTCTTAAAGTGGTAAAATAATTTAAGACATCTCAATTCCATTTCTAGTGCCTGTCCAAATACGGTAGGCCTGTGTAGGTAAATGTTGCTACCTATTTATTCCTGATTTTAATCTGCTCAATTTATCTGTCATTCAGAAACTGAGATGGGAAGCCTTGGAGGCCTTGGAAAGGAAGATGCAACTGTTTAAATGGGACCTGGTCAGTTAGACTTGTGTTCTGCACATTTACTATCACAGCTGCTAACATATGCATCCCCTTGAAATAAACTGCTTTTTCAACAGTGATTTCTATAAACATATGAATTCTATCAGTACAAGTATTATCACGAAAACATACTAGCTTTTGCCTTCATCTTTTCTGTTATGTGGGTTCTGGCCAAAAATGACACATTTTGATTTGTATCTATTAAGTTCATTCCTATAGCTAGCCATATGTTTCTACGTATCAAACAAGCGAATCAGAAATGACACTTCAGTAATATTTTATATCCCAGATTCCTGCTTACCATGGCATTTTAAAGGCATCACACGTTCATTAGAACAGTGCCAAAGGAACAATAGGTACCTGCTAGAGGCAGAATGGGAAGCGTCGTGTCAAATATTTAAGCATCTGCTCAACTTCTTTTGAAATATAATTGCCTGAAAATATTGAGAGAAAAGACAACTCACATACCTGGTGCTAGAGAGGAAGAGATACAAACTACAGAGCCATTCCTCTGTAGTTGCATTGGGTTTTGTTTTTCTTGCACCCTTGAATCCTCTCACATCAGACCATTGTTTCCAATAAACACTTCAGTTCTACTAGGATACTTCCTGCAAGTGATCCAAACAAGTAACCAATGTGTTTGTTCACAGTGTTACAAATCCCTTCGCTGTCTAACCGTGTAATTTATTGTATTGGTGCCTGTTTTCCAAGTCAAGCTTGCTTTTAAAATTTTGTTGCCCGCTTTCTTGTATCTTGAGATGTATAATTGACACTGTAAGCAGTATGGGAAAAAAGATATGGTTATATGGACATACCAGAGTGAAAACCTTCAATGAAAGCAGGATTTCACTCCTGGAGATGTAAAATGCCTCTTGAAGTGCAACAGAATCAAAGAATCATAGAACTGGTGAGGCTGGAAGGGACCTATAAGATCATCAAGTCGAACCGTTAACCTAACCTGACAAAAACCCCTTCTAAACCATGTCCCCAGGTACCACGTCTAGCCTTTTTTTAAACACCTCCAGGGATGGCGAATCCACCACCTCCCTGGGCAGCCTATTACAATGTTGGAGAGATTTCAGACCCTGTGAATTCTGTTGAAAATATACCACATTCAAACCTCACCACAAAAACTTCCTTCATGAAGAGCAGGTGATGTTTCAAGGCTCCAAAATTGCAAATTGAATGTTAATGTTAGAATTTAATTCTATTAACTCCAGGAGGTGATGGGAACATTGGGTGGAAGAGAAAGAAGGAGGTGTTTCTTCTGATGTTAAGTGCATGAGAGAGAATTAAGACATGCAGGAGCGGGAAAGTCAATTCAGAGCTCAGTCAAGGGGAAGGCGTACAGTGTGACTAAAAGAAGTTTAAGAGTCACTAATGACAGGCAACCACGAATTAGAGTGTAACAAGAAAAAATTAAAATCCTTCTTTCTCATTTCGGAGACAGCTCTGCATTTCCTGTAGATATCTGGCCAGCAAAGAAGACAGATCAGGACAGAGCATATGACGGCTAAACAACTGTAATATTACAAAGGTGAAGTTCAAGTTTAGATTAGTACTTGCATTGAGTGCGGGGGATTGTCAAGATTAGAACAGTCTGCACTACCATGCACTACCATGCAGTAGTTCAGCACTACCATGTAGTTCACTGCCTGGCAAGAGACGTGCACCTCCAGGCTACCTGCCTGTCTTTCTCTGCCAGTTTACTGAAGTACTCAAAATGAGCACGAGCCCCGACTGCAGCATCCTGGCATTCTCTTTTCTAGGAAAATCTGGATGCCAGTGTGAATCTAGTTTCAAGGAAACCTGTCAAAAAGGAAAATTTCAATTCCCGCCCTGAAACATATGCCCGTCTGCTAAACTTTGTAATGCTTCCAGATTCCACTTTTATTGAACACAGTTACTGTACACAAACCACTATTTCATTATTTATGATAATATCACAACACAGAGAAAGAGGAGAATAACAAAACCCACCAGAATGTCACCTCATTGATTTACTTTAACATGCTCATACACTAGAAGAGTTGAAGAGTTCAGGAACGGACAGAAAAAAACATCCAAACAAGCAGTACCCAAGGATCAATGTTCTCAACAGGGGATACCCTTCTAAGTACCTTTCTCAATACCTCGTACTAGTACCGGTGTGGGCCTGTGCATCTCCATCTGTTTCCCTAGAAGACAGCATTGTTTGACTTAAAACTTTCCAAAATGAACCAACAGAAAGAAAGTAGCTCAGAATAGCACCAGGTCATATACTCATCGGCAGAGGAACGGAACCTGGACAGAAGTCACAGTATGGTTTCTCACAAGTGTCAACTCACATCATGATCTTTAGGTGTGAGCTCAGTTCACTCGAGAGAAGGGTTACCACCCTCCTCTGCTGTGCAGTGGCTTGGTGGGCTTCAGGCTACTGTAGTAACAAACAGTACTTGTTCAGTGCAAAATTAAAATCATCATGGAATCAGACTTGAAACTACACAAGTCTATGCTGACTGACAAGCACATCATAATCAGTCATCTTTCTAATCACTGCTTAATTGCAGAAGCTCAAAATGGCATGTATTTCTTTATTGGCACATGCCTTACTAATTTACCAAGATTTATACAATAAAAAGCAGCAATTTTACTATGCTGGTCTCTTGATCAACATTACTTTGTGCTGAAAATCCATCAATGACATTTACTAATTAGTTTCATATAGGAATATGATACTAAAGTTTAAAACGTTCAGTATTTTCTTCAGGCTTTGGTATCCAAAGACAATGACAAAATTAACTCAACCCTTTTTTTTTTCAGATGCAAACATTTCCTCAGTAATAGGCAAAGGAGGTATCATTCAATTGTACTAGTAAAGAATCAATACAGGATAAATATAATTGGTATGTACTAGAGTATTTTGGTATAAAGGTTGGTGAGTCCTTTCTAAGAAGTTTCATACATGTAAATTTTGTCTGTCAAAAATTCCAAACGTTACCCCAAGAATAAGCCAAACACCTCCCATCATCAGATCAGTGCTGTGACTGCTAATGACCTTCCCATCCATTTCACAACAATTTATTAAAAAAATTGTCTCGATAAGAGCTGTAGTAACAAAGGCGAGAAGCTGCAAAGCCATGCAAAAGCAAGATCATATAAGGAAAGTATTTTCAGTTAGTGATACACAAAATGTAAGTGACAGTATACTGCTGCCCAGTTCTATAACATCGCTTACACAACTGCTCCGCTACATGGATTTTACTGTTTTCCTTTCCAGTATCTTCACACCCTTAATGTTACTTCTCAATATATTTTCACCGCTAAAAATGCTTAATTTGGCTTTTTTCCCTACCGTATGACCTTGAATTGAATGCCATTGTAGCAAGCTGTCTCTCACCGTGGGAGTTCTCTTTTTTACAGTGCTTGAGCACAGTACCTTTGATTTGGTAAAGCAGCACTTGAACAGCTTATGCAGCACTCAGTAATTTTCTGCAGCCACAGAGGTTTATCATTTGTCCAAGCTTCAGCAGGAACAGCAGTATTTTACACACACATAATACCCTTTTAAGAGAGCACTTTTCAAAGTGTTTTGAAAACACTGAGCTTCACAACCCCCCAAAAGGTGACTCAGAAGGGTAGGGGTATGGGGTATTGCTGCAGCTACCTATAGTGGCAGGACCAGCAGGCATTTAACAGTGCACAGTGAAAACAATACAGCCAGCTGGACTTAACAGTAAGTGTCAAAGTTTGTGTTTGTTTTTTGTTTTTTT
>VZSZ01006424.1:493539-513275 GCA_013398815.1 Ibidorhyncha struthersii | reverse complement strand
TTTGTTTGTTTGTTTGTTTGTTTGTTTGTTGTTTTGTTTTGTTTTGTTTTTTTAAAGTAAAAACCTTCCCCACCCCAAGAGCTCCTTAACACTATGCTTGGACAACTCTAGCAACAATACCAATACTCATGGGTCCAATATACGTGTCTCCATTTTCTTCATCTAGTTACAGCAGAGTATAAGAAAATCCTACAAGAAGGTGGTCTGACTAGCTGCCTTCTGTAACTAGTGGAAATACATACAACTCAAAATCTCACCCCAGTGCAATTTCCATCTCAGTGGAATTTCCAAATAAAATATATGAAATTGGTGAAACTGTCCAGATTTTTGCTGAACCGTGCTGTACCTTTTATTTGAATATACTAATCAAATTAAGATGAAGTCTGCCTTGTGATGGAACATGAAATAATCACACTTCTTTTATAAAAAACAGCTAACAGGGTACCACCAAGTATTAACTGTACATATAACTGAAATGACTGAGCAAATACTATGAAAAATAATTTCTTTTTTTCTTTTTCCTGTTTTCTGGTATGCAGTGGTTGTAATTCAGAAATAGATAAACCAGACCAGAAANAACAAAAAAAAAAAAAAAAAAAAAAAAAAAGAGGAGCAGTGGCTGCTTAGGTGTGTGTTCAGTTCTCTCACTTGCATTTACATCACCACCACGTTTAGCAATCTGTCAGCTGTCTGTGCGCCGGGATGCCAAGCATCAGATGCAAGAGGGGTAACACAACTATGTCAGACAATTGTCTTTCTACAGCAATTGCCATTGCCATTAGTCATCTGTGAGATCCACTTTCTATCTATCATGTTACAAGCAAGTACAGTGCTTGATTAAGAGTTAAGATTTACATTGTTCAATTAGGCCTTATTAATTTTGTAAACTCCATTATTAGTTGAAAATCACCATTCCTCAACAAGTCATGTGACAGCTGACAGTGACCACCAAAGCCAAAAGCTTATCCTTGCATGACTTAAGCCAGTCAACATGCCCACGCTGTACAGAATTTATGCGAGTTATACTTGGTGTAGACTCCTTGGTATTTGACTGACAGGTGGGAAGAAGCAGAGGGGGATCTTTGTAGCGCAAAGCAACATTTGCCTCTACTTTCCAAAAGTATTCACAGGGAGCTGAAATAACCAACTCTGATATTTTGTATGCTCTAGAAATCTCTGGGTGATGGTGCAATGTGTATTCAGCAAAAGGGAAATAAATAATAAAAAAAAAAAGGGCCAAACTACAAAGGATTTTCCTTTAATCATTAAAAACTATACTGAGGATTAGGAAGTTTTTCAAAAAATAACAACAATGAAGAGAACTTCTTGCATGTTTACCGTGTATTTATGACTTTTTTTTTTTTTAAATAAACATTTCAAGGGCAATACGAGCAGCTTAGATGAGATACTTTAAAACAGTCCTGGCCTCCAGAATGTGGGACAGTTACAATGTAAAATGAATTATACATCATAGGATGTACAGTAGACAAATTAATTTGCACAGGGTTATCTACCTTCCAGCAGCTCCACAGATTTTCATGGTCTGTGCAACACTTGAAAGGTTTGCGACAGCCCACCTTCTCCCTCCTCTCCTTTCTCTGCTTTATGCCACATTATTCTGCTATATAGGTCAAATTCTCATGCAGAAAAGACCCATATCTTTTTGTGACATATAAGGCCAGAGATGTTAACTTTTTAAAGCTGTACCAACCCCATGACAATTATTTCAATTTCACGCAAAAGTCTTTAAATAGAACAGCTTAGTAAATGATTATGAGGCACTTTCATATAAAAAAAATCAACTCTTTCCACAGTGAACTGGGACTACTAATACCGACATTCAAGAAGCATCCAAAATCTGTGCACAATTTCCTACTGTAGTCAAGCATGCCTATTTTTGAGAAGAGCAAGCACACGCATGAGAAGCACACGCATGAATTTGTACATGCACTACGTTCACGAAATGATGTCAACCTTTCCTTAGAGAGACTGAATAATAATAGTCTACTGAATAGTAATATAAAACCTACAAAATAATCTTGCAAGTGAGATTTTTAAAAGCATTAATAATTTTTGTAGTGTGCCCCAGACTACATGGGCACAGCTTCAGACAAAGCGAGTTACAGAGACTGTAGTTAAAGCTAATCGCTTGGGTGAGAAAACAGAGGACAAAAAACCCGAAGATTTTTAGAATTATGAACTTTCTCATCTCCCCAATAAAATAATAAATATTCGTTAATCTAACTGCAAAATTCCTATTATACAACTATGAAAATTACTTAGAAAATTTATGACCTTGCATCTGAGACATTAGTTCTTCCCCGTTTTGTTTACAGTTCTGCGTATTTTCTTATTTGCGTTAGATTTGGTGGTGAATATGGATGTTATTGATTCATATAACTTTTAAAAATTGCTTAATTTCAGATTTATTTAATTTAAGGCTTACATACATTTATACGCTGCCTGATGTTTTGTCATTAGGTAAGCTGTGAGCTCTCAAAGTTGAAAGTTCTACTGAATTAAATATTTCAGAAGGAGGACAATATTAAATCTATTACGTATACCGGAAAAATACTGCCCAGTCACCAGTTTTTCAAGAAACATAAAATACACAGATGGTCTGCTTCCTTGTACTTTGTGCATTTCCAGACACTGGATATTTTTCACTTAATTGACAATCTGTTAACAAGCTTCAGCATTCAGGCTGAATCCAAAAAGTGATGTCCAGATGCAGAAATGCAGGCCTGCTGCAGGCCTTCAAGGATTGCAGTTTTATGGAGACTAAATGTTGGTGAGATTCATTAAATAATACTCCCCAAAACAGCAGAATTAAGACTCTAGGGTGGACCAGGTACCTATTTATCCTTTCTCTAGGTGAAGCCAGCAGCGTCTACCTTGGGAAGGGTGCAACCATACAGCAAACGGCTCCTACAGCAATGAGGAGCTCAAGCACCTAAGAATGAACTGGCATCCTTGAAGTACATGTAAGAGTGGTGGTCTTGAGCTCCATTTCAAAATACACAATAATACTAAATTTACCTCAGAAACCCTGCACTTCTCTTATTCAGCAGTGCATTCATTTATCTTATAGGCTTTTACATTCCTTAAGTTAAATGTAGGAAACTATTGCCAAATATACATTGTCATGCAGCTTTATAATGGTCAAGGAACTATTAATACAGGTTGGAAATAAAATGTTGAAGCAGCATTTTTTCCGGTACATTACATTCTTGCTCTGTAATAATTACCATTTATACTACATGTACTGATTTGGGGCTTTCATTTGTTTCTGGTTTGGTTTGTTTGTTTTACTAAATAGGTAAGAATACAATATAGTCCTGCAAAATATATCAATACCTCTTGAAGATAAAACTCTCTTTAATAAAAAATGAAGAATTAAAGTTCAACGGCTATCACCTTGAGAAATTTTAGCTATTTGGCTACAAGATCGTTACATTAAGGTCTGATTAACGGTTGAGCACGTGAGGTGTACGTGTCAACGCAGTGAAAGTCCTAAGAGCTTTTGGCTGTGCTAAGCTCTCTCAGTTTTATGTGAGACATTCCAAATACATCAATAGGTACGATGCTGCCCAGGTTAAACTGATACAGACTACACTGTTAGCACTTGCAGCACTTCGACCAGGTAAAGAAACATCAAAATTAGGAGGGGTGGAAGAGAAGGACTGCAAAATTAACACCACTGCTTCACTTGTTCATGACGTAAGTAAATTTGGACAGATACAGAGGAGACAACAGAATCGTAAATGAACACAGATAACCTAAAGACAAAGTAGTACACTAAGTAATTACAAGTACAAAATCTAAGAACTGAAACTTCTAGGTATATAGGGGAATATAAATTATGACAGTGCTAAGCAATAAAAACAATCACCGAGTTGGTAGGGAATGAAAATTTAAATAAATACATTTCCTGGTCTGCTCAGCCATAACAATGTTCTTTTGTTTGTGTTCTTTGTAATTTAGCTGCTTGACAACTTCATTCAACCTTCAGTAGCAAACACAGGTATTGATTATCTCTGAACATCCTAATGACTGGAGACTGGGACACAAACAGTAAAAGTAGAGTTTCTGGTTGCAAGCAAAATTATAGTTTGCCCTACAAGATTGCACAATAAATCAGAGAACAAATCAGCCAACATAGGGCTCTGGGGTCACTGAAGTGATGTTGACACATTACAATAATGAGAACTTGAAACACCTCATGCCCTATTGATTTTTAAGCTGAATCATTGCCACTGCAGGAGATTACAAGACTCTGTACTGGAATCATGACCCACTAGGGAGATGCTGATGAAAAATACAAACAATCGCACCAAAATAGTTCTTTACCTGTATCTATTATAACCCAATACCTTTCCTTTGCCCCCCCAAGGTCTCAGACTGCAATTTAATGAACATTTAACTGTTTAACTATCTCACTTTAAACAACTTCCTCTATTTTCTTTGTTATCTACAGTAATTATATAGATACGTAATGTAGACTTGAAGCGACACTTTAAAACATCTCACAGAAACCGCATAATAGATAAATCAGCCTACAAGCAATGCTCTTTAATGTTCCAAGTAGCTTTCATGTTTCGCTCAATAGCAAATTATTCTATGATATAAAAATAATTCCAATAATCAACAACTTATTTTCCACATACAATAGAGAATACAATATGTAAACGTCAGAAGCCTTGGCACCAGCTAAAGAAAATAAAAATGCTCCTCTTTTTCTTCTTTTACTTCTACTTGACAGCATTGAGAACCAATTAGCTGTTAGAGAGGTGACCAGTGACACAAGATGATTACAGTCCTGTCATGACAAAAAGAGCAGTTATAATTTGCACTGCAGCATATTACTTTAGGAACACATCATTTTGCTTAAGGGGAGAAAATAATACCTCTATTATCACTACCAGCCAAGAGATCTCATGCTACGCCATAGAGGTGCAATTGAAGAGAAGAACTATTTAACTAGGGCCTCCACAGTAGATAAACTTTGAATTTTTATTTTATTATTGGCAATAAGTACTTTTTAAGTACTACAATGGTGTTCTTAACAAAGCATAATAGTTTGTCAACTTTCAACACAGATAACTTGGAGTAAGTGAAAGGATAACTCTGTGAAGAACTAGGTAACCTATGGCACATAGAAGAAGCTTTTACCTCTCGATGCGCTTACCATTAAAAGGGATTAGAAGTTAGTTAAATATATCCTAAGGATTAGCTCCTGTTAGGCTGCTCAGAGATATGTTTTTAATCAGTAGCTCTGCACTTGGTATTTATTCCTTTAGGGAGGGGGGAAAATTTTTAAATTATTTCTCCTCTTCCATCTGAAATACTGTGCCCTCAGCAAGACTCCAACAAAAGAGGGGACAGAAGGACAATGAATCACAATTTATCTGTCAGAGGCCCAGCTTTACAAGTTCCTCACAATTTTTAAGGTGCTTATCCTCAACCCTCCTCTCTGAGATGCAGGCGTGATTCATAACCTTACTTACAATGTGAAACTAAGACAAAAGGGAAGTAGCATCAACAGTCACGTTTCTAAAGGAATACAGGTATTTGTGTTATGATCCAGGCATAACGCAGACGTGTTAGGATGCAGCTCTGAATACACACATCCCTCCCAATCTCACTGCCACCACCAGAGCACCCACAGTTACTAGTTTACTCCTCCCCTCTTCCCCTTTTCCCAGCAGAGTAGCTTAAGGTACCTCTATTTTTCTTTCTGTCCATACCCAAACTGCTGCTACTTTATCTCATACCTAAGCCTGGTAAGTACACTTAAACTAGTTGATCCTCCCCCTGATCTTCCCTGAGAGGCGTGCTCAAACAAATTAGTACACATCAACCGCACTAAGTGCCACAAAACCAGCAGCTATAATCATTATTAACGGGGGAAAAGCACTTCCCAGTAGTATCTCCGGTGGAATAGCTGGGGGCCTCCTGGCAACGTTAATTACCAATAGGCAACTTAGTAACTGTAGTACAGGACAAGGTACCATAAACCCAGTCTTTTCTAGGAGGAAAATTTGATCTCTCTCCCATAACAATTTAATAAATTTTTGACAGTTGGGAAATATTATTAACAGAAATTCAAATAAAGAAGATGCTCAATGTTACACAGAAAGAACAAACAGCAATAAGTAAAACAACAAACATTACTGTCTGGAAGACAAATGGCATGCCTTTGTAACATTTTGAGAAGAGAGAGTGCACATACAGGTGGACAGGAGAAACCCCACGTTAATTACCAGTTTGCCGGTTGGTCCTGCTCACAACCCGTTAACAGCAGATGTGACAGCAAAGTGCCTCAGGATGCTGATCTGCTTTGGGTCAACCCTTTCCCTAAGGACACTATGAACTTCCACAACAAAGAGAAGCAAACCCCATTCAGATTACTGAAACAATCTGTTAGGACTGTGCATGTTTCTCATTGTTTATTAATTGGTTTATGTTCTGAAATCCAGTTCTATTAGATAAAACATTATATTCAACATTCTCCTTGTAGTTCTGTAACTTCTACAGAAACCAGTATCAGTAAATGTAACAAACCCTCAACTTTGTTTTGCTAGCACCAATCTTAATTAATGGCATGGCAGAATTCATTAGACGGTAATTTTCACAACCGCTTGATGCTGAGCAGCATTAGAATAATAATAATCATATCACCTTTTACCATTTTTCATCAAAATAAAAGTCAAATAAGTTGAGGGGACAGTCTCATTAATACCAAAAAAATAGCTTTAAAAAATTTTATTATGTAGGTAGCATATAAATATTTGAACAAGTAAAATGGCTATAAATGCATTATTAACATCTGTATTTTGGAAGCAATCAGTGGGAAAGAGCCTGTATTTTGACAAAGAAACTATGTCAGCACAACAAATGCTCACTGCCAATTTTTTTCTGTTGTTACCAGTAAGAGAAAGTCTCAGCAGCATCACAAATACTTTGTAAACCTTATTTACAGGAAGTCAGGACCCCTTGGCAGAGTAAAACAATTACTGGCATGTGATATCCTACTAGGAACTTTTCCTATAATTTGCAATAAAGACACACCTGCTTCAGTCGCAAGAAGGCTAGTCAGTTTGTATGACAAGTGGAAAAGTAAGACGGTCCAAGAGAACATTGACACTAATGACAGAAGACTGAACTGGTTAAAAGACCCAAACATTCTCACACAAAAACCAGAGAAATAACACTAAGGCTGCTTATTTTTTAAAAGGAAATAAAAAGGAGTGCCAAAATAAATACCAATAGATTGCACAGAGAACTAGAAAGTTCAGTTCTCAGAAAAAAGGACACAGCAATGTGCAATGAAAATTAATAGAAAAGCAGGAGGACACTGCCATTCTCACCAATCCAACCCGTTAGGATTTTTCTAAACACAACATAACGGTAAGACTCATGGTCAGAGTGTGTTGCCAAAAGCTGAATACTCAAGGAAATCTAAGGAATGTTCAAAGTGGAACTAAATCTTTATACCTGGATGTCTAAAACCTGTTGCCTTAAGGATCAAACTCATCCCTTCAACATTAAACATCAAGATAAACCTTTATGAGGACTAATAGCAGATTTGCTTCTGGGACCGTTCCATACACCTTCAGCTGAGGTACCTGGTACCCAGTGCCCTGCTCTGCCAAAGCTAAAATAGATATAAAGTAAGTCGAGTCTGATCAAGGAGTTGTATTTCTCTCTACCGGTTTCTTTGTCTTCATTTAGAGGGTAACACTGAAGGTCTTGGAAACACTTATTTACCTCATGTGATTTGACTGTTTTGATAAAATTGCGGGTTTTTTAACTATTTACGTCTCAGTATTGAAACAAAGCTGGGATTTTCGTATTAGCCACAAGATGTCACTGTTGCTAAGTACAAATTCAAAAACTTGCATATTTATCGGAACTCAAATAAAAGTTCAGTCGTTGTTACTTTCACATTTTGTTTGCTCCTTTAAGGATATCACAGGACAACTTAACATTGCTGAAAGATGCCACAGTACAATACATTCAAAACTTTCAGACTGACTAAAGATGAAATGATGAGAACATTACCAGTTAACATAGTATGACAACATTTTCAATACTAGAATACTTTTGTTGTTTGTTATCTCAGGATGATGTTGCTAGTGTATTTGTGTATTCCCACCTCTGCATTCCACTGGCTTAAGTTTTTGAAGGCTGATGAAAATTAGTCCACACTATGTTTATAAATCTCATTAAGAAAATAATTATTAGAAAAAAAACAAAACTCTCATCAAAAAATAATCAGGTCTGCCCTTTCCCACGTCAACGAGGAATGCTGCCAATTCAAACTGAGTACCTGGCCCACCAAGCTGAACTGCGTCCTGCTTAGAGAACAGGATTTTGTACCTGAATAGGGGAGGGAATTATACCATAACCTGCTCCATAACCCTTCAGCACACGTCTTTTTTTGTACCTATCATTTTAAAACATAAAACACACTTCCTAGAAAATACATAGTGTTGCTAAAGCACAATCTAATTCAACCCTTTCTCCCAGTCACCCAAACCTGTAGAGAGAATGGAGACCTGAAGATAACAGAATCGCTGTAAAATATATCCTTTCTACCTTATAACTAAAAATCCAACTGTATAGATTCTTTAGAACTAGATTTTTCTTGTTGCAATACCACTGACAAAAGATTCAAAGTAACTTTTCTTGAACACTTGCTTTCTTTTTGATGTCTCAGTACCATTCTTTCTCCCTATAATCTCTTTGTATCTCTTACTAACCCACACTGTGTCCCATATTTGGGGTATGACAGGTTAAAAGTCACACTATATATCAGCTTCTAACTTCAAACACCGTAATGTGATTCATTCTTTTGTGCAGTCACGAATAAAGATCTGTCCCAAACAGGGGTTGGGAAGAAGGTACTAGTAAAGTTCAGCTCCTGTGAGTGTTTGAGGCTGTTTAATTTGCACCAAAAAGTCCAGCAGATGTACAAAACACTACATAAGGTAAAACATATCTACCAATGTATCCAGATATAAGCTTAAAAGTGTAAGAAAAAGAGAGCAGAAACATGAAAAGCTACAAAAGGTGGATGTAAACAGTATTTTACCCAGTATTCCTGTCTCCCTCACCATCTGTATTGACAGACTTTTATTTTTTAACACTTCTACACAAAAAGAAATTAGAAAAGAAATCATAATTGTAAATATTGAAGATGATTGCCATGTTTTTTCAAATCCCTTGCCCATTTGTTACAAGATACTGCTGTGTGTCTTGTGTCTTTCTTGTTAACGTTTCGTGGAGTACTTCCATAAACATACGTTTGTTCTTGTTCTCAACACTTTGTTCTGTCAGTGCGACAGATGGCTTTACACTGAAGCATATGAAAATATTAAATTCTTTATAAACCCGTTGAAGTTTGAAATGCCTGCAAGTAATAAGTATCTTGGCAGCTATTTCTTTAATACAGATATTACCGAACGCTATTTAGTGTTTCCGTATCAGTTTCCTATTTGCTACACTCTATTCTAAAACTACAGTTTTCTTTGAACTAAATTAATTGCTTCCTCCAAAATGTCATCATTTCTAAGCTGAAGAGTATGTTTTGCTATTTGTTTGTCCAGAAAAAGGTAAAAGCTAATTAGAAAAATTACAGTTAGACACAACAGGGGCTTGAGTCATATCAAAAAGGAGTCTGGAGCACACTGGGACTTTGTTCCCTACTGTTCCTTCTCCACCTTTAAGAAAGATGTATTTTCCACAGCAACTGTCTTTACTGATTTGATTCCAGTTCCCTCTAACATAATCTTCTGTCCTATGCCAAACCAGTTGTTGGCTCTAGTAGCTTAAAAAAAATTGAGAAAAGAGGGTGTCCAACATGCTTACCCTTCTCACAATGCTAACAGCGAATCAAGCAACTTCAATGTAAATTAAGATTCCTGAGACAAGAACCAATTGTGTGCATTGACTGCTTAAGAACATATCCTTTTAATTTCTATTGTTCCCTCATTTGAAGTTTTTTTTGACAGAGGCTGTTGGTTCCTGTATAGAGTGTGTAGAATACTACATAGAAAACAGTGCAACAGAGCCTCTCCGGCCCCAGGCACTCTTACACCTCTTAAATAGTAAAAGTAAATCTCAGCTGCTCTAATATGTTCTGTGTAATCAGCTTTTTATTCATAAACCTTAATGTTATGTCATTAATAGAAGATGGGAAAGTCTGTGCAGTTGTCACAAGAAAAAATTACTTTCTATCAATAAAGCAAAAATAGATTCAAAATAACTTAGTTTAGATTATATGTTTGTATTTTAAATTCTAAAGGCAATACTAAAGGAGTAAGGGAAGCCCTTGTATGCAATGCAGATTTTATAAGAGTTTATAGAGAACCAATTCTTTAAATCATCCGATTCTAAGTATATTATACCTGCCTTGACCCTTATTGGGAGGATTATTCAGTGCTTCCATAAATATAGACCAATTATTTTTTCCCACAACTCAGTGGTGAACGACATACAAGTTTCATCAGCAATCACAGAAGATGAAACACTCAAGAGGGGAGTTGGGAGCAGGGATGAAGAGGTGCACGCCTCTCACTGCACTGTATCTCAAAAGAGAAGAAAAAATTGGCCCAAAGGAGTATCTATGTTTTTATCAGAAACTCTGCAGAAGCCCGGTATTTTCTGAATTCTGTTTCTTTGGAAAATATTTATAATATTACACAGATGTGTAAAAATAACAAGAGGTCAATTTCAGAATTTTGTTTAAAAAAAAAAATTCTTGGTAGAAGCATAAGAGACATCCACGTGCTGAATGGGAAATCAGTTTTTGAGAAAGACTTCCTATTTTAGTACAAGGAATGGACAGAAATGCGAACAAGTTTTGTCAATTATGAATTAATCCTGTAGTACATCTTTACAGACAAATGCATACAGCTGCATTTTTCTGACATTTGCTTTCCAAACCTTTCCTAAAAGCTTCCAGTGATAGAAATCCCATAATCTTCCTAACTCATCTAATTAAATATTAAGTATTCTTCCTATCAGGAAGCCTTTCTAATGCCTAATCTAAATCTTCCTTTGTGTAATTTAAGCCCACAGCTTCACATCCTACTCACTACAGACATGGAAAAGAACAGGTCAATGCTGTTACCTTCAACGGCATGTTAGAATTTGTTGCCTTAAGCAAAAAATGCAGTCTACTGCCTGTAATGTTGAAAGATTAAATGAAATGTTTGTTACTAACTCAAGCTAAACACAGGTATTTTTGCAGTTCTACATAATGCAGGAAAATAAAAAGGAAATTTCTCAGTGCAGGAAAAAAAGGACAATTCCTTGTAAAATGCCGAAATGAAACATGTCAAAGTTGTAATGTTCTTTCTTCTTTTCTTCCATGTTTCCAATTTTTCTTATAATATTGATAAAATTTGTTAATTTGTTAAAATAACTAAGAAGTATTTTTAGCTACCTAACCTTCCTCCCCACCCTCAATGAAATAACTGCCTGAAAAAATTGCTTGGATCCAGTTAGAATTTCACAGTCTTTATGCTTCACAGACACAAAGATTTGAGGGAATACACATATACATCCTGCATGCCATTTTTAAAGATAATTCCCCATAAGAATCTCAGCTTCCTCATCCATCTTTGTCTCCTGTTATCTTAATGGACACAATGCCCTTGGCTCTTCTGTACAGCAAAAACTTGAACAAAATAAGAACAGCCCAATCCACTTCACTTCTGTGAATGCACAAGACAGTGTACCTGAGTCATACATTCAGTGTATGATTAGTTGAAATTTCCACCCTCTACTTTTCTTGTTCCACTGCATAGCCAAAGTCAAGCTAAACACTAGCCAATGACTCATACGCAATTATTTTATATTATTAGTCATTTAGCTTTCATTACCTAAACAGAGTTTACTACAAATTTCTGGAAAAGTGTTGCATCATTTTCCATAGGTACATATATCTTCCAAAACTGCAGAAGCATTTCCCATTTTGTCACTGTTACGCTTTACCCTCAGATGTGAGTCACTGGAATAACCCTTTGCTCAGCAGGTCCATGCAACTGATAACATAGGATCCTGGGATAATACAGGCTGGAAGGAGGTTATCCAACAGCAGTCCTTCAGACCTTGTTGGATATACCCCTCTAAGTGTGCAGGTGCTAAACTGGTCAAGCAGAGTATGATCATCTCACAGCCCTTCTTCCAAAAGACTTGTCTTCCAAATCCTTGTCTTGCATTTCTTCTCTCCCCACCCTTGCCCTGCGAGGTTACATTGACAGGATAAATGTACCTAGTAATAATTATTCTGAGAAATTATGTGAATCAAGAGCAGGCAGAGCTAATCCACTCTTGAATACATCAGCAAAAGTGTTGAACTTTTGTCTTTCTATGAGACAGATGCTCACATACACGCATATACCTACATACACACACTTTATAAATTTAGGAGCACAATAGATTCCGAGTAAAACTTTCTAGTGATTTCAGCAAAATAATAAACCTCATAACCTCTGCCTCATAAAGAAGCCCAATAGGCAGCTTAGAGATCTCAAATGTCTAATAATGTCTTACAATAATCATTATATAATCTTGATCATGTGGTAAATCATGGCCAATATTTGGCCCCCAATCATTAGTTAAACTATTTGAATTCGATACTTCTATTTAAATGCAAAATGTTCAAAAAAGCATGACTTAGATTAAAAGTAAAGATTCACAAACCAAGTAATAACTAGAAAGGGTTGAGCCAAAATATAGAAATTAAAACACGTGTGGGACATAAGCCTGAGTTCTGAATTGGAATCTCTGTCATAAAAGACTGCCACAGGGAGAAGGGGAATCTTTTTTAATTCAGGTCCACTGAGAACATGAAACACTAAGGTCATTTGCAGTATGGGAGATTTTCATTTTTCCAGAAAAAAAAACTTTTCAAGACAGTGAAGGCAGTTAAGCACTGGAACAGGTAGTCAAGGGATTTAATGGAATTTCCCTTATTGACCATTTTTAAAGATTAAATGGATGTCTATCACAAATGACACTTGTAAAGATGACGCTTTCAGGAAATAGAGCAGGACTCGATGACATGGAAGAGTGGTACGCTCCATCACTATTTTTCTACCATAGCGGAATACCTCGTTTTAACATCAGGATGGAATTTTGCTCAGTGCTTGCTCAGCTATGCATAGGTGAAAATGAATGAAAGCGAAATTACCACACTGCCTCCCCTTTCCAGAATGCCTTGTCCCAGGTCTGAATCATAATAATTAATTAGAAGAAACACTAATATAACAAACATACTTCATATGTTAATTAGAGTAAACACTAACATACAAACAGGCTTAAGCTCTAGTCTATTTTTCATTGTTCAGTATGCTGAATGTTCCAGCTGCTACAGCAAGTATGTGTGAGAAAACAACAGCTGTATAATGTGGTTGATATTTATTATTTGCAGATGCTCATTTAAGAAGATTGCTTCTTTTTAGTCTTGACATGACTTGGGGAATGGAGTTTCTCCTCCTATAGGACATGCAAGGATTGCGTAGGAGCTCAGTCCACTGTACCTACTGCCTATCCAAAAGATGGTCAGCATCCATGTGTACGCTCTTTGTAAAGTTTCTTTTCATTAGTAATTCAGAGACCGTAACGTATCTCAAGACTGAGCTCTTCTCTGACTCCAGTTTTCTAACTCAAAAGACCATCCTCAGGTCACTGTATTAAGAAGGGGCGCAAGTAGTGAACCACAGCTACCACAGGGAGTTGGTAAAAGGCTCTATTCTTAAGAGTCTAAAATCCAGACAAACAGAAGTTCTGCTAAACTGTTACATGACTGCTGAATTTGATTTACCTGTTCTCATAACTATAGATACTTGTTGGAGAGATGGAGGCATCTTGAAAATAAAATTGGAAGTAAATATATTAAAATACCTAATGCCATTCTTAACATCTTCTAGTAAATACTACTTCCTGTTGTGGCTCAAAGAAGTAACCAGCACGAAGAAAAAGGCTCATACTATCAAATATGATAGTCAAAATGGAATTACGTCGATTCCCATGGCTTCTCTGTTGGTAAAAAGTTCAGTTTGCCATGGCTGGATTTTTGACTCTGATGACACTGGGAAAGCTTCTCAACTGGAACAAAATGCCATCTGAAATGAGATCTGGTTCTTAAGATGATTTTGCTCCCTGGCAAAAGGCAGCAGTATCCTGCTTTTCCTGGTACTGTCAAGATTAGTGCAGGATTACAGCCTCATGTGGTGCTGGCTTAACTGGCAAGACAGAAAAATGGGAAATCATGCCACTGCTCATCATACAGACCTTATTAAAACATAAATGTTTTAAAAATATCAAGAGTCTTCAAATGAAAACAGTAGACGATCATTTTAAATCTAGTCTTGCAAAAGATTCCAATAAAAAATTAACAGTTCCTCTGTATCACAACCAAATATCAAACTTTCCCTGCATACACAGCTGACAGCAGATATATTCTTCTGAAGAATGAATCTCTTCCTTTTACATACACCACTTGTTGATCTCTTGCATTAAAAGGCTGGGTCACGAAAAATCAAAGGCCAGAGCTGAACTGCAGTCCCCAGGATTACAATACCAAAGGACACACCGTGTCAGAGGGGTAGAGCGATTTTAAAAAGGTGAACAGCTGATGCTAACACAAAAACATACAAGTCATGTAAAACAGTACAAAAGGAGAGAGTTGTGATACTCCATTAGGGCTTGATCTAAATGTCACATTCTTAGAAGACTCGCTCCAATGTGGCAGTAGTTCTTCAAAGATATAGAGTCTCATCCTAAATGACATTATTCACTGAAACACTGCTATTTTTGTTACAGCATCATACAGCTTCTCAGCAGCTGACACAACCTTCCAAATAAGCAGCAGTGATGTGCCACGTGTGCCTCTCCCTTCCCTTTGCTGTAATACATTTTTACAGTTAAAGTAGAGAGCCATTAGATTCAGGTTAATTAGCAGGAACAAATCATCATATAAGCTACAATTTACTTACCTGAAAAAAGGATCAAACCTCATTCCTGGATTACTATTATCCATGTAATGAGAAAGTTCAACTTTAACAAGGAAAACACTTAAGCTGAAAAAACATAAGTGCTTGTCCAGAAAGCACCACAGCACATGTAGACAGAACACTTTCCATTTGCAAAGGGTGGGAGGTTGTTCTTTGCATTTTACATCACACTCCAAGATATAAGCAGCGAGTGGATAATACTTGTGACAGCTCTATTCAAGATCAGGTTGGCCCATTTGTCACTAGTACCATGACTTACATCTGGTTACTTCCCTCCCCTTTTTGACCCAGTCAAATTTGCAATAATTACTAGATAGGAAGCCTGCTGAAAATTACTGAAAATCAAACACATAAACCCAAAAGCACAAAAAAAATTGATCCTCTGGCCTTCCACATGAAAATTTTGGTGGGATTTCTAATCATCTTTAGCAAAATCTTACTTTTAATACATATTAAATATTAATTAAAATATATTCTTTTATTAATTTCTAACCATTCAACCAGTCTGGTTTTAATCATCTTTGCCAAAATGCAGGTACACATGAACAAGTATCTGCTGAACTCCAAGTATACTAAACTGAAGAAATTATTAGTGTTTGCTTCTCCTGAGAATAAAAATATTTAAATAAAAAGTGAAGGTGCAAATGCAAAGCAAGAGGATTTTCAAGAGTTTCTGTGCTTTGGAGGTGTACTTTGTTTTGTGAACACTTTGAAGTTTTTATGTATCAAAAAAACCCACTGGAAGCATATTAAGTCAAGGCAGTAAAACTGGGCTTTTTGTCATGTTTAATTGCTTGAATTCATAACCTAGTTTTGCTGAATCTGGATGTTATTGCTGACTCAAGAAGTTTCTCCATTTTAGTACTTTAAAAAAGTTTGTATGTGTCTCTGCGTTTGTGAAAGGCAACTAACAAGCTGCTGTGATACTACGGGATTTTTTTAAATATTCCTGACCATCAGAAAAATATCACTCTGCAGAAGCCTTATTGCTGTGCATGAAATCTGTAATTAACTACAGAACAAAAATAGTCTCTGATTGCGACCTGGTGGAAGAAGCCATACTGTGCTTTATTTTCAATGACAATGACGGGAAATAGCAGCCTATGCAATTTAACGTGGTTAACTGAAATCAAATGCAGAACAGGCATGATGAAGACAAATATAAAGCAGAAATCCTTAATGCTCTATTCCAGTCCCCTAAAGCAAACACATTCTCACACTGTCCAAACTGAAGTTCAAGTAAAATAAAAGTAGTAAGTATACAACGTCACTGAAGACAGTACTTTGATACGTTCCTTAACGTCTCCATTTGATACCTTAAAAATAAAATAAATTAAAAAAAAGGGAAAAAAATATTCCTACAGATACAGAACTCCACTGCTGACAAAAGATCTCACACTATAAAATTAACCTTTATTCACAGACAAATTTAGAAAGAAATGCTACCAGAAATGAGACTGTCACTTACACATTTATTTCTTTTCGCTAACCAAACTGCTATCTCACCCAAATGCAATCCCACAGTATTTGAATTTTAGAGAAAAAAACATTTATGATGCACCTTTTTAAATGACAAGCCTGCACTTTTCTTCCATCTGGTGACTATGTACTTATGGTATGTCTTGTGTGCAAAAAGGTATACCCGTAAAAATTGATCATCTATATATCAGTGTATTCTACTAAATTTGTTATTTCCTGACAACTCAGTTTATGAGAACTATTCCTTTGTAACATATTCCAAAACAAAATTAAAGGCAGATAACTTTTCTAAATTGATTTTTAGAGGAATTGAAAATAAGACTATTTATGGCAGAATAATAGTTTTGAAAAGTAAACCTTATTCGCACATAAAGTTAATGCATTTCAAAAGTTATGCTTAATTCCTAGGAGATGTTGTAAATTATATGCCAATCTTAAAATATATAGAAGAAAGTCCAGAACACTGAACAATCATCTCAAGTCATCATGGCCCTCTGTAGTCTTTGTTCCCATCTCTAAATTCTAGAAATATACTATCTTGTGACATAATCAATTTAAGAAAAACTCAAAAATCCTTATCAACGAAGTTGACTAAAAGCTTAACTTTAGAAGGCTTGAGCTATCTTAAAAATAACTCCTTCTTGCCGCGTTACTTACTTAAATTAAAATATTAAGTAAAATTTAGACAAGATATTTTCTATGGTTAAAATTCTCAACATGTTTTTTACCCTAGTTTACTTTTCATGGTATTTTTTCACAATTACTGCCACAATAACTTAAAAGCAAGATTTAACCATATTTCTTTTCCAATTTGATGCTTCACTTGCCATTTCTACCACATTTATCTTAATAAAGTTTATTCAAATTTAATAGTAACTTTTTTCATGACAAAAGAAAAAGTCCAAACTTTCAATATTATACTTAAGGACGTTTTTCTAGACCTTTTATAGCATTTAGAATACCACAAGGCTTATCACTGATTGATTTATTATTGATTATTTGTTGCTGCAAGAGTTTTGTGCTTTATGAGCGAAGCTGAGACCCTATGCGAAAATTTTATCAAAAAGAATTCGAACAATTCCATGATAAAGGTGCTACTGAAGTAACCAGTTTGAAGTTAGAAAGACCAAATATAACACCTTGCTATACAACAACAATAAAGCTGTTTCATTCATCTATTGTTATGTTACTCTGATTTCAAATATTTATTTATGTAGAAATAGGTAAAAACATTAAGCTTAATCTTTTTAAAACTATGCTCGGAAAGGGGTATAATTAAGTGTACTTACACTTGCCGAGGTATCAGTATATTGGATGTTGAGATGGCACTGACTAAATATAACTTCTTGCCCACATATTAAAGGGAAGGCACTGGGAATATTGTATGTTTACCTCATCTAAAATACCAAGAAATTTGGCACTGCTTTAGGAAGAAAATCTCTGAAACAGATCATCAAATCCCTAATAGATACATAGGATTAAAAGAAGTAAACTCGATGACTTGCAGAGACACTGCACATGCACTCACAGAGAAGCACCTATAAAGGATCAAAACCAAAAGTCCACTTTGTTTCCATTAAATGATTCAAATATGAAAACGGTGATAACATATTCCACTACTGCTCTTGCTGTATACAAGGAAACACTGTTTCCTTAATAGCAGTTTTGCTCACTTTTCAGAAGTCAGCCTCATTTGCACGTTCAAAAAACAGATCAGCAATGTGAATACTAAATGTATAAGCAAAGAGGTAGAATTTATGAACAGAATACCAAGTCATTCAAACTTTACATATGTCTATTGCTTCATTTCAGAAATACATATGAAATCAATGCACTGTATTGGTATTTCATAAGACTGTGAACCTTCCATTTAATATGTATATAAATCCTAATTACATCTGTATCAAGATCAGATTCCTTATCACTACAGAAGTGAAAAATATAAAGACTGTTTTGTTTCTTACTGAATTCCTGAATATCCATCTAAATAAAATACCTGAGGTGGAATTTAATATACGGTCCTGAAAGCAATGGGATTTCGTGGTGCCTAAACTGCTAACCAAACCCTTACTGTGTGAAATGCACAGAGCCCAGCATTCCACTGCTAGACTCTGCCCCAGTCTCCCACATGTGACAGCAAGCCTTTTAAAAAATGTGATACTCCTATCAGAGTATGGGAGAGATTCCCTTCTAAAAAGCCAGAAAAACCCGCTTTCCCTACTCCCCTCAACATTTTTTCCACACTTTGAAGTGTGCAGGTTTTTTAAAGAAAGAAAATGGCTAATGTAATTCAAAATATCCGAATTAATCTGCAATTACATCCGGGTGGCAACTGATACACGTTTTTAAATCCCAGTCTTTTATACTCTATTTCTGCTTTTTTAAATCTACGTATGTATAAATGGACTGTTAGCCAAATTTATCTGTATGCCTAAACTGTATTTATTAAAAAAAAATCTTGCTGTTGTTTTGTCCTACGTATTTTGACAAGTACAGTAATAAAACTTTAAAGTCCTTATATAAATTGTGTTTTCTAATGTTGCAATATTATGCTGATAATATATAGGCACCCTAAAGTTAGATACGCAACCAGTTTGGTCAGGAATCCTATAAACTGTCTACCAAAAGGCAATAATTCATCTGACAAAACCATTTCTAATGAGATTCCTGCCATATTTCATATAAATGCTAATATATATCCCATCAAAAGAAAGTTAAAGAGCTCTTTGAAGACGAAGTTCCCATAAACTTCAGCCAGTCACAGAGGAAGGACAAATAATCCCCCCGCATCTTATTTTCTGTAAGCATCACGTACATTCATGTGTTCTCACACAGACAAACCCATGCCACGCACACACATACACATAAGCACAGCCATAAATATATGTACGGATAAATAGAACGTGAACATGAAGTGCAGCCCCGCCGACAGCCCCGTAAGTTTACATACGGCACACCTTTGCTTAGCCGACATCCCACCAGCATGCCTCTCCCATCGCCCCCGCTTTTCAGTCCACCAGTGGCTCGGTCCCCACTCCAACCACACAGCCAGAAGCCCCACGCGCGCACTAACCTCGCCGCATTCCTCTTGGGAAGCCACTGACGGCGGCGACACAACGGCAGCCAAACGTGCCAACTTGCCCCCCCGGCCCCCTCCCCACGCTCGCATCCCAGCCGGGGGCTCAGGGTCGCTCTCCGCCGCTCGCAAAGGCTGGCTCCCCTTCCCCC
>VZSZ01006424.1:473216-492905 GCA_013398815.1 Ibidorhyncha struthersii | reverse complement strand
CAGTGAAGTCATCCCGGTTTATTTGTAGGTAAGAGCAGGTCCCCACTCGCTTACAGCTAAATACCGCAGCCTGGCGGGGAAGGAAGGGGGCAGGGGGAGAACGGGCTACGTTCCATAATCTGGTTATGGAATGTCTTAATGCATGGGTTAAATATTAGATAGTTATGAAAATATTAGGCACGGCGCTAAAGTTTGTAGGGCTTCACAACTTTGAGCGACCCTATGTAAACAAAATGTTATATAAAATATTTAACCAATATTTAACCAAAATGGTCAACATTTTGATTAAATGATGATTAATTTATTGTGAAATTCTGAATTTGTTTAAAAATAACAATATTGCGGACTAAAGTTATTTTTAAGACAAACTCGCTGCAACTGAAGCAAAACCTAAACATCTTCCCCAAGAGATGGTAGCAATTAACCCATTAGCGGAACAGAGAAAATACATCTGTTTGTTTCAGGTAGACATTAAAAAATGAGGTCTTTCACTACGCAAAAGCATTGCTTATGCCTTACCAAATAAGTTGTTATTTCAAAGTACATCTGTTCATGCAACTGGAATTACAAACTGTAATCAAACAACCACTTATACTAAAGTGAAAAATTCTACGGGTACTGCTCAGAGGACCTCTTTAATTCTACAAAACGTATTTTCGAAACGTGCGTATACTATTTCTCAAAAATAATGACAAGTTCAGTAAAACACCTTTCAATATTTATCAATATTCCGCAATTAAAAAGGAGACTAACAAACTGATCTCGAAGAAAATAATTTCTATTAATCATTCCCTTTTCACGTATACAAGTCAAAGAACTTGTGCCCATTTTTTGCAGAACAGGAGAGACAAAGTTTAATTATGTTCTACAAAAACTGGAAATATACAAAATAGTCTCAGATTCAGATTGTTATTTCATAAGATTTTTCTTGGGTCTAAGTTTTTGTTGTAGTCATGCTCACTCTATTACCTGAAGGGAAAAGACAACTATCTACCGAGACGGACCACAGAACGATTACGGCATCATAATAATAATAAGCCGTAGGTGTGTAATTTAAAAAGTAGAATGTTGCAAGGGCTGGCCTGACCACTGGGCTAATAGCCAAAACAAATCTCAGAGCTCACATTGGCTTATTGTGTGGCCTTGACCAAATTATTCATTTCCTCAGTTTTCCCACTTGTAAAATTAGAATAGTAATACTTACAGTGCCTATCTCCTATCTCTTACTTCTCAGGAGGGCTCTGAGGATTAATGACCCTACAGTGCTCTGAAAATGAATAAACAGTAACTGCTAAGCCAGAGTTAATATGTTTCAGAGCATTAAAACACTGAAATACTAGAAATTCCAATTAAACCACGTTGGGTGTCTAAACATGGATGAAGTAAAACACAGTGATTACTAAAACACCATCTCCTGTCATTTACAATCAACAAAATACTACGGGTTGGCTTATAGTTCTGTTATTTAAATCTGAGTTTGATCTCTGCCCATTCTTAGCATTAAGCTCAGAATGACATTCAAATCAGCACCAGCAGCAGTTGCCACTGCTATCTTACAAAAATATCCTGTCCGGGGCAAGGTCACTCCCAGTTAAAGCAGGGAAGAAACACCACCATTACGTCCGGCCCGCTGTTTCTGGCCTTTGCAGCACATATGGTCATTCAATCAGAGGACCAGCAATTCTGGCAGATGCTACATGTGGTACTCGGTTCTGTTCTTCAGAGATTGCAGTTCTTTTTGCAAGTAATGAAAGAGTTTAAACTAATTAATTATCTCATTAGCAATAAATATGGGAGGGGAAAGCACTGGCAAAGAACATACTGCTGCAGAACAAGCTGCATCATTCACAAAGTTGAGACAATGATCAGATAATCACTCAAAGTCATAGTCCAAATTTCCGCTTCCAAAAGAAACAGGCAGAACCGTAAAGTCCCATTTCAGTCTATAGAATTAACTTGACAGAAAGACTGTATACATTTATAAATTCATTTTCACCACTCACTCTAAATGGTGGATAATTTTGGTCTTCTGATTGTTTCTTCCACCTCACATATGAACAAGAGATAAAATTCTTTAAATAATCTCATGGTCAAATGATGCCATTGCGTGCCCTCGAATCATTAGTGCAGGGTTTGGAAAGCTTTATGCAGGATGCCATCCCCTTGTTTGACGGCATGGATACTTCAGCAGCTTTGTGCGGAGTAACACTCATTGGAGCAACAACGTTTACAGAGCACCACCAAGACCAAGAGTTAAATTCCCTGTGAAGTGATCTGCGGGATAAGCAGAAGCTTGAGTTAGAAACTGCAACAGGGAAGAACAGGTTCTTGCTATGGTTCAGCTGTTGGAGAGCCTTGTCTGACTTTCTTACACACCCTCATCAGGAAGGCATCTCTCTAACCTGCGTGCTTTCTGCTGTACTTGCAGGGACAAACATTAATTAACTGCAGTTATTATCGTGATGGCGGTGGCTAGTGGAGTTGCTGTAATTCCAGGTTTCTATCTTTTTCACTTGAGATTTTCGAAGAAATATTTTCAAAGAATTTATTGACTAGTACAGAAGAGTGTCATCGCATTATGTCTCGTTACATCAGAAGTTCTAAATATAGTTGTTTATTATCTAAGCCCTGACATCCTTTTCTCCTTAAAAAAGGGAGCGTTTTTCTTCTGAATTTTCTACTTTACAAAGAAAATTACTTCACAGAGAAACAGACCAAAGTAACTAATTGTAAAGCAGGTGCCTTTCAGCGAATGGTGTCGCTTGTTTGAGGTTTTTAAAACTGATCCAAAGGTATGTGAGTCATACTAGAAAGCTTCCAGCTGAAAATCATCAGTGTGTAATTGGTTTAGTCTTAATGTCTTGAACTAAGTTTGTGTGCTGTGGGAATTATTAAAAAGCAACATAATCCTTGAAGGAAAATCAGATCGGTAAAATCCAAAAGTAGCATCTCGAGCAGAAGGTATTTCTGCACCTGTACAGTTTTGAAAATACTTTTTATACAGGATAGTGAAACGTGGTTTAATCTTTAATGCATTTATATGTCAAACATGGGGGCTCTCCATGTCTGACGGATTACTGCTGAAATGATTTCTTTCTACATGCCATCTAATGATCCAGTAGGATTACAGAAGGTAAGTCTAATGAAGCATATTCAGATGGAAAAGTATCAGGCAATTTATGATAAACATGCTGCGGTTTTATTCCAAAATGGTTTCTGGTTACAGTGGGCAAGGCTAAGGGAGATGACCGACATGTTAAGAAACACAACATCAATCATATGTCACCATCCTAACAAGGCAGTTGGAGCTCAAGGAAACCTAAACCTGAAAATTCATAATGTTACACTGATGCTAAATATAAACTTTTGGAGAGAATCTAAATGATAAGGATTTTTAAACCTGAACTATCAAAAGAAACACAACCAGAAAACGCAAGTTTTTCCTCTACCAAGCAGAATTCAAAATGTTCTGCAGGGGCCAGATCCTGCAAGCATCCACAGTATTGCTAACTTTACAATGAGACTAATTACGAGAGTACACAAAAATAAGTTGGTTTAGCATTAGACCTACATAATGGATGTTCATAAGAATCCATAACATAAAGTACTAGGTGTTCTCACAATTTATTTTTCTATATGTTCAAAATGTCAGTAGTTTTTCTTTAGTTCCTTGCTCACAAATATTATCTATAAAGAATTGGTAAGTGTGATCATATCCATCTGAAATGCTTCATTTTGCATTATTAGCTGGGGTAGTCTTGTCTTTTTCAAGGAGGTATATCGAAATTGATGTCGCTAATCTCTCTTGAATGTTCAAGCATTGTTTCAGCTATACCTACAATTATACTAGTTCACCAATTTGTGTGTTATAAGTGTCCAAAGGCACACACTTTCACACTTTTACTGTAATGCTAAATGCAGAACTTTGCAAAGTAGTAAATGCAAAATTTTATTGGCTATCTTTATATAACAAAATCATGCCTAATTTCATCTAGAAACAAGTGTAAGAAATCAAGCACTATCAGTAAAATAGTAAGAGGAACATTATTTCTATGCAATTTTGATGCAACTAAACTGGTATGGATCCAATAAATGTTACTTCAAACCTTGCTGCAAAAGAAGTTTCTTGCATAAATGCTATGAAAGCTGCCATAAAAATAACAAGTCATCCCTGTCTTCACCCCCCTAAAACGAACCCAAAATGCATATGCCACAGCATAGTGATTTTTTGCATGGCCACTGCTGCTTAGCAGGTCATGTTCAAAAAATAATCACTTATCCAAAGACTTAAAATTAAGCAAAGTTTCTGACGATGCATCATATCAAGAAAAAAGTATGTGTCTTATTTTTCTCAAGTATAAAGAAAGCACAAAAAAAAACAGTTATCAGAAGCATTCACTTTAAGGCTATCAACTACTTTTTTTTAAGATTGTTGCAATGTTTAATGTGAAACATATGATAATAATGCATCCACCAACATGAACAAACAGGTCTCTGAAAAGTCTTGAAGCAAAATAATTCCTTATGTGCTTATAGATATCCACAACCCTGCTGAAATGCTAAACTTCACAAAAAATTACATTACTAAGGCAAATAATATTTTGGCAAGAACAAGGATTACTAGTGAAGGCTGCAACATGGACTTTTAACACTTCACTGCCTATTGTCTTTAAAGGTAATCTGGATCTGCCTCTAGGTACTATTCACAAACAAACTACAATTCTTTGTTTAGCAACATTTAGAGAAAACAACTCTTTCCTGTATTGTGAATTCAAAATATCTTCCAATTCTGCTATCTTTGTTTACTTCACAAAGTATTACTGCAAATCATTTCCTCAGTAAAACTGCAAAAGGTTACTTTGTCTAAAGAGCCACATGCCCAGGAAATACAGACATGACAGTGCTCGCCATACCAGTGCAAGAGGAAATATAAAAACACAAAGGAAAATATCTAAAAAACCTGGAAGTGCAATTGCTTGCCATTGTAGATCATTTTGTGCAAGGTATACCTTCAAAACGGTAAACTACAGCCTATTGCACAGAACAGGACCTCTGAATGCTACTCATAACACCAAACACAGTTAACAGAAACCATTTTCCAGTCCCAAGACCACAACTGGTAGCCACTGAGGGGCCACCGAGGCCTCTGCCTGCCATCCTTTGAGACACCTACACTCAGAGGAGCCTGAGTTTGGACCTTTCACTCTACCTTTACTTCCGGAGTAAAATCTAGCAAGCACAACCCATATGAGACACGTGTGAGTCTGACATGTTGCCTGTACGTACAGGCAGTGATCTGAGAAAAGGAAAAAGAACGATGGGCAAATTACTTAGAGATTTCTAGAAAATTTTTGGCCCAGAAAGTGAGCAAAGAAACATTCCTCCTGTGCAAAGCTGTGGGGCGTATGGAGGCACAATTCTGTTGAGAAATTGGCTAAATGTGTATTTTTTATTCTTAGTTAATGACAAATAAGCAGCTGTATTTATTTTTAATCAACTTATTTACATTTACAGTTGCTCTCCAGATTGCAAACCACCCCAATGATACTGTTGTCACTAACATTAGATGCATGACATACACTTCCTACTAAAATGCATGTGAGTATCTTTATAAATATAGGATAAAGGGATTGTTACTTGACATACTTCAAGCATACTTTCATCATTTAATAGAACACAGTCTCACAAATGCCACAACCTTGTACACTACTGGTGCAGGAGGAAGAGGATGGGACCACCTCCAGCTCAGTTACTGTGGGCCTTCTCCCCTTTAAACTCATGTTGGCACAGAGAGCGTCACAGCTTGTGGATGCAAGCAACCACTTGCTTCTGCTCATCTGTGGCACAACACAGTTGACTAATTAATTTTTTAAAGTATTCGAGATGTGACACTTTATATACAGGAATGAATACAGATTAGCATTACAATAATCACAAAGCTTTGGGAGCCTCAAATTTGTCTTCTTCCAGCAAAGTTTCCTTTAATGTGCAAATGAATGATGCCACTACGTATCTTGCAATAAACAGGCTCATTATGGTCGTGACTTGTCATATACGCAGGCATTCAGAATTCTACAAACAGCATACAGTAAGTTGGCAATAAAGACAGGCTAAACAGAAGATACACAACCAACCGCCTGCTACCATATCCAGATGCCTTCATATCAGCGGCATCCCGAAGTGGTGGTATGAAGATCTCCCCCACCCCGTTTATACATTGAAGATCTCTTCACAAGTCGTAAGGGCTTCCTTGGCCCAATTCTAAAGACAGGACAGGTTTGCCAGACCAAGTAAAAAGAGAGCAAAGGGACAACGAAATCCTCTCAAAAATGCAACACCAGCAAAGGCTGGGAGATAGGTTCAGAGAGATTGCCCACACAACGAAAAGCAAAGATAACAGAGAGACAGGCAAGCGGGCTGGCTGAAGTCTTCACAATCCTGAAAATAACTGTTAAGTAAAGGGAAACATACTAATTAATTGTTTTTATAAAAAAATAATTTTTTTTTTTTTACTTTGCAATCTTTGCAATTTTTGAGATTAACTAAATCAGTGTGTCTGAAGTCACTTTATACATCACAGGGCCCACCTCCCACAAGGCACAAGGACCGGCACGCGCTGTGGCAAAACAGGCGGCTCCTAGTAGCTGTTGGTAAATGAGAAGAGGCCTAATAAGAGCAAACCAGGACACTTGGTGCCAGGGCAGCTAAACGATATGGTTTCCTCTGTGGTGAGATGCAAAAAATGCTTCAGAAATAGATGGTCCTTCAGAAGGATTTAAGGAGACCAGTGTTAAATTTGTCATCCATCAGGGAATGTATACAGGATATTTTATATCAACATCTATATATAATGTTTCCAAGAATAATTAGGGCACGATATTTTAAAAACAAATTTCACACATTTTTCTGACAAACTGTTGTGGGCTACTGGTGTTAATTTTAGCAGTTTCAATTGGATTTGGTACGGTTGGAAACGTAAGGGGAAATCTGCAGTAATCAGGATGTGACACTCATTAACACTTTCACAAAATACCCACTGGATTTGCATAAAGTCTGCAAAGATTCATTGGTGAATCTTTAATATGAGATTTCCCTTGGCTTTACTCCACATTCAGCTCCGTTTGCCCTCCCTCTCTCCTCTCCCCCTTCTGTGAGAACCGCTGTAAACAGTTTATAACAAAGCATAATTAAATGTACTGAATAACTAAAATATACATATAATTACCCCAAAGCTTATATAATTACATATGCAATTTTGCAAATTGCAAATGTTTTCTGAGAAATTATTCTGTAAGGGAGATAAATAGTAATTGGACACAATGGCAATCCAAGTCACCTAATAAATCTGGAGATTTCCAGACAAATTTTTTATGACCTGCGTATAAAAAACATCCATGGCACAGCTTACTTACAGCACAGTCTTTGCATGTAAAATATCATGAAAAGATTCTTGAAAATGGATAAGCCACTCAGGTGGCAAAATATTTCTGGTTCTGACAAACACAAAACTTGAAAATAAATTATGCCACTATTAAGGCAGACATTTCTTGCTACCGCCAATGCCATACAATGTGGCAAGAAATAAATAAAAAAAAACCCAAACCCTAGGTCATTTAACTCTTATTTGAGAAGAAGTACAAGCTTCTCAGGAGTCAATATTTACTATCTACCTTTATTTGATCTATATAGTACTTATGTGACTACATTGACTACATCAACTCAGGCCAAGGCAACGCATGCCATTACAGCAGACCATGCAATATATAACGGAAATTTCACAATGAAAAAGATAGCAATGTTTTGCTCTTTTGAAGTATAAGAAAAAAAAACTTACCAGATTTTAAAATTATCATTGAAGCTCAGCATCCTGTTCAGAAAAATGCTTTTTGAATAGCTTCAGTTTTAAAATAGAATTCTTTAACAAGAATGACTGTTATGCTGAGCTCATCAGTAACACGATACATTTAATTTTAAGTAGATTTAGCATGAAATTCAGAATTAATTTTTTAAGTAAAATTCAATTCTTTTCCCCAACATAAATTCCTGTAAATACACATAAACAACAGTTAATTTCTAGTATGCTGTACTCAAACCCAAACATTTGTGTATAGGATAAGCTTTGAAATGATTTGAACAATGTATACGTAACTGAACAGCTGTACCAGACAATATATTATTTCACTGGCTTGCATTTTGAGCAAATTCATCGACTGAGAGTCTTACTTCATTGCTTCTACTCAACAGATCATTATCTCTCTCTGATATCCCACTGGCACATGAAAGAATTTTCTAAAGCAAAACAGAACCTGAATAAATATGAGGGCCAGGATGCATTGCTGTATTTTTACTTCTGGATAAACTCTTGGGCTCAGAGCATCTTTATGTCTTGTTCATTACTGAGTAGTGGAAGGATGCCAGGAAGAAAAATGCATAGACGGGATTCTATTTGTTTTGTGGATTCTTTTTAAAGATAAATTAGAACATCAGAATTTTGGGAATTTGTTTTTTCCTGCGGAACAACTGTACATTGTACTGAGGTCACCTGAAGTGCAGATACTCATAAGTTTTGAAGTTTTCTCTCTGACCACTGTTTATTTGGCTTTTTCTTAAAAAAACACAACCCAAGATTGATGTATTTTTTTCCTCTGTAAGTGAAACAAAACTTTTTTTTGTTGTTTTCTTGTGTTTAGTAAGCAGAATTCACATTCCAATGCTTTAATACTTCCAAAGCACAACTGAACACAAAACAACATTAGATCTTGGTAAGTAAAAACTCAAAAAATTTTTGCTAACTCAGATATACCTGTTTCTAAGTCTTACCCCTCCCAATACTATTTGTACCCATATAAAAAAACACAACGTGCTTGAGATAATATCGACATTCACAATAGCAACAACATACTCCATGCCATTCCTCAAGTAATTTTCCTTGGAGAATTCAAAAGTGGACTGTTAATGACAGCAAAGCACTCTGGCATTTACTGGTTGCAAGACTGCAAGTATTCCACTCAAAACTGTAGGACAAGAAAAATATTAATCAAGAAAGCATTATAGGCTTTCAGAGTGTACATCCTGACATACACATGAACTTACTGGCCTTGTGACGGAAGTGATGGTTATTATTGGACAACCACTGTGAAAATAGCCTGTTAGAAAATAAAACATCTTTACTTTTATTTCACTAATTCAGATGACACAATAATGACTCTTCTGAACACAAATTCTCAAAGCTGCCGCTTATTGTTCACTAGAGGCAATGAAAACAAGTTCATCCCATATTTCACTTCTCTTCATTTCTCTGTCTCAATAGCATGAACCTTTAGATCAAAACATATGGATGCTATGTTGTCCCTTAAAAGAAAGCCACGTAAAGCTCACATGAACAGCCCTTTTCCGCCTTGCACCAGGTCAGAGATGGCAGGCTGCCAACTGGGTGAAAATAAATTTCAAAATGGAAAAGCAGGAAAAGAGAGGGCACAGTGTATTCTGGTGCTTCATCACTCCCTGTGCCTGGATATTTTTGGTGGGTCAAGGGGACCCACTGCCTCACACACTCCAGCACAGTAACTCAGTAATAACTGCAGTATGGATAAAATACATTTCTATGATTATGGCGACTTTTTGGCACTCATCCCTTGTGTCTGTGGCAACTGCATCTGCAGCACTGAAGAAAGTGTCCCTAGACAAACCTTTGAAATTGGGTACCAGAAATTTGGCCCTGAGGAATCTGAATCAGTATGAATTTCTTAAAATGCAGGCAATCTGGGAAAACAGACCAAGTATTTTGAGGATGACAGAATCTCCTGGATACAAATCTGGCACATAAGGAATGAGACTGGGCAGACACACATTGGCAGGTAGACTGAACAAGATGCTCAGTGCAGCCAGCTGCTGGGATCCTCCAGGACTAACATTCAGTGCAGGCAGAGCTCTATCCACGTGACAGAAACTCAACTCTGATTTCTTTGGTATGATTTTGGCTATCAAGGCTATGAATCCTTCTCCTCACTCTCAGTGGTAGAAAAAGAAAGAACTCATTACTTCCACAGTGAGAGCTCTTTAACCTGTCAATGGAATAAAGATACCAGTCCGCAAGTGAGGAGGCATATATAGCTTCTATACATTTTTTAAAGAGCTAATAAAGAGGTGGACTGTGTCAAATAGAGCCATGTGCTCCGCTTCCCTCTGTCTAGCATAATGAGTACCGGTTACTACAGAACACCAAAGTTTGTGGAAATACAGATAAAGGAGAGCATATACTCTGAACTACCCAGCACAAGGAAGCAGTGTTTCCAAGAGCCAGAGTCTGGCTGTTTCTGTTCGATCTAGCACATGCAGCTAAAGATGGCACAAAAGACAAGACATTCTTCCAAGCAAGGAAACACTGAATTACGCTCTCATCACGGTATTTGCTTATGTTCCTCCTCCAGACACTAACTTCTACTGAAAACGCTTCTCCAGAGACATCAGAATTCTTTTTAAAACCACATGCACTATTCTAGCACTAGTCAGCACTATTATTTCATTCTTCTATCACTATTTTCCCCCTCCTGATTTTACAATTATTGATCCTACCAAATGCCACCAACTTCTAGTTTTGAGGTTCAGATAATTGCATGGCCTTTGCTCTCCTCACTTCTCTTCAAGAACGCTGTCAATTCCACCATTCAGAAGATAACAGTGTTTTTGCAGCATTTAGTTTAACTGCTAATTTTACTTGGAAAACAAAACGGCATTCATACTTTGAACAACAGAGCAGGAAAATAGTGAAAATTCAGGAAACAAGTCAGGGCAACATATTCCACATTGACTTCAACTGAATGAAGTTAATTTGTGGATAGAAAATTTTGAATGAAATTTACAGTAATCATAAAACTGCAAGTCAACTTTACATCATGTTGTAATAAAATATTACTCAAAGGTTAAGCATGTTGTATCTCACTTTAGTGGAAAGTTAGAAAGAGCAAATAGATTTAGAAGATTATTCTTATGTATATATAAAATATATTTATATATGTGTGATAATTATATATTTACATTTTTATATACAAAATCACAGAAAGGTGCAATTACCTGGGCTTTTTAAAGAAATACACTGTACCATTATTTCGTCAATTCCATACCACTTCCTACTGCTGCCTTGGGAAGCTGGTGTCCAGCTGCAGGATGTTCTGCTCGCTTTCTTACCTGCCCCAACATGCACAGAGGGCTGTACCCCTGAACACAAGTGGATACAGGACTGCTTGTTTAGCACAGTGTTGAAGATCCTGGATTCTGTCGGTGCTAACAATCCGTGAGTACAAAAGTAACAAATTTCTTGCCACAAATTCAAACGTTATGATGTGGCACTACTGTCCATATATTATTTGCAAAGCCTAACTGATCTAGAACCACATAGAAACTAGAAGCGCAGCAGAAACTAGATGTTTCTACTGAATTAAAAAAAGTAATTCCCTGCAATCCTCTTCTCTGCCTTTACATATAAGAACGAAGACTATTATTTACCTGAGCCAGTATCAATTAGTCAAGGAGACAGAAAAGATAGTAAAGATATCATATTAGGACTAAGGTAAATAAAATTCATTTGGAGGTAATGTGGTCTGAGTAGTGAAAATGGTGGAAAGTAGAGGGAAATTGCTAATATTTTGAGGTGTGAACTTGTTAATGGACAAGCAATGAGGCTCTAGACAGCCTTCACTGCCCTAGACAGCCTAAGAAAAGCAAGCACAAAAGGTCAAGCGTGGTGACACTGGCCCAGGTTGCCCCGAGAAGCTGTGGCTGCCCCATCCCTGGAGGTGTTCAAGGCCAGGTTGGATGGGGCTTGGAGCAACCTGGGCTGGGGGAAGGTGTCCCTGCCCGTGGCAGGGGGGGTGGAACTAGATGATCTTTAAGGTCCCTTCCAACCCAAACCATTCTGTGGTTCTATGATTCTAAAAGAACCGGCACTAAAGAAATGAGGTGACAACAGGTGTTGAGAGATCCAAGCAGTAAAGAGAGCAAGTTGCCCAGAAGTCTGTGGCTAGGCTTGAGTTAAAGCTGCAGCAAAAACAAACTGGGGAGAGAGAGATGGAAAGGGAAAAGAAAACAGTTACCATTCTGTGTACTGCATTACACTGTTCAAATTACTTCTCTTCCCTGAACATCTGCTGCACTGAATAAACATTACATATGTATTTATATACACACATATTTAATATCCTCAATAGACAAGCAAGTACAGCACATCTTGATCGTGATTATTTGGAAACTACAAAAGCGACAGAGATTTATTTGAATTACAATGCCAAAAACAATGGCCAGCAAAATTTTCTACAGAAGTTGTTTAGATCAGTAGTTTAAAAACAGGTTGGAAGGCTCCGACTACCAATGCTTTGACAACAAGGTGGCATCATCTTTTAATAAGATGGGAAGAGTAAGACTTAATTTACAACAGATAAGACGATTTCCTGTATTCTTGTGAGTCATCACACATCATTAAGTCTTTTTTGTATTATGCGAAGAACCGTGGGGTTTGAATGATTGCACTAATTAAACTTGAAATCAGAGTAGAATGATTTTTGGAACACTACACCACTTACAGAGTCATCTATTTTTATTAACATACACATCTAGAGAAGAGAGTTGACCATCACATCAACTCTGCTCTGGTAGTTTTATTATTGCTGTTCTAACATTCACACAAGTTAGTGACTTTAGCTGCTCTCACGATGCAAATGTTTTCCTCATACAAGTGTCACACCTACTACGCAGATTTCTCAACATATCTTTCAAGATTTTTTAGATGGCTGCTCCATCTGCATCCTTAGAAGACTTACCAGTATTTCAAGAGAACAGAATCTTCCACATTTGTGTTTGTTTCCATTTTTATAACTACACATCATCCCAAGCAAATAAATTGTATAAGCATTGTTTTCTAACCTGTAAAGTTATGCAGTATTTATTAAAACCATTGAATTAATAGTGTTGTTATGAAAGCATGAAGCAACAAGGGTAAAATTACAACTCATCATTACCTCAAAATTTGGCATGAAACCTAAAACTAAACTAAATCTTACCTATATGCCAAAATCAAGAAAAAGAAAAATAACAACAAAGGCAAAACTAGATTCTCTGTCCTATTTCCTATACTATTTTTTTGCATATTTACAGAACCGAAAGACAGCAAAAAGGTATCTGAACAGTCATAACTGAATTACCCAGAACAGTAAGTGGCTGGCACGTGCATGAAAGGAAACTTCTTTCCATCAAAGACTCGAAAAGATAGAGCTTTCTAAATCTGCTCCAAATCTAGAATCTGAGAGCTGTGAGAATACAGCAAGATTTAATTTTTTTTATGAATCATATACTATATACTGATCAAGACCAATACAATTACACAAAATGGAATAATTTTTACCATATCCAAGGAGATATAAAATCATTCGCATGGGCACAACCCAACAACAACTGAACTACTATCCATCCACCTGTGAGCAAAGACAGACAGAAATGTAGATGGCTACATTTCTGCAGCATCAACTGAAAGCAGAATTTAGGAATTCTGTGAAAACATTCACTAAAGCAAGAGGACAAGAGGAAAAGTTTACACAGCTTTTCAGTTGAAAACTTGACAACAGAAGGTGGGATACCAGCTACAATAAAGAATGAAACCAACTGGTTTGTCTTGAAAAATGGGACAGGATATTGTTTTGTTGAAATCCGCTGCTCCAATTACTTGGTCATTAAAAAAACTATTCACCATTCTAGGCATCTGTATACACACTTCTTCTGGACCCACAACAAAGAAACTAATCTACTGGATAGCAATACCACAACAGTGGAAGTGAAGTTTTCCCAGGAAAGATGTTTTCAGTTGCGCCAATTCTAGTATATAAATCTTCAAAGAGTAAGGAGCTCGATGAATTTAATGCATCTGGAGTCAACTCAAATAAGCAAAAATGACATGCCTTCAATCCAGAATGACTGTCAGGCCAAGAAAAAGAGAGAACAATTGGAATTACAGTATAAGTCACAGTGTAAATTGCCACTGAAGTATCTGGGAAGTCTGTACGATACCACCAGTGACAGCTGTTGAGCTGGCAAGAAAAGAGTTAGAAAATAATTGCTTGAAGACTGAAGAACACAGACCAGAGTACAAAAATTTGAATAGACTAAGTGAAATAAGAATGGAAACACAAGGGTCAAATACAGGTTCACTTCCTAATCCTAAAAAGAATAACAGTACAAAAAGTACAATCACTATGGTCAGACTACCTAGCAAATACTGCTCACTGTGATTCAACAGAGTGAAAAAATAGTGACCACCGTGTCTGAGTTTTCACTAAGAGTAAAGACAGAAATGCCAGTGAAGTGATTATTGTGGCGATCTCTATGGCTCATGAGAAGTGTTTACACCACATGACAGCAGAAAGCAGAGAGCAGAGGCAAGATTATTGCTCCAATAAGATAATCCTATTCAGTGATTGGCAGAAGTAGAAATACCATCACAACAAACTGATTTTGGAAAAGAAGCTGAAAAAGATAATGAATATTTAAAGATGCAAACCATATCATTTTACATTTCACTCACCTCTTGAGAACCTTATATTGCACCTCGCATGGCTTTCTTTGTACAACAAAAGCAAATACAGTAATTCCAAAGCATCTTACTAAATTCATCACAGAGTTTCACTGAAAAGAAAACTACTAAATGCAAACTTTTGGGTTATGTTGGCCAAGATGAGGTAAGTGTATTTTAAAATCTGCTTTTTAAAAGCTTAGAGAAAAAGAGACTACATTAGAAACAGGGAGGGAAGAAGCATCTAATAGCAGACATCTCTCATGATCTCAGATAGGCTGAGGAAAAAAAAGCCCTGCTGCCTCTACTGTTGAAAATTAGTCTTTTAAAAAAAAAGGTGCTGTAGAATGTGGACTCTCCCCAAATATGGCAAAAATGAAACACAGGTACCAAAATCTGTGAGCTGAGATACAGTCCTACACTTCAGCAGAGCCCTTCTACTGGTGAAGGTCTTATCTCACTGTAGGTCTTTCAGTTAAGTGAAATATAAATTTATAACTGCTGCTGATACTAATTTCTTAGACACTTATAACTAAATTATCCACTAGAGAGCATAGCAACATTTTCAAACACATTCTGCTTATGTCTGCAAGTGCTAAATGAGGTCTTCGTGGCACTCAATGACACTCTTCTATACAAGAAATATGCTAAACAATCTGTCATGCAGAACAGAGATAAGAAATGTACTTAGTACAATGCTTTAAGGAAAAAAGGTCAACAGACCATAAACTTTTCATGAACAAATTTCCACAGTTTACAGCCTGGTATGCAGTTCTCAGACATTCCTGATGAAAAAAATTCTTTTGCATGCTATACCTCTGTGTGTGTATATATATATAACAAAATACAACAAAAAGAGAAAATACATTCTTCATTCCTCCAGAAGAAAACCACAGCAGCGCTGCTTATAAGTATGCTGGGCAAGAGCTGGTTTTCTTCCTGTTCTGCAATATATTCTGGTGATGTCATGACATTTCTACTTCACATTGTAATGGGCATCCTGTAAAATTCATCTTTCATTTAAAAAGATAAAGAAAATAATTCTTTTGTTTTGCTTTATTTTTCAGATGCTCAGAACAAAAAGAGTATAATACATATAAAGTACTCTGGAATCTCTCATTTAAAATGCTTGTTTAAAACTGTTACGTTACCACAGGCCTTCATCAATACACTGATAAAGGTGTCCACAGCAGTCACAAATCTGAATAACGCATCTCAGTGCCAGAGGCAGACAGATTAACCCTACCTCGGATCTTTGCTAAATATGTTTTTCTTCTTTTTTTCATAAACCATGCAAGTGAATCATTGCAGTAAAAAGACTAATAGCATAAGGCATCTAGTATTATCAGAAAAACATAGAAGTTGGCATATCCAGTCAAAGCTGTGCTGTGCCTGATTCAGAAGAGTCTAGCTTCAGAGGCTGAATGAAAAAAGTCAGTGAAATTCTTTAAGTCTGAAATAAGCCACATATAAGAGGTCTTGTTCTAAAGATCATCAGTTATTGTTTTATAAACTGGAGAAGAGGAGCTTTATAGACTGTTCTCATTTATCTTAGCATCAAGATGAAAATAAATGAAATTAGATGGCTGACACCTACTACAGAATAAAAAGAGCAAGTGCTACGAAAACATTTATTATCCATGGGAACTGTAAGCAGCACAGTCAGCTGTAAGGATGGCAAATCACTTGACGACCGTAACTGCAAACAAAGAGGAATGAATAGCAAGGTGGAGAAAATCCAAGTTCAGCAAAAAGGGACAAATATACAGCATGACCAAGTTGCTTCGTGAGTATAAAAGCTAAAATGTACTTCCACATCTCAAATTAACAGGGCATTAAAATACTATATATACAGATTACTTAAGTAACAAATGCAATATAAGCACTCAGTGCCATTTCTTTGGGGTTTATTTTTCAACAGTAGGTTTTCTAATTTAACACCTGTCTCATTTTAAGCAGTTTTAACAACAATATTCACATAACATTAGAATCATGCTCAAGTACTACACTGAATCAAAACCTTAAATTAAAAAGTTTTTTATGTAGGTGGCATGATGTTTCAGAGGTAAGCTATTCTGCCAAAACTAATCACTCTGTGCTAATTTATTCATAAAGACAGATGTATTACATTCTAGTTTTCATTTTCTGAAATCTTCCCATTTTAAAATCACTATCACTGCAGTTTTCATTTTAGGTATTAGTATACGCTTATACAGTTGGAAAAGAAAAACAAACCAGACAGAAGTAGAAGCAAGAGATATGAATTATGAGGTTTTATCAGTATAATCTACCATTATGAATAACTCCTGATACAAGCAGGTTAACTGGTTTACCAAATCCTCCTCTGCACTGAGAACTATCTTTTAATATTGATAGACTTGACTTCCTTCTTCTGCCTCTTGAAAAACACTAATGGAATCTCTGCAGTCAGAGAAGGAGGGTGTAGAGTTGCTATCTAAAATGGCTTACTTAGTAACACACTGCAAAATAAGTCTAGAAAACAGAAGCAGCAGCCAGGCCCTACTTTGAGAGTAGGTGTGCGATGCAGGCAGAATCTGTGCCTGCTTCATCAAAAAAGTTGAGCCTTCCACTGGTTTCTGATTGCAAGGTAAAACAGTTATTTGCAGCATAAAGTGTCCAGGTCTCAGGAGCAAAGCTTCTTTGAAGGGGGAGAAAATTTACCCATTGGAGATCAAGTGCTGACCCGTGGTTATTAGAGCTGCAGCTCGTTCACCTGCATGCTTTTCATAAGTGTTTTGGCTCTGCAAGAGTTGATGAGCAGAGTTTAACATCCTGCTGGGAAAATACTAGGTTCTATATCCATGTGTGGATTGGTTTAATTCATCTAGGGAAGAAAACCCTCTGTAGGTGCAAAGGATTACATGAAATATATACTTTTAATAAAGCATTGTGGAGCAAAAAAAGAATGATACTGACTTTCCATCTCAGTTAAAGATAGGCTTATGCTGGAAAAATTTGTTCTTATGAGAAGAAAGCTGAAGCTGATGGGCCTAAGGCTTATGTGTATAGTATGTTTGACACTTCTAAATATTTTTTTATAGATAAATATTCAAAGTGTGAAAAACCCCACATAATAAGTTGTTGCTGCAGAATAAGCTCCTTCCTCCAAAAGAAAAGCCATTAAAAGATAAAATATGTATTCAGTTAGCATTGTCTTTACTTCTGTCTCATGTACATAGAATATAAGCATAAAAATTTAATACTTTCTTCTGCCTAGTTGTGAACATTTTAGGTACTATTTAAAAAAAACAAACAGATTAATGATTCAGTGCCATCAGCAAGTGTGTCATGCTGTGTCAGCTAGCAATTTCTGGTTTTGCTTTTTTTAAAGCAGAGGACTATCTGTGATTATTCTAGAAACAAGGCAAAGTTCAATGTCCCCATCACTGGTAATTTAATGTAATAAATAAAGTTCTATATTGTCTATGGCCACTCACTTAGGAATTATCTACTCTCTTCCTGCTCAAGTCTCATTGAGATCAACATGGCCATGAATGTTAAGATAGACAGTTCACCACAATCTGAGTTCAGTCCTAGCAAGCAGATAGCATAACTAATTAGTCATTAAGGAATCGTGTATTATTTGGTTGGAAAAGAAAAAACAAAAGTAGAAAGTGGATTTATCCTTTTATAAAATATTTTGCTTTTGGTTAAGTTACTGATTTTAAATTTGCCGTAAGTTACTCAAAAGACTGATTTTTAGACAGCCTTACCACAACAAAAATTAAAGTAAACCTGGACTAAAGCAGGAATTTTATTATTATTGAGCAAAATTCTGCACCTCTGGATCATAATAAGGACTCGTTCAGCTGTATCATACCAAAACAAGACCTCACCCAAGGATGAGAAGAATGTCAATTTGTGCAAATTATCATGAGAAGACACTATATAATCAGTTAGAATCAAGACCCAGTCCCGTGCATTTGTGTGGGTTGGTGTTTCAGGAGCTGTCTCCGCAGTGCTGTGGGATGCTGTCCTGCAGGCACCCAAGTCCCAGAAGTGCAGTGTAATATGCTCAGGGATGCTATTGTGGGGCTGAGAATTAGCCAGGCTGCATCTGCACAAGGGCACGGTGAGGCTGGCTCCTCTGCTCTGGCAGGACTGCACTACGTCTGGCACAGCAGCGTAAAGAGGGCCTATTAATTAAGAAAGTAAAAAGGTACCTTTCTAATACCATCGAGAGGTGGTATTTTGAGCTCGTCAGTGTGGGCTCAAAAAACAGAAGATGGATAGAAAGATGTAACAATCACTCTCTTAAACGTCACCTTCTTATGGCTTGCCAGGTGGCTCTTGTACATTTGAGGCCAGCAGTGTGGAAAAAGGCTACACGGTCAGACCTGTTCAACATAAAATACCCGAGAGTTGCAAACCAAGGCCTACGTATACAGTGAAGCTTGAGGGCACTACAGAACTTGATGTTGGTTGGATTTAGAACTGAAGCTGAGCACAGCGGAAAGCTTTAGTCATAAAGAAACATTTTTAAATATGCAGCTCTGAAGTAAAAATTGGTATTTATTATTTAACAACTATGTATAGTAAGGATCAGTAGTAGAATAGAAGCCTATTTCTGACACAAAATCTGAACAGTTGACAGATAACTGTTTTACATAAGGTTCATGGCTCTGTGCCACATGGCTGCTCTGCAAGGGAGAGCGAGCCGCGCTTGTCAAACACAATAAAGCAAATCAGTGTACTATCAATAGGATATAAAATGACTCTAGTTCAGAACTAGAGTCTGTGCTGAGAATCCCAGGAGCTATAATTTATCAAACAAAAACTTTTGCATCTTGGAAAAACAAAGCAGCTATCTTAACATAATCAAAGTTTTAAATAAGAAAGCTCAGCTCATCAATGCACAAAAATCTTGTGAAGAATCAACTTTAATGAGCCCCTTTTGCAAGCTCCAGATTATCCATCTTGTTTTTTTGGAATGGAAACAGGAGTCTCATTTCTCTGAAGAATCTAGAGATATTCTTGACCTTAAGCTTTCCACAAATACTACTTTTGTGTAAACTGAGAAAAGCATAGCAACATGAACAGAATTATTTTTACACTGATGACACCAAAATAAACTCAGAATGTACATTGCATTAAGGTACTTCCCCCCCCCC
>VZSZ01006424.1:448022-472846 GCA_013398815.1 Ibidorhyncha struthersii | reverse complement strand
TGGGGGGTGGGGAAAGACATTTATCTTGTGGATAAAAGTACCTAATCCTAGTTTAGCTCTGGTACAATAACTCTTCCCAAAGAGCAATGTAAGGGGAAGTAATTTCATAGCTAGGTCTCACTAGGTGACTAAATATATGGAGTCCATTAACTGAATGCATAGCTATGGAGTCCATTAATTTGTAGTGGCAATCGGATGTTTGGCAGAGGTGATGCTGGTATTTCTTAAGCAAGCGGGCCATCAGTCTGAACAGCACACTGGGGAGTATTAGTATCCTAGGTTTATTCTGAGAAGCTAATGGAAATGCTGATTATGTTTACTGGGCTGGTTAGTGGTGCATGCAAAGTTACCTGAAGTCTGCTCAGGGATAGAAAAATATCATTACGGATGTTTTGAGTTGAAATCTTATTATCAAATGCCAAAAACAGGATAGGGGACCCGTGGTATGTTGAGCTCATCACTTGAAGCTGTCATTGCCCTATATTACATTTTCTTGGATGCAGTCCAGAATGGGGAGCAGAAAGAAGGCAAGGATGTCACACACCTGCCCACTCAGCAGTTGCCACAGTGGCCCTACGGAGCCAGACGCAAAGCCACAGACACGTGTCGGCCCACGGCTCAGTGAGCTGCAAGGGAATCCAGCTGATTTGCAGGCCGCTGTGACAGGGCTGACAAATGCATGAGAGTCACGTGGCAACTGTGCTCCTGGCAGCTATGGAACTGGTCCCAAATCTTTGTGAAGCTTTGTGCTTTTGTGAACCTCTTTCTTTCTCTTCTCTGCTTTAAAAAAATCCAAAGGAACACCATAAAATATTATACCTATGTCACTTCACTCTTATGACCTAACCTTGTTCTCTTCTGTACCTTTTCTTCCTTAATATTGCATTGTACTCTTCGTGAAAGGTTCACCAATTAATTTGTACTGCTAATGACCATCAGCCAAAAATTCTGGGAAGAGACACTAACAGAACACCGTTTTTTTTTCTTTGTTTGCCCAACAGTACTGCTTGTGAATGTGCCATGTTTAAGACCATTGAATCAAGCGGGGAAAGATACAGAAGTAGTTTATACTACTAAAGTAACTGAATGTTGACAAACAGTAAGAAAATAATTGTGCATGTGTTTTGCAGCAATGAGAATCTGCCTATCTTCACACTGCTTCAAAAGGGAGCAATTCATACTTGGGTACAACAAATGAGATACCAGCACATCAGCTTTAGTAAAGGTTGAAAAACTGGTCCCTGGCCATGAAAATACATCATTTTAAGGGCTTAATTTATTTTCTTTATTCAGTGTTATTAGTTTTTGGTGCTCTTCTGCAGCGTATCAAGTCTCTACAAACCCCAGTATCACTACGGCTAATCTATAATAACATAACTATCTAGAGTTCATTCCATCTTTTGCATGAAGTCGTGAAACTCAATTACTAAGTGAGAAAAAAATTAAAAAGCCAAAACAATGATGTAGAGCTGGTGTCAGGGTGTCAGTGGAGCTGCCACAGTTATTGCTGTGTGAAGCCAAAGCACTTCAGAAATTTAGAACATTCAAATCAGCCCATTACCAGCCCACTCACAGCAGCACAGGACCAGTGTCATTTACAGGGGCTTTATCAAGGTAAGAGGCCCCAAGTTTGACCTGTCTCTCCCCTGCCACCTTGCTTATTACCTTAAATAATGTTGTTGATGAAATTCAAATGTGGGGGGGTTTCTCCCTCTCAAAATAAGCACTCTTCTGTACTGTTTTTTAACACGTCAGTACATCAGAAATTATTACAGAACCAAACAAAAAATGCAACATATGCATATAACAGAGAAATAAACTGCAGAAAAAAACAGGTTTCAGTATTTAATGGCATGAATAATTAATTAAAAATTATGTTTAAATTATGTTGAAGGTCATAGAAAAAGCCTCAAAGAAAGATAGTTAAACAGACATTAAAAGGAAGGTTTAAATAGGTGATCTTTTAGTATTCTAAAAAAACAGTCTGTCTTTCACTCTTTATTTAAATTAAAATACCACTCAGTGACTGACCTTTTTAACATGGCCTGAGGGAGCAAGGTATGATCTTGTTAGAAAAGAAGTGATATTAAAAGAGCAATACTATTAAAAAGCAGAAGAAGATAGAACCCAGAGATTAATATTTGTTTGCTTAGGAAGATTAACTTTTATGAAAAGGCTGTCCTTACTGTTACAAGCAAAGAAAGTACTGCTGTTACCATTTTGTTAACTAGTTTGTGGACTGTGTTACTAAAGACTGTTCACACAGTCCTTAAAAACAAACAAAATGGAGAAGCAAAACCACAGGTTTTCTGAGATTTCAGCAGAAGTGTCCCTTGTTTTCAGCTTGGAGGCCAGCTGTAGCAGAGATGGACTTCCCTAGCTGCCTTTTCCTGAACTTTGCCATACATGTTGTGCTTCAGCTTAACACGCTGACTTCTATGTATTTATCAAGAGAGGTCAAAGATCCTGCCAAAAAATAAAAGCTGAGGGCAAGACTTTGGCATTCTGAAAAGTTCACAGAAAGATATCTGAGACTGTAAGATAGTGGTTCGCTGTAAAGACCTTAACATTGTTATGAGGGAACACAGACACAACTCTTTCAAAACCTCCACCTGACTTTGGATCTCTGGTATTAGTAGAACACTCTGAGTCACTCTCCAAAAATCCCACTTCCCTTAATTTCATGTATCTCTAGAGGCAGAAAGACAGACATGGAAACGCTAATAGCTAACCCTCACTCTCGCAAAGTATTAAACAGCTGAATCCAATTACTGATTTATTCTTTTCAAGAACTTTCAATAGAGGTTGTGTGCTTCCGCCGACACAAACCAGAGCGCTCTGACTAGGGCGCGCTACACCTCCCTTTAGCATTTTTCCACTGACCTTGAAAACGGCTGAGCTGGTCCCACACTCACCATCCCCACTCACTACCACCATGGCAGATGCAATGGATCGTCACATAATTAAAACACTGTCATTTGGAAGTTATACACTTCACTGCTTGAAAATGAAGAAACATGGTTTCATCATGGAATTTCCATGTGGATTTTAATAAACTGAAGCATCACTATTATGATTTATAGGAAATTCATATAAATTAGATGGCTGGTAAAACCTAGGTGAGGTTGTGTCCTTGACTTCACTGAACTTGTCTGGTGTACCAATTGTTCCATTACTAATCAAACACAGAACACTAGAAGAATAAACTGCATTCAATGAAGCAACCAAAACATTATGTCACAAACAATGTGTTATTAAAGGGAACACTTCAAAATAAAGTTGCACAGGGAATCACACGCTACTGTCTTCCTACAAGAAACCCCAGACAAAAATACTCCATTCACATTGTTTTAATGTTAAATTACTAACACGCAAAGATTTAACATCTGAGTTAAAGCTACAGCTTTTTTAACTGCTTTGGGCCCCAGTATTCAATTGTTGCCCTAAGGGCAGAACCATGTATGTGGATATATTATATTCTACAGTGTTTTGAGCAACAGAGATCCTGTTGGAAATCTGTTGTCTTGTCTACTAATGGCATCGAATTTGCTGAACATGCTTGAAGATGTGGGCTATTATACTAAAAAAAGAATAAACTGGAAGCCCTCCAGTTCTTTTACTGCAGAGATTGAAATAAGAGCCACTGAAATCAGGCACAGCTTCTTGTATTCATGCATTTCAGCTCCCTCATGAGGAAAAAACCTCAAAGTTACCAGCCAGGCTAGGAAGTGCGTACCATTCACTTGGTGTACAGTAGATGCACTGTAAATATTTTTGCTATTTTAATTTGTGGCTGGAAAGGGATGAAATCATAAGCTATTTTTTTAAGCTGTTTCAGGTTTGAGCTCTAAAATTAACTCAGTGCTGAGAGTTGGATGGATTTCTAAAAACAAGCATTTCTAGGAATTTATACACATTGTTTCATTTAACTTGCTGGATTTTTTTCCCCATCTTTACTGAAATTTTGAAAAAAATTATTCTGGTGATGGGAAACACACAAATATGAGCTTTTCCTTTTCAGATCTCAATATAGTTCTTCAGAGCAATCAGTCCATTTTAGAAAGCAAAACAACAAACCATATGTACTTGTCTATCCTTCAAGTATACCAAGATAATTTGAACATTTGCTTCATTGCAAAGTATTCCTGGGTTATTTGGTATACAGAATGGAGCTGACTATCTTTCTGTAACAAATTATTTGAAACTTACAAATACTGACAACCTTCTGTTCTACAGCCCTTTAAGATCTCTACATGCAAAAGTAACCGGAACAAGAGAAAATCATCACAAAATGAGAGAATCAAGTTGTATTTTTGAAGATTCAGAAAACAGATACAGGACTTTTTTAATCAGAGTCTATTTGCCTACGTCTATGTTTGAGCAATTTCTTTTCAGATTATCATGGAATCTTCACCAAAATTACTTCTCCTTCAGTATTTTTATATGAGAGTTTTAAAAAAGAGCCTCCCAAGTTTAGCTAAAGATATTATCAGATCAGTGGTAATGTGGGGCTTTCTTGATTTTGAATTCAAAGTATTGTACATTGCTGGATTGCTAGAAATTCTAGTTCCGTTCGCTTTCATTTGTAGGTAAAACCAACTTTTTGAATTTTGAATTAAAATACTGGTATCGTGCCCTTCTGATAAAGCACGGAAAAGCCTTCACTTATGAGAAAACCAAAGCTATTCCCCAACTGTGTGAAGAGCACTTTCCTCTGAGTATGCTGGAGATGCTCCCAGAGATCTTAAAAATCAGATGATGTACAAATTCATTCCAAAGAAGGAGGTATCGGGGGTGGGAAGGAAGAAGCAAAGGCAAGTACAAGCCAGTATAATTTGCAAGTATCTAAGAGGACATTATAACAATGACATGAATAAGGATAACAAAATGTTAATGAAAAAGCACTGTCAGTAATGATACATTTAGATAAATGGCAAATGTACTTGCATGAACTCTATCATTACTACTTCAATCACAGTCATACTTAAACTTTGGGGAGCTAATTTCATTTATAAATTCTGCTGCTGCACATCAATTATTAGTAGCATTACTAACTGTTAGGCGTAGAACTGCTGTGCTAGGGTGACTGATTGTCTGGCATTAGCTCTAATAAGAGAAGAGTTGCAAACCACTTTAAATGTCAAAAAACGGCAACAATAATGGGCATAAGCACCAGTTGTGTTCCTCCAACTTCTCTGACTTCCTGTTAATTCATTATTCAGTCTTTCCATTGCTCCATCGTCTAACTTATAAATATCAATGCCAAAGAGTATCCACCTTCCTTATAGAGAATTTCCAGACTCTTTATTGTGAGGATTATCTGATTCAGAAACAGAGTTAATTCCCTGAGCATAGTATTTGCAGTTGGTCTATTAGTTCAAGATCAGCAACAAATTTTCATTTAAAGGAATTAAAATCAATCCTTTAAACATAGTGCTTCAATTTAAAGAAAAGAGAAAACCCCAGCATCAGTCTTTCTATAGAAATTTCACAGTGTGGCTCCAGTAAAGAGTGAAGAAGGTTGGAAAGACTTATCTAGAGATGTTATAAGCATGGCTGGTGTTACCATTCAATCATGCGGTGCTCTGACCAAATAACAGCAAGAGATCCAGGATATGCCTCCTGGATATGCAGACTGAATACTAACTGCCTGTGACATTGACTTGTTTCAAGCCTCTTGTAGCGTTGCCACTATCAGTGTTATATTTGTATAGTAGAATAACATGAAATATTGATTCTACAGTGCTTATCAACTAGACCTGTTCAAAATACTCCTCCTACAAAGTTCAGCACTATTTCTCATGCAGAACTGGTGCTGTATATTTGTGCAGAGAGTTACTTGCTCTCTCACAGTGCTTTTCATTCTTTCCTTGAGCCATAAGCAGTAACTTTTCAAAATCTAGGAACAGTGAAGAAAGATGCAAACAGTATCTTTTGAAATTGTATGAATTGCACTTTATACCAATTTGAAAGATACTGGCTATGACAGAATGACTTTAAAAGACAGTATCTCTTCCATTCTCGCTTCAATCACTAGTCTGAAATCTATACTAGGGCTAGACGATGATCAACAATTTCTAATTCCAAATTAACAATTCCTAAATATTCTTGGCACTTTTTTGGTACAGAGTATTTTGGCCATTTTTTTGGGTAACAATATTGTATGAAAAAGCTGAGCTAATACGCGTGGTTAACCTTTGCATCCTGCTACAGAAGTAGGGTGTGTGCCGTGACAGCTCCAGGCATGCAAGTCTCTGTGAAATGCGTGTACCAGGGGCTGTAAACCATCCCTCTGGAACAGCGTGTTAGTGAAGAGCTAACACTGAGATCTGGGCACAACCAGTAGCAATTATCAGACCTAAAGAGTCTATCTGTACAAATCAAAACAGTTACACATAACTTGTGGAATACCACTGTGGATTTCTACTATAATCTACTGATTATACAATGTGATATCATCACAATAGCTTGTCGTGGTTTAAGCCAAATCCCACTGGGGACGTGGGGGACCCCAGATGGGACCAACAGATGCTCCCCTCTACCCCTCTTCAAAAAGAGGGCAGAGGAGGGAAAAAGAGACTTATGAGTTTAGAAGGAACTAAACTACTTTATTGAAATATTAATAAAATAAAAAAGAAAATAATGAAATGTATACAAAACCATATCAGGCTCCCAGGATGACAATCACGATACCGGCTGGCACTGGGGCAGTCCCAGGCTGCACTCAGTGACGGACGGGAACTGGATTCTGGATCTGCATGCAGGATCAGGACCAAAGGCAGATGAACAGAGTCCTCCTCAGATGTCGGCCATTGAAGGAAGAGAGAGAGAGCCAGAGCCAGCGCTCCCAGCTCCCTTTGATCCCTCAGGTTTTATACTGAGCATGATGCAGATGGGATGGAATACCCTTGTGGGTCAGTTTTGGGTCACCTGGCCTGTCTGCTCCTCCCTGCAGATCGAAACCCCACTGCGCTTTTCTTCTTCCAACCCTCCAACGGGGCAAGTAACAAAGCTGGTTGGCCTTGGCTGTTAGAGCAATAAGTATAAGCAAGAGCCTCTCCGCATACCATGCCTGGGCAGCAACTATAAACATAGCTCTTATCACTCTGAGAGAGCGAAGATTGTCTGCACAATATGCTGCTAATTTCAGCAGTTAGAAGAGGCCCAGCTAAGAAGCAAAGTTACTGAACAAAACTGGTCCTGGTTTACCTCAAACCAGGACATAGCTAAAACAAACAATCAAAAAATCAATGGAACATATTCCATGACACCAGACAAAGACACCTTCTTCCCCTCTGCTTTTACTTGCAATTTTAATGAAATACAGCACTTCTAGTCATTATTTATCCAATTTTAAATTGAGCTAATCACTGAGGCGCTGCTGTCATAGAACTGGTATTTCCACAGATAATAGCACACGGATGAGTGTGGATTACCTTGCAGTTAGCACTAGACCTCACAATTCCAAAGCTGACAAATTAACAGGTATGGAACTTGTCAAAATTCAAAACTGAATTTGTTTACTGTTTGCTCAGCATGTCAAAAATTCATTATGTTGATGTACTTATAGTATCTATGAAATCCAACAACTAACTTGCAAACATAGCTTCCAAAAGATTAAAGATGCGCTGCCAGTTCAAGGCTTTATAATTTATGATTTTCGTCTCATCCATTTATCATTGGTTTAGAGTTGACCAAGGTAAACACATGGTTTAACAAAGTTCCCTAAACTTTCTGTCCAGAACAATCATGAGGAAGTGAAAGGAACAGCATGCAACAGCGGGAAAAAAATCAGAATATTCAGATGAGTTCATATGTGGAAGCTCAATATCAAAAATGAAGTCCCATAAAATTAGTATGCTCCTGAGTAAATTTTAAATCAAAAATCCAAACCAAATCATAGAATGCAGAAATGAAGGGAACCAGTTTTTTTTTCAAAAATTACTCTACTATAATGCAGATGTGTTACTAGGAGCCCTTCAGAATATCCTGGTACACTGGAGAGTTCAGAGAAGGAATAACTGTACATTTTACAGCGATTTCACAAATATATGTCCTTTAGATACTTGTGGATACAAAGAAATTCAAGTTTCTAAACTGAAATCATATCTGACCAAAGGCCAAGTAAATATTTCACTCTTAGTCATCTTGATCACTAAAAGCCATAGACTAAGCTAAATAGAATTTGTGTTCTGCAGTTCTTTTCATTATATTTATTTCGGTTTTGTTTAGGCTAAACCCTCATAACCCTGAGAAGTCACTCGATAAAAAAAACATTATTTCAAAATGGCCGATTATTTTTTCTGAGATTTAATGTAATAGCTATGCATTTCTTTAACATTTTTCATTGCGATCTCTCAGAAGGTAGGTTCTATTACCTAGCTAAAAGTAGTCACACCTAACTAAACTAGAAAAAGGCTTGTACTTGAAAAACCTGCAAAAAAAACTTTAATAAGATTCAGCTGGCAGACTCTACCATACAAGTTCATCATGAGCTGTAAAACAGACGACAAATAGCATTCTGCAAATCTTGAAAAGTAAATGAGAAATGTTTCGATAGTTTTACAAAGTTGTGTTCATTGACCTGCTCAAACAGAAGAATTATTTTCATGATAGTGACCATTTCTCCCCTATACTGAGAAAGATCAACACATGTCTGCACAATTGTACATAATAATCTACTTAATTAATTATTAGAGTATTAGGGCTTGCTTCCCTAATGAAAATAACCCTACTACAAACATAGATAATCCAGTGTATGAAGTACTACTGTAGCTCTGATTAGCTGTTATACTACATTATTCACCTGCAGAATCTCTAGTTTAGGTATTCTTTCCACCAAAAGACAGTACCAACCTCCCACCAAAACCAACCCTATGAGAAGCCCAAAATGACAACAGACAGGTCCACGAGGAAGAAAAACTCGAAGTGCAATAATAGGAGTTCCACACAACAGCCTGCTGATCACCGAGCAAGTAAAACTGAAATACCTCTAAACCATAACAGCATCCAGCAAGTAAAACTGAATTTCTTCCAAACCTCAACAGCAAAATGCAAGTATTTCTCTCCACCCCCAAAAAAATCAGCATCAGTGGAATTGACAACAGACAGCCCTGCCCACCCCTTGCAGCTCTCAAGTGGCACTCTGTCCAAGAACACAAAGTTTTGGATAGAAATGTTTTGTTCTTGCTCTCAAAGTCTCTTGACTATTAAGTTATTGGAAAATACTCATCTGCTCTTATCCTTAGACAGCTATACAAATGCAGTCACGCACAGCGAGCTGTCATCACTAGGGTATTACAGACATTTCTAGCTGTACTAAATGCTGTATTTCTCCAGGTCAACAGGACTTTTTTTAGCAAGCATATATTGATTATCTGTAAGGCACCATAGACAGATGGGACAGTATAAATAGCAAAAGTTTGTGTGATATCTTAAGATTTAGATTTTAATTCACCTTTGGGTGGCTTTTTTGCTAGCATCAGTTTTACAAAATTAACATCTCAGAAAGATGAGTTATGGCACTGAATTCAGATTTATAGCTATAATAGTACTAACACTAAAGTGAAAGTAGACACTTTATTTCTTAGATTTTTTTCTTTTAAAATTGTTCTGTCATTCAGACCTCCTGGTATTTAGGATGGCTCTTTCCCTAGTAAGCAAAACTTTACTTCTATCAAGCAGACTTCTACTACATCCAGTTGATAGTAGCAAAAGTGTAATAATAATAAAAATAACCCTGTTTTGCCAGCAAGGCATAAATCCAGCGATGCTTTGTGAAGACTTCAAAGAAGGAAGAAATATGCCTATTTCTGTTACTTCTATCCTCCTACCTCCGTATTTTCAGTTAAGGATCCCAATGCTGCAGAAGCCTTCTCCATGCAAGAACTGATGTGACCAACATCTTAATGTGCACATACTGCCTTAATCTAAATAAATGTCAACCCACCATTCTTCAGTCACGTAGGATGTGACATCTGTGTGACACTGTGTAGTTCACAAACTGTTTTCAGTCCTGACAATCATTAGGCCTAACTTTCAACACTACGTAGACGTTAAGAGCGCACTGGCTCTGACCCATCATTTTGGCTAGTGTGCTAACTACTGTAAGTAATTTGATCTGTGAATTGTATCAAATAGGGAGTGGTTTTGTTTACAAATGCACGATTTCAAGCAATTAAACTTGAACAATATCTTGGCACAGGATTAAGCACCACAAATCTGCATCCAAACCTTAACATTTAATATGTGCTATCTCCTTTCATATAGCAGGTGATAGACGTTTTACCATTAACAATCTATTTGCCTATACTTCCCCTTTCTGAAATAAAATAAACAAGTCTTTTTAAAAAATGCATGAGATCAAATATATACTAAATATCTTAAAACAGGTCTGAAACACTGGATTACAGCTTGAAGCTGTTACGTGCAAGCTTGCTTTTCACATTTTCAATTTTAAAGACCTTTCATTTTTGCCTCTGCTTCCTCTGCAGCCTAAGATCAACACAAATAGCTTCCCTCACTGCTTGGTAATAATATGCTTCTCCTTTCCCCAAGATCAGCACAGGTATCTAGGTCACCATAAGGGGATAAACTGTTAATAAAAATAGTTCTGTCTTCCCCTTAGGATTTCTCTTTTTCTGGATTTCATCTGGGCTACGACCCTGGTTTGGCTTTAGCTACTGCGATCCTGATTCCCCCACTTCCATCCCCCTCTACAGATACACCATGACCAAAATGACTAATCAGAATTTACTGAAAGTTAAACTAAGAATTTAGGTTAATTTAAAGGGAATGATAAGGAGGGTCAAAAAGGCTAATTGTATTAAACCTGGTTTCCAAGACTGGCTTATGTGAACAACACATGATCTGAAAATCCTCCTAGCCATTAAAAGACGCAGTGTATGCTCCTGGCGTTACATGTACCTGTAGTTCTGTGACTCTGATCTGAACTGGTAGACCAGTATTCACATGCTTTGATGACTCTGAGAACATGTAAATTCTCAACATCCAGACAGGCAAAGACAGCAGCTGGCAACTAAGGCCATAACATTGACGAAAACATAAAAAAACGACTAGCACAAATAAAGAGGAACTTCCTCAGGGCTGGCTGACACTGATCAGAATTTTCAGTAGGAAATTTGGTCTGTGCATATGTCATGTTGAACGTGTATCTCGATAAAGTTTAGAATTAAATTCCAGTGTTAAATTTATTAGAAAAACAACATGACTACACTAAGAAACTTGCTTAGTGCTTAAGGAAGAAAAAGTTGACTAGCATTTGGGGTGAAAACCACTAGTGTGGTATTTCTGAATATACAAATATTTATTTTCAATATATAAACATTGAAACACAAGTGTCAGGCAAAGGACATAAGCACTTTAAAAATTATGCACCCCACATATATACCCAAGACATTTGCTGTCCTTGCACATGAATAAAGCAGAAATGGACTATGCAGTGTTTTATAAAAATGAAGAGTCTGTTTCTACATAGTTATATGCTGAGAGGGGAAAAGAGAGCAAATTCTTAATCGCCCCAGAAGTATGATGATGACTGGACTCAAAACTTATTTTCTGAAGTAAGGTAATGCCCAGCAATTTCAAAATTTTAAAATGTGTTCCGTAGAAAGCTGTTTCAGCATAAAAAGTTGGTTAACCTTGAACAGTTAGATTACTGATCCAGCACACTTCAACCTTAGCATCAGTGAATAAACAAATCTTACCAGAGCAAAGCAAAACCAATCAGGAGAGACAAACTGCAATGAAACAGTCCCCAAGATCATTTCAGTGAGCAGGTAAAACAGCAATGAACTTATCAATAGGGTCTGTAAGAAATAATTTCTCCAGAGTCTCAATGTAGTCAAATAGCTTTTGGTTGAGAAGCTAAGATTTTCCTCCTTTATAAATTACTTGCTCTTTGACAAACAGCTAGCAATCTGACTACTCGATACACTTGATGTGTTACTGCTATTTTTTAAATGGCTTCAATACTGCTCAAGTCTTCTGTAATACTTTGTAACCCATCCAAATTCAGGAAATAGAGGTGATGAAAATAAAAATGTAGCACAGTGCCCTTCAGATCCTCTATCATTTCGAATCTAAAGTATGTAATTAATGACAAGGGCATCTAGGGAACATAAAATGCAGAATGTGCAGAACCTAAGGCGTGTTCTGTTCTTTAACTGCTAGTACAATAAAATATCTGACATTTCATATTTACCCTTGCCATGATAATATGAAAACTATTTTAAACGATAAGTAAAATGAAAGCAGCCACCTACATTCACTTAATACTAGAATTAAGTAAGTAAAAGCCTGCTATTACACTGAGGCACAGAGTTTACTCACTGTATGTATATAATGTTTATTTAAAATTGATGTATTTTTAGACATTCTAAACTCTTGATCCCTCAAAAGTCAAGATTGGGATTAACACTCCTTTCACTCCTGGCACCATGTTCTGCTACGTCCCCTATGACTGACCAGCCAATACAAACTGGAAAATTTCTTCCCGCAACTCACACAGGAAAAGAATGCTTCATAACGCTTCATAAAGCAGAACCTGTGACTAGTACGACTGTAGCAGTAGATGTTATTGCAGTGCCACCACTGAGCTGTACGAAACCATGAGCCAAAGCTACTAGTGATCTGATGCTGCTGGGACTAATCTGTTCATCACACTACACTGCCATATCAATCATATCAAGACAGACAGGAAAACAATTCTGGCAAATGTGACCTCGTCTGCTGCAGCTGGAGCTCAGTCGCTATAAGCAGCTGTAGCCCTGCTCAACAGCTGTGGTCCTGGCAGACGCACCATGGCTGCTGGCCACCGTAACCCCACACAGTGGTACTAATGAGGGCCAGGGCCAGCAGCGTCTGCCAGCAAGTGGGAAAAAATGAAATACAAATGACATACTCAGCAGCAACTAAAGAGTAATCTGCAGTTGATTCAACACCATACTAGCAAAACGTTCTGCTACCCAGTCAAGTCTCTTTTATTAAGCCTACTTGTGAAGAGAGAAAAATGTTAGGCTGGAAGAAAGACTCCCTTTCCTGAAGATACAGTTAGACACTTTGTCAGGATTGCCACCCTGGTAATTCAGAGGACAGAAAGAAATAAAGGTCCTTAGGGAGGATGTGGAGCACAAGCAAATACTCAAAGTATAGTTTAAAAGTACATTAGCATCACACCTATTCAAATAAGTTGGAGCATTCAGGAAACAACCATGCTCATCAGATGATACTAGAGAGGACGTTTCCCCCCTTGCAAAATGAGGTGAGCAATGCATCATTCTGGTATTTGTGGCCTACCGCTCCGTTACTGCTTCTATATAAAATTACATTTCTGATAAAAATTTTAGTGTCAAACATTTTTATGATTACAGACCAAAAGTCAAAATTTGCATTTAAATAGATGTATTAAAACCTCAGCAGCACAGGTAGAAGAGGGAAATGCTGTTTTAAGGAACATTTAAATAGGGAGCGTGAGCACAGAAGGGATTTTTCTTCTCAAATGATTTGAACAATTTTGTTTTTATTACTGTTCTTGGGACCAATTCAAAGTTAAGATTTGAACCATGGTATCCTGCACCCCTGGACTCATCTCAGACTGAGCTGTATAAACTACTTCTCTTTTCATCTTTCCATTGGGAATAGCCTCATTTGTTAAAGTATTGTTTTAGCCATAGTCCAAGCCCACAGTTTTCACCAGCCTGCAGCCCAAGTCATATTATACCACTTATGCTCTCAAGTGGTTGACTCATTCTTGTTTGCATTAGTCACCATAGGCTAAGCTTCAGCCATTATATTTCTCCCCAGACAGCACAGCCATTTTTGAGAGAGATGAACTTTCAATGCATAACTTAAAATTTCACAAGTAATTCTCCCATGTAAATGCCTATCATCAAGTACCTCCTCGGACTTAACCATATTTTATTTTACCCCCTTTTTATCTATAAAGCATTTCTGATATTAAAGAAACTGTCTGACCTCTCCCCTGTACCTATCTGTCTTCTCACTATATAGCTTTAATTTTCTATACATTGTCCAGATTTAACACTAAACCTTGGCTTAAAATCTGATTCTGTACTTTCAAAAGGCACCTAAGTCTTGCCAACACATTACGCTGGGTCAGGTTCACAGCTCCTCACTACCAATATGGAATGCTGGCGTCCTTTACAGTTCAGCTGGGATCAACAACATGTTCTCCATATATAAACCATATAAATCAACACTGTTGCTTTTTTTTTTTTTCTTTCCTGATGGATAGGAATTCTAATCAAGATGATAATACCATGTGAACTACATCTTTGTTAAATTAAAGGGGTTACACTTAACTGTAGTCAGTTTTAGATCTGCTATGAGTTAATGCCTTCGTAAACACATTGTTTCTTTCCAGGAAGAGAAAATGACCAGGTGTCAATAGACTCAGTTTCAGATTCTCTAGCAAGACTCTGGAAAGATACAAGATTTAGGATTTGAATGTCACAAGACTTTTTTTGCTGCTAACTCATTAATCAAGTATTTAAACTGTCATTTTAAACATCTATAAAGTTGTTACAGAATCAAATCAACTCTTGAAACATGATTCTAAGCATAGCACAAGAGCATTTTAACTGAATTACCAATTTAGGTGTATTTTTTGTGTCGTTTCTGGAGGTTCTTTTCTACAGCCTAATTTCTTTAACAGAGCGAAAACATGGGCTTATTGTGTGGGAACACAACGTTCAAGTATAAACAGGGATTCATCACAGATGGATTTCCTGAAAACTTCATAGTAAAATTTTCTTCTACCCAGGTAATCCCTAAATTTCTTCAAGAAACATTTCTCAGAGCATTTAGGGGTCAGTCAGAAATAGAAAGAACATCATACAAACATATGTGCTTTCATATGTCAACTCATTCTGGAATTCCAGGCAATTGTTACTTGCACAGTAATTTTCCAGTTATCTCTCCACAGTAATCAGTAATACTCACGAAATCATGACAGTGGTTCATCTACAACAGTAGCTTTTAGACAACCTACAGAAAACCTGAAGGTGAACAGTAAATTCTGTCCAGCAACATTTCTTCCAACTGCCTATCAGCTGACTTACTGTCAGAACTGGGATATTCCTAATTTTCATTAAGCATATTTCAGGTTTTATACACATTTATAAAACATTTACCTATGTTTTTATATACACATATAACATGGTGATTTTATAGAATATTGCAAAATATTTAAATTATATTTTTACAATATAACACTCAGTGCTAGCTTCAGGCACAGGCAAAGTAGGTTACCAGATACTCATGGATCTGCTGTCTCTTTCCCTTTGTCTTAAAGGAAAGTCTCCAAGCAGTAACAATGGGATGTGGGTGGCAGATATAAAATCACAGGCTAGGTCAGGTCCCAGTCTACATCACAAACTCACCAGGGCCGATGTACAGGATACCACATGAGCGCAGAATTAGCTCCAAGCAGCAAGAGGCAGAACAATTGATGAGGATACCCAAATAGCCCACACCCTCTACACTTCTACCCTGTATGACATGTTTTCCGTTGACTAAGTTTTTCCTATACTGCTGACAGGCACTGAGGCAGCTCAAAAAATGCAACAGCAATGATCTCTTGTGCTGCGTACTGTAGAATAATTTCATGCTACATCCGAAACTGTATCTTTCCTCAGTTTTACATCTGCTTTCATCCAATTTAACTGAATGACATTTTGTTAGCGTTCTATGGCAGAATAATAGTACTTTCTAAATTGATTTCATAACGTATTAAATCTTCAGAATGGCTTCCTATCCTGTTTAGTTCCATTTTTCCAGTGGTTTGCCTGCTTTTTTGTCAGTTGTTGCACACGCAGCAGTGCTTTCACTAAATTGTCCATTATAAACCAAATTTTGTAAGATTTTTCCACAGAGATAATCTAAATATCTAATTTCTCTCAATTTTAACGGCATTGAGACACTTCAATAAAAGCATGGATCTCAGCTGTAATTTTAATATATATAAAAATGAAAACCTAGATTTTTATTTTACCCTCACAGGATACAGTTAATTTAGAAGTCATTTAGAGCTTCAGAGTTTCTAACGGACATTAACTTACAAGTAAAGTCCCCACAAAATCTCATCTCTCTTCAGTGATCCTTGCAAAGATTTTCTGAAGTTTCCATTTTCTTGACCGGCTAAAATGCACTTTTCTACTTTGTTTTAATACTGTTTCCAAAAGCAACTGATTTTTTTTGTGTGGATATATGTCTGAAAATACATTAATAAAATTTAACTATCCTCATTCAAGACATCAGACAGAAAGAAGATGTTAATTTGTATGGTCTACCCATTGATCTCGCCATTCAATTGTTTGTGATCCTTTGCTTATTCTCTTGTCTATTCTACATATTTTCTTTTGTTATATAGGAAATATTTAATAACATATGGGGTGTGGACTATGCCAACATGTACACTGTAGCATAAAAGGCACTGGAAAAAGTTTATCTCTTAATCTGTACCTTATATTCTTTGTGTACAGAACAACAAATTACATTTATGGTATTGCCCAATGTCATCTGCAACAGCTTACCGTCTACAGTGTGTGATGGTCAGAAGAACAGAGGGAACTGCGCAGCAGCTGCCACCTCGTGCTGCCGAATATCCCCGTCCAGCGCAGGCAGCGGCAGCGACAACCGATGTGCACATTGATATTCTCTCTGCGGTTTTGACTGGAAAATCACAATCTAGTCCTGAAAAATATACAGTACTACTAGGCTATCCAAATAATTATAACGGCTGTGGCAGAGTTTACTCACGCAAACATACACCCGTGGCCTCGGAAGCCCTCCTTGTGTTTGAGTCAGGAGTGCTCTGGTGGAAGATTTCCCCTCTTTCCATACTGACCTCACTGTGAAATGGGTTGTTAAAAACAAGCGCCCTTTCCCAAATTTTCCTTCTTGAGAAAGAATCAAATTTCATACAAAATTTGCATCTCGTTTGTTCTCTCCTTTTTAAAGGATTTTTTACTGGCAGGGCATTTGAAGGCGGTACAATCTGAACCTGTCCCCGTAGGTTAGATCGGGGAAATTTCATGCTTGCTGAAGCACCTCCTCAGAGGGCACACAAACCTCTCCTCAACACCTCATACCCCTGTATTCCCACCAGCCATTTTGTCCGGCCCGTTACAACACAGTAAGTGACAGCAAACAGACCTGTGGAGAACGGAGTGGCGGCAGAGAACCCCCCCAACCAGAGGAACAGAGACGAGAGCCAAGATCACGCTGTATTTCTGTCCTTCCTGTCGAAAGGCGTATTGGGCTTACCTGCCCGGCGCTGGCAGCAGGGGCTGTGGGGCCTCTGAGAGGAGCGGGCGGGGCCGCCCCTGCCCCTCACAGCCTGTTCCAGAAGGTTCCAGGCGGTTCCGGCCAGTTGCAGCCGGTCCCGGCCGCCCCAGCGCAGGGCAGAGCTGAGCCCCTCAGCGAGGCTGCTGCTGTTGTTCATTTCTTCTGTACATTCTATGTCAGCGTACGTACACACCAAACAAGGAATCAGGAAAACATATGTAGAAGCAGAAAGGTTCAGCTTTCAGAAATGACATTAAGAACGTAACAACTTCAGTAACTTGTTAGGTCAGAGGTGTTCTTCCATGCAAGTGCCTCCCGCTATAAAGACCACAGCACAAAGGGTTCAACTAATAATACGAATCGAGGCCCCTCATGAATGGGTCAAGGCCCAGAACTGAACTGTTTCACAAGAACTGTCATGGAGTAACGATTGTTTTTCATGGAGGAATCTGTAGACTGATCTGGCCTACAAAAATCCTGCGCTGGGTGCTTCAACACATAGCAAGGTCTGCCCTGGTATCAGTCCCTGAACACAGAAAGACTTTCTTTCTTCTTTTTTTCCCTCCCCAGTTCTCCTAATGTCCTCTCCTTTTGAGATCAGGGCATTAGTATTCACCAAATGTGCCTTTGAAAAGGTTTAATCTCCTAGCAATTACCGATATGAGAGTTTCATTCTATGTACAGTATGATAAATATTGAAGAGGTCTCCCAGCTGTTTTGATCAGCTTTAATCTAGGCATGCACGATAGCAGTGACGATGCCCCGGCGGCTCATGTCTGCCTCTCTGCAAGGGCAATGGCGGAGCCCGTGGGGGCCTTGGAGGGACAGGGAGACCGACACACGTTGGAACCAATGCTATGGAGTCAGAGCCATAAGCAGAGACCCCTGCAGCCGCTGGAGCTTCTGATCAAACTGATGGTGTGTTACACAGCTTACATCCTACATCCACACCGCCACCTACTCCAAAATAATAAGGCCTGATTCGAAAATGGAAGCCCCGCTCAGGTACTGAAAGAACTGAAGCGCAGAGATCCTACATGCTTAATTTGCATCGGAAGAAGATTGCACTTTGTGTCTGCACGTACAGTTTTGTTGTATCTGCAAATGCCACTGGATCAAGCAGAAACAGTAAGTTCTAGTTCGCATCCCTTATGGGAGAATAAGGCTGAAGACCAACGCTGGGAACCTAAGACAGAACACGCAGGTCATACTTACAGAAATACACTGCTGCCTCGCACTTGCAAGAAAATCCGATGCAAAGTGGTTCAAATCTCAGAACGCACCGCAGTATTTACAGTCATTTTTAATTATACATTTCATAACTGGGTTTGTTTCAGCAAGTGCTTTAAGTTTGGGGGTGTCTAAGTCATAATTTATTCTGTCTCAAACTTTTACCACTCTATAAAATTATAATAAGAAAACATAGGTCCTCCTTGTAGCTGGTGTAAACGGTATGACATTACAGGAGAAATCCTTTCCAACACAAACTAATTTTCCAGGGCCTGAAGAGGACAATTATGCTCTTACACGCATATTTTGAAATGAGAACAGGCAGCACATTGCTAGGACATTTCTGTGCATACCACCTCGAACCAATCCCAGTGCAAACGAGTATTTTCGGTGCTGGGCACAAGGGCTGTTCCCTGTGGCGTGACCTAACAACTCAGGATACAAATTTCTCCAGCAATGAGAGCACAAGAACTACACTGGATTCCTCTGCTCTGTGTCTGAATTCAGTATTTCAGGTGACCAGGAGTAACATTCAGCATGACAAATAATTTAATGAACTACTAATTCAGAGTTGACCTTCAATGAAAGTACTGTTTAATTACCCAGTTTTTCTGAAGTCAGGCATAAGAATGCTAAACCATTTCGGAACAGGTGCAGGAGGCACATGTTAATTTTAGCAGCAAAGGTCATTACATACGTATTTCTGCACTTTTTCCTGGCACCCCTCCTGTCAGACAATTACTTATGTATGTCTATGAATACAAAGAGGAGGAAAAATCCTTCGTTCTTTCAGCTTCCGCTTAGCAAAGCCCTGTACCCTATCTCCTTTTTCCTTTATACTCTTTTCAAAAATAAGTCTAAATCCAATACTGAGAGAGGAAATACATTATCTTGCAAATTAAAGTGATAAGATTAGATTAGCACCTACATAGCTGAAAAGCACCTGTAGCATATGTTTTCATACTAATGGAGGGTACTCTTTGGGGAAAAAAAAACTTCAGAGCAGAATTAAGGGACATTTCTGTATAAGCCTGAAAAAATCACAGAACAAACAAAAACCACTCATTGAGCAGGAAAAAGAACTAACTAAATTAACCCATGCTTGACAATGAGAATTGTATCTTCCTCTGAAAGCAAAATCAATTCCTATTTTAATCTATGTGCACGAGATGTGAACCGGTAACTTTGCAAAGAAATAAAGATTTCTTGGCTTGTCTAGATTTATCTTATCAGACTGAAGAAGTAGGCTTCATGTTAGAGACTGCTGTCTCTTTTTAATCTTATTGCCTGAAGAAGTGTGAAGACAGCCTCACCTCAAGAAAAAGTCAGCTCTAACAATATTGAGTTTATTCTCTCCCTCTCTCTTTGTTTTATCCTTCAGGCTTTGATGCTTTTTCAGAAGAAGTATTACAAGTAGCCAACCCCATCAAGAACGTATCAGAAACAGCTCCTTACTACAATGTTTTCCTAAGGTACCAAATGTACATCTCTTCTTTCAAATTATACTTCACTTCCTTCTTTGGTGGTAGGAGAAGGACAACAGGAGGTAGGCATCACATTTTCAAGTTTAATAAAAATCCTGTGACTGGACAATTTATTTTATGGTTGACAAACGTAGCAGGGGTTTTATTCACAAGGACAGAGATGTTAGTAGTTGCGGTGGATTAGCTTGTTAGTGTGTGGTGGGGTTGGGTTTTTGGTTTGCCTTTTTTTTGAAACCAGAAATTAGCTAGAAAATGCCAACAAAATTTGGAGTATCCCCAAAGAACAGACTGAGTATACTTACAGCCATTGCTGGTGGCTCCACAAATGAAAGAAATTGAAGGGATTAATTTCGTCATTTTCTTTCCCCAAAATAATACACACCAACTTTTATTAGCCACAACCCACACTCAAACAGAAGTAGTTCTCCAGGGAATGTTACAATAGCTTGATAGTCCCTCAGCCTTACACACTAGAGTCTGGTAGCACAAGCCAACATCCCATCCTCGTTGAAAGGACTGCTTTACTAAAAGCAAGGTGCTATTTTTATTTTTTTTTTTACACAGAAAAAAAAAATAATCACAGAAAAAAAGTAGAGTTAAGAGTATCAGAGTGCTCCTAGAAGATATAAACTAGGTAAGTCACATTAAATTTGTCGACAATCACTTTGTATTATTTAACTGGCTGCCTCCTACCAAACCAAGTAAACACAGACAAGATGCCAGGCTGGAGGTAAATTTCATGCCTTGTTGTCACAGAAAGGCTTCTGGCATCTATAACAAAAAATGATGCCAGATAAATGACTGTTCTCATGAAGCCTCTCAAAGAAAGCCTTTCTTGTCATTGGTCTGTGCAAGTGATTCTTTCTGGCACTCTTGTTTTGAAACCTTGCCTATCATGGACTAGCTACTGTAAATGTATCGTTGATTTTAAAAGTAAACTTAAGCTGGTATCAGCTTTGACCATCAATTTCTGAGGCCCTGACTGGCTGTGTAAAATCATGATTTCAAGGTCATCTTTGTTGGTGGCAGCTTTTTTTAAACAGAAAGGGCTCTAGGAATGGGTAGAGGATGCACCAACTCTTTTCTGACTTTCCTAACACTATGCTGAGATTCAAACACTGTGTCTTGGCTAGAGAGAGAGTTAGCCAGTCAGCAGGGCTGCCCCTTCCAGTGCTCTCCTCAGCGCTGGTTTTGTACTCCTATAGTTTGGTTTTAGTGGTCCCACAGTTGCATAGTCAGCCACAAGCTGATACAGCCAAAATCTAACTTTACAAAAACAAATCAATTTTCAGTCAGGTAATGTGCCTGATCTAGCCAACAGGGAAAAGGACATGATTTTCATATTCATATGTATTCCAGGATTTTACCGCCAAGAGTGTTATTTAAGCTCCAGTAGAAAATACTAGGAAATTCTGGACACTTAAGATGTGCAGCCTCCACAGTGAAGAATGTTTTTATTGAAGCTGTGATATTACTGTTCTGAATCAACTAATGGCTCAGTGCTTTCAAAGATACTTTTTTTTTTTATGTGCAGGCATTCAACTATTAGCAAGGACAAAATTTTGATTCAAATCATCCCTAGGTCATGGAAATTAATATACACGTTCTTTTCTACTATATTAAAATTTCAAAAAAAATATATTTCAATAAAGCAGATTATTATAAATCATGTTTGTACTGAACCAAACATGAGATAGTGGGAAAAATAATTGACCATACTGTTTCCTAAGCAGGCCCGGATTATTAGTGGTCACGTTGAATATAGGCATTTACATCCAAGCCATTAATGCATAGTTAAAATGCATCAGTAATTCAGTAATTTTTAAGTTCAACCTGGCAAACCACCTTTTACAGATGATATATAGCACAGCAGTGTTAGATCATAAGTCGTTAAGAGTAGAAAAGATAGAAATACACCCAACTATGTCTTTTGTGCACATAACTGTACCTCAGTGTATTTCAGATTTCAGACTTCCCATGAAGTTCTGACATGTACTTATACCAGAACAGCATCTATTTGCAAGGCTTTGACCTCCCATTTTAGAGTATGGGACACTGGAAGAGAGGCAATGAGAAACTGGTGAAATCGGCAGTACAGAAATGCTACACACTTTGGTACAAGAAACATCCACTACCTAGAATCAAGGAGCACAAAGCATTTTGTGGTACTTGAATTTCCATTGCATATCTCTGTGCCATGTGACAAAAAAAAAAAGAAAAAAAATTAGAAGGCAAAGCTCTCTCTGTGTCTCTCACACATAAAAACACTAATAGCTCAATCTCACCATGGTGCCTAGGTTCCTATAGTTTTATCATTAAAGATTTTGGTCAGCCAACTGTGGTGGTAATTATCACATAAATTAACTGAGAGACAGGAAAACCAGAATATAAGACAAAATCTCACCTCCAGCAACAAAGTATAGGACTTCATTTTCCAGTAATACTTTCAAACCTAACACCAATGATGAACCAAGTTTTTCTGCAATATTGCTTAGGTTACAGAAAGAAAGGCTGTTAGTCAGTGCCATTTACCCCCTGGTATCCAGCTTTTATCTGCTGACCCGTCACAATAAAACAATTCTGAAGATGCATTTTCAGATACAGGTGATTAGCACAGCACGGAAAGCATCAGAGTGAAAATTCTTTTTCAGATAAGTGTTGCATGCAAGGAGTGTAAGTAGAAGGAATAGCAAAGGACTAATCCGTTTGGCTACACTAGACTACAGTGCTCAAAGTTTTATTTGGGTTGTGGGTTTGGGGTTTTTTTTTTAGATAAGGGTATTTTGTTTTAAAAATAATTTGGATCCCACTCAGTTCTGCATGGGAAGGTTGTGATCTTTTCAACACATTCAGCTGACAATGTAAATTTCCAAGGGAATCCCAAACCTTGTCTTTAGAGAAGTTTTAAATAAGGGCAGATTGATATTTCACTACTCCATTCTATTGCTCCAAGAGAGGTTCAAACCTTATTTCTGCTGTCCCTGACTGACCTGGGCTTTTTTTTTTTTTTTTTTTTTTTTTTAAAGATCTCCAACAATGGCGATCTCTCCCTGGTACTAAATTATGCTTACTGTTGCATTTGTTTTCTGTTTAAGGGTATTTTCTTCTCATTTAAATTCAAAGTTCAGCCTTCACACAAGGAAAAGATTAAATTTAGTAACTGTTGTGGCACAGATGTTACGTACCCTTTATAACATTTAAGAGTTTGGAATGTTATGAAATTACACAGGGAAGAGCAGTTGCTGATATAAATGAAGGGTTATGACTGTTAGCTAATTTAAGTCATTCACTAGCCTCTCTAAAAGAATATTCTCTACTTCCCTTTTCCATCTCAAGTATTTAATGATTATGCAAGAAGAGGCATCAGACATTAAAAAGTAGCTTATATGAATACTGCATATTATCCTGTAACACTGTCTCTTTTGCATTGTTAAATTACAAAATCACAGACTGGCTGAAGATGGAAGATACCTCTGGAGGTCATTTGGTCCAACCCACCTGCTCAAGCAGGGCCACCTAGATCCAGTTGCCCAGGACCATGTCAGCTATTGAATAGCTCCAAGGTGGGAGAGCCCAAAACTTCCCTGGGCAACCAGGTGTCAGTGCTCAGTCACCATCACAGTGAAAAAATGTTTCCTGATGTTCAGAGAGAACCTCCTGCATTTCAGTTTGTTCCCATTGCCTCTTGTTCTGTCACTGGACACCGCTGGAAAGAGCCTGGCTCCGTCTTCTTTGCACCCTGCCTCCAGGTATTCATAAACATTGATGAGATTCCCCCCGACTCTTCTCTTCTCCAGGCTAAGCAGTCCCAGCTCTTGTCTCATCTTTTTCTTGCAGGACAGGTGCTCCAGTCCCTTATGTATGTTTGCGGCCCTTTGTTGGACTCTCTCCAGTAGCTCTATATCTCTCTTGTACTGGGGAGCCCAGAACTGGACACAGAACTCCAGGTGTGGCCTCCCAGTAGAGGGAAGGATCACCTTGCTTGACCGGCTGGCAACACTCCTCTTCGCACAGCCGAGGATACGCTTGAGCTTCTTTGCCACAAAGGTACATTGCTGGCTCCATGTTCAGCTTGTTGTCTGCCTTTTACATTCTAATACACAGTTTTGCTTTTACTTTTTCAGTAACATCAGTGATTTTTACTACCCTTGTGGTCTCTCCTCAATGCCACCATCCTCAGCTACATTTGTTTATTAGTATCACAGAAAACATCGTTCCATCTTTTGAAATCGCAACTCTAGTAACACGACCAGAGTTCACAGCTAAAGGCAAGTAACTGCTCAATCAATGCCCTCACTGAACCATTGCACTATCAGAGGTAGAGGTCTAACACAGTAAGATCGGAAGACATAGGGTTCTGTGGTGGGCCCTCTATTCTACTATTTGCACACACGTGCAAAATCATGTACTGCTGCTGAATTAGAGGCCTTTGAAAGTAAATAAAACCCCAAAACACAGGTTTGCAAGTTAGAAAGTACTTTGTCACTGTCCCTCTATCATCACAGAATGAAAGACAGATACTTTGAAATGTCTTATTACAGAACTCTACATAACAACAAAAAAACTGATTGCTGACATACCATTGTTAATTCCACTATTCCCCTTCCATGCAATGGAGCTCTAAACCAGCTTCCAAACCACAAGAAACGACTAATGCATTTTTCTTTTACTTTTTGCTTACTTCATGCCCACAGCAGCATAAAGACATACACATAATAATGATGACCTGTCAATAAGGCGCGTATGTTACAATGCTTGTTTCCACAGGCTGCTGGAATGATT
>VZSZ01006424.1:351028-447956 GCA_013398815.1 Ibidorhyncha struthersii | reverse complement strand
AAAAAAAAAAAAATCTGTCTCAAGTTCTATTTCTGTTATTAGGAGTTTAGTTTACTGGCTTTGTAGATGAGTTTGTTGCAGGGTCCCTTTGCAGCCTCCCCTGCATGAAATACCTCCCCGACAGAACCCAACAAACCGGGACCAAGTATAATCAAGAAAATAATGTCAAAGGCAGTAATGAAAAGCACAGGCAAAATAGCTGGTTTTCTGTCTGGATGAATGCTCTCTCTCTGCTTAAGAATGCCTCCCCCTTAGTGACAGGAAACACAAGAGAATGAATTTAGAAAAGAAAAACAAAGAAAGTATAAATACTTCTGAATAACTGGAGCTTACTCGTGAAGGCTGAATGCTGAGATAATCTTCCGGCAGTTGAGGACGTTTTACCTGTTCTCTTCATGGCTAATAGGTGAGCTCCGGTTCTCCCACTAACCCACACAGCTAGCACTCCCACTCAGGGCACTGCAGGGTTGAGATTTTACTGGATCTGAGAGAATTCAGCACTGTTTTTACTGGAAATTAAGAGGAACCAACTACTCAGCTTTCTTGGATTTCTTCAAAATTTAATCTTTAAAGCACCTTGTTTGGATTTCAGTCATTTTTGGAATGTGTTTCGCAACATCCCACCACCCCATTGAGGGGAAGTGGAGAGTGACTCCCACAAGACTGAATCTTTATGCTGTAGATCTGCAATAATAATCCCAGAAAGCAATATTTACTGAAGACTAACTTAAATCTTGGTATGGTACCTATTTATGCCCTACCAGCTCCCATTTTTATGACTACAAAAAGATTTTTTTTTTTTTACTATAGGATAGGGGAATCACTTGAAAGGTGAAAATTGTTTTAAGGGTTCATTGTGTATTTGGCATCATACACACTGAAAATCTGAAGTAGTATTTTAGAGCAGAGTTCTCAGACAGTTGATGTACTTTACCCTGGAGTACTTCTACCACTGGTTTGATAGATTTGTTTATGCATTTTATAAAAACTCTTAGTTCAATAAATGCTGCAAGATCAAATAGCATGCTTTTGAATTATGCAAAATTTTATTATACATATTGTAAATAAACTCTATGAAACATTAATCAACTTCAAAAAGGTTTCATAAGAACTCTGTGTAATGTTTCCTCTTTGGTATATTTTGAAAATTATGATTCTGTCATATTTATGAGTATTAGAGGTTAAACTTTTCCAGAAAGAAAACTGCTTTGTGCAACTGCTATCAGACACAGGCAACTATATTAACCAAACCGTTGTTATATTTAGCTCTCATGCAAAAGGATAAGCAACATCAAAGCCATTAAAATGAGAAATGAAGTACAAATCACTAAACCTATCTCAGTATGTATAACACTATAGAATTGTTAACACTAGACTTGAGAAAGTTATGAAATTATTAGTGGTTTAATTCTTCATAGACATCCACTACAGCAGAAACTCCGTAAAGCTCTCACAAGCCACGGGTTCGTTCAAGGCACGTGCAGAGAAGAATACAGAGGGGACAATGCTTGGTAAATGCTGCAGGGTGCTGACTAAGAAGTTGACTTACAAGAAATGATGTAACTGCTGAAGAGGTGTTACAGACATTAAAGGAGAATTTATTTGAGGCAATCAAGAAATTATGAGTACAAAGAAGAGGATCAAAATTACCTGGATCTAAGGGGTTTTTGGTTTTGATGCAAGGAAGATGACAATGACAGCACCAGAGCCACACATCGTTCCAAATGAATTCTGGTCTGCAAACCACACATTTTTTGAAGAGACTACTACTGAAGATCTGGAAATACATTGACTTTTTTGTAGATGCACTGCTTTTCCATCAGGTAAATACTGAGATGATTTACCAAATTACATAGCAGACTAATTGCACGTTAGCCGAAACAAAAATTTGGAAAGAAAACGGATTCCCAAACTTACTGTACGGAACAGTTCAGATGAGGAAGTCCTGAATGATTTTCTGTTTACACTATTTGTTTCATTCTACTGTCTTTGTCAGGAAGAAGATATTAAATACACTAAGGTAATTATAAGGGATAAGGTACAAGAATGACTGAAAGAAGTAGATAACCTGAATAAAAACAAAAGGCAAATGATCCAAATCTATAGAAATGGTAAATGAAATACACAGGAGCAGCATAACAAGGCCAATGCTGTTAACATGATAATTCATGAACTCCCTGACAGTACAGACAGAAAAAGAATTTAGGTGTATGGCATTTGATAATATTGCATGTATTAGAAATGAAAGTACTGACATAGCACTTTAACCTAATAATTAAATTCATCAAATACAAAATATTAGAATCCTATTTGCATTATGAAAGCTTGAATTAATCTTACTAAGAAAATTTTACTAGGAAAGTTATACAAGACTATTTTATTATTATTCAGAAGTAAAAACATGGAAGTATGAATTCAAATGTAGGATCATTATATAACATAGTTTTTAAAAAGCAAAAAGTAATTTCTTGCATTTATAAATCATTGCACCTTACAAAAGGAAGCTAAGCATTAACTCAGCTTAACTATTATCTTAATTTTACTGATAGAAAACAAAAGGACAGAAACAGGAAAGAAATGCCCAAGAAACAGACAGGCAGGAATAAAAGTAAAAAATACAGTCCATGCTCCTTCAGGTTAGTACCTGCTGTTATAAATTACAGTATATTTAAACAACAAATTGTAATATTAAATAACCTATGTTTTTCATGCTTTTTGATCAATTTTTCATAAGATTCAAGTAAGTTTATAATTTGTCACGCGCTTTTCTCAGAGATGTCTTTGCAGTAGTGTCTTTGCAGCAAGGGCCCAATTTAGCAGTTGGATCAATATCAACTCCGTAGACTTCAGTGTAAGATTAACAGTGCACAGCCTCTTTGTCCAGAATGCAACCTGGACAGAGTTAAGTGGAAACCTATTTTTTTGTTGTACAGAGACAAGGACTCACTATATACCAGTGTTGGCTATAAGCAACATATTTCTTGTTCAGAATGCATTTTAAAGCCTCTCGTCTATTTGCAAAAAAGCACTGAAAAATTCTAATCAGATGTTTGTTACATGTTTGTTTTATTCCGTCAGCTAACTTTCCAGTTTACGATCTAACCACCACCACCAGATCTGGTAACCCCAGCTTTTCATCTTCTCTACTCCAGTACCCTCCTTAAGTTCAGTACTAGCACTTTTTAGCCCATCTACACTCCTCTCCTGGTTCAACAACTAATAATTCGCTTTTATTAAAAACAAGAATTTTTACCTATGATTAGCTGTTAGCAACTAAAGGTGGAGAGCATGTGCTTTTCTGTATGATACATATGTACCACTTTTCAGACAAAAGTATCAAATGGCCTGTCTAAATGAACACAAAGAGTAGAAAGATCAATTAAAAAACCCTAAGAGAATAACCTAACAAGAAGCACGAGGAAGAAAATGTACTCATATCACCTCAGTCTTGTGATCTAAATATAATAGATGATGAATTCTAATGGGCTATAAACACTCAAAGAAGAGGATTTTGAACTGAGAATTACCCTAAGAGTTATGCCATTAAGAAGAAACCTTCAGTCAAATTGTAGGAAACTGCTCCAGACAGATGTTTACCATAATGAATCAGTACTTCATAGTTTGCTTCTCGTCCAAGAATATACACAGGAAAGCAACGTGTACACACGCTGGAAGAAATAGAAAGCATAGGCACTTAACGGTGGATAAGCATACAGTCCATATGCACTCTGAAAGATTTCAGTCTACTGCAGAACAGGTTCAGCCTAAGGTAAACATTTATCACAACCCAGGTTTGGTTAAAAACATTCCTGACTGCTTGCCAGGTTGCTCAGAGTGCCTGTTTAGATTCTTTCTTGTTTTCTCAAGCTTTTAACTTTGGAGGGCAAAACATGACAATGGTAGCAAGAAATGGTGGAAGCTTTATCTGTTTCTGTTGGGGGGTTGGGTTTGTGTGTGTTTGTTTTTTAAACACTCAGTGCAAAGAACTCCTCACCTCTTATTCAGAGGATCTTCTAATTTGAAATTACTTAAAATAGAACTAGGATAAAATTACATAAAATATTGCAGATATTGAAAGTAATATAATCCATAATAAAATAGAAAAGTGGATTTATTAATAAACCATGATGTCATAGATAGTAAAAGAAAATTTAATTCTGCAAATGTTCTCTTCTGTGATAAAATATCTGGTTCCCCGTTGCCAGAAAGAACTCTTTTCACTAGTTTTACACTGAAATGTAAAAAAAACATGGAAAAAAAACCCAAACAAACCAAAACCGCAAATAAACACACCAAACAACTGCACTTTCCTTATTTTTAGACATAATGAGGAAAAAAAAAAATGCATGAAGATAGCTTCCTGCATACAACTATGACAGGATGCCTGTGGCCCTTATTGTCTCCTGACAGACACGTTCAGTTACAAACCCATCTATCCTTAACTAGATTGTCAGAAATAGGTTTTAAATGTATCTTCTACATTATTACATTTTTCTATATTTATATAAGTATTCTGGCTATGAAAAGGAAATTATTTTAATCGAGGGGTTAATCAGATAACTTGACATTCAAAATGGNAGAAACAGTTATTTTACCTTACAGGCACTTTTTTCTAGTCCCAGATTGCCCCACTAAAAGCCAGTATACCAGCCAAATTGCCATGAGTTGGCTACTGTTAAGCTCCAGCCAGCCCAGCTGTAGGTAATTTTAGAAGTCACAGATGCAGCAATAACCACTGGCAAACCTGATATATCAAAGGCTGCAAAGAAGGCTCAGAGTTCACTTCGGACAGATGTTCTGGCAAAGCAGGACAGTTTTAAAAAAAAAAAAAAAGATAATATCCAATAAGCAATATCACCATTACCTACTCAGGGACCAGCGGTTAGCCCTCAAATGTACTTCTAACAGAGAGAAATGGCACCACATGTATTTGTCTTCTAAGTGTTTGCACTTCTTCAATTTTACTTCCCACTCCTGTGAGTCATTTCCTTGCTATCCAACCTCACTTATTTGGCTAGTTGCTTGCTAACTGCAGCTTATTTGCACTTAAAACAGTCATTATGTTCCATCATATCTAAATAATTAGGCTAATGACAGCAGGTTTATTTCTGTTGATTCAATAATGCATCACAGATAATATCAACATAGCAAAGTCTGCTTATTTAGTAATCAGCAATAAGGCCTTTCACAAAATCTCCAAGTTAGCTAATACACAGCATTCAAATATAAGAATGATGATGCAGTCAGCTTTATTTTATTTGCTTTTTGCTCCTTAATTCTTATGGTGATTGGATTTTTTCCTCCAGTTTTTCTCCATTATATAAACACCCCAAATTTACTTCAAAAATGAATGAAAAACAACCTTCTAATGTGAATACAACTGAATAGCTGAATTTAGGAATGCTGATGTTAAAATTAAAAAAAACAACGCATATTAATGATATTTATCATTGATCATATTATGTTACTAATGATATCCATCAACCAGTGGCAGCCCCCTCCATCTCACAGCATACTATGGGGCAGTACAAGAGAGAATGGGTTGATTTCAGTTAGAGATCAACAAGGTAAGTCAGTCCATCCCCACGCAGATAATACACCGACGCGCTCCTTGACTTATGGCTGAGCAAACACTTAAATTACGAGATCATTAAAAACACACAATCAATTATTGGAAGAGTCGTGTGCCTATAACAAATCAGAACGTTTTTGCCAGCCTTGGACACATAATTGAAGCTGTGAAACTATACTCAGGCTGCAGGAATACAGAACCAGACCTACAAAACATAATACGCTTGCTACTGGAGGCAAGCGAATTGTCAGCAATAACAACAAAAAATACTTGTTTTGAAAACATCTTCAGTATCAAGACCTAGGAAAAAGCTGTCTTACAACATAATTTGCAGTTACTTCTTATAAAATACATTTTCTACTAACATTGATCAAAAAAGAAGGATTGGGTAGTTAAGTATCAGACCTGAGTGAAACTGCATCCCGCTCTATTGTACCCCTGAGATGAGGTGTACCTTCAAAAACGAGGCACTGATTTTCTGCCAAAACACATGCATATCTAATCGATATTGATCAGAACTGGAACTATAATATCCAGGGGAAAAAGCAAAACAACAAAAAAAAACAACAACCAACAAATGAATCATTAAAAACCCAAGGACACGCCTGAATTTAGATACACAGGGTACAGTCCCGGTGCTCAGAGAAGGCAGCACGGCCATTGCTGGTTAACACGCCGCAGCCATTGCGCTGAGTTTGCAAGGCCTGAGGCTGGGCAGGCCGCCTCGCCAGGGGCTCGCCTTCAAAGGCTGGGAGCTCTGCTTTTACTTGGTTTAACAGCAGCTCTAGCTGTTCCAATGGCCTAGTGGCTGGTGCCTAATTTGATTCATGTCTCATTGTCTTTGTATGGTATAAACATTTTTAGAGAGAGAGAGAGAGAGAGAGAGACAAAGTAGTAACCAGGAGTTATTCTCTGTAGCCTGAGATATTTCTGACTAAAGTAATGATGCAGTGTCGAGGAACATAAGCGTGGTATGATGGCAGAGGCCTTGCTAGATGGCACATGAGACGCAGTGTAGAGGGCTTTGGGTGCAGGGTGAAAAGAGATGGGGGCACTGGATAGTTGAAGGTTTTAAACAGCTCATCCAGTGTCTCTTAAAGAAATGCAGAAATTCAGAAGTGCTGGGGAAAAGCCTGTTTAGGGGTGAGAAAGAGAACAAAGAACAACTATCTAACACATGGAGAAGGCACTGTGTTACAGAAAATTCGGATGTAATGTGGTATTGCAGATCAATGAAGAAAGAGCAAGGTGCTGAAGCACATCAGAAAACACGTAAAAATAGCTTGAAGTGAGTTGAAAGTAAAGGAGAAAGAGGAAACACCTTCAACATCACACTCTTTCCAGTAAGAATTTGGCACACTGGTGACCTGCTGCAAACCATTCTGTTTTTCTTCGAGCAAGACTAGTACTTCTGACCTTAGGACCCAGAGGCAGGGTGGAAGAGTGAGCCTAACACTGGAAAAAAGGGTAGATAGTATAAGTGTTCATATGACGTTTTTAACATTATAATTATTGAGTTTTTTTCTGTAGTGATTTTAATAATAATTAATAACTTTTCCTGTAACACTTTTTTTCTGTGTTTTCCTTCTTTTTTTCCTGTAATAACTAGATCTGGCATAATAATAATTATTTGATAATTCTGTTAAGATTTCAATTACACTAAGAATAAATTTTTGGCTCTATGGAGAAAGTTTGTCTCCTTTCTGACCATAAAAATATTTTTGTAGGTAACAAGTTTCTTCTATTCCATTTGGCATGGTAGCAAGACCTCACTGAAACCCCAAGATGAGCGCAAGGAAGGCAGCATGACAGAGGGAGCTCTACTGTGATCACACACAATGCCTCCAGGCACAGTAAACGCACAAGAACTAAAGAGTTTCTACCACAGGAACTGAAAGACTGGCAACACTCATCAGTCACTGCTGCTTAGTTGGAAGCCAGAAGCAAATATTTGAGAAGCAACAACTGAACAGCATCGGTGCATGCCCCTACTTACTCTGTGCCCTCAGTGACTTACTGCTGGAAGAGATGAGGACCATCACCATGTCAGGCAGCCAGAGTAAACTGAAGCAAGCAAATAGCAGCTCACTAAACTGTCTCCCAGTGGCAACACGCTCGTGAGGTTATCCAACTCCTTCTGGGAAAAATGGAAACATCAGCTTAAATAACTATCAGTTGCACTGAGAAAAAACAGGAATAGAATAGAGTAGAATAGAATATTTCAGTTGGAAGGGATCTAGAACGATCACCTAGTCCAACTGCCTGACCACTTCAGGGCTGATGAAGTTAAAGCATGTTATTAAGGACACTGTCCAAACACCTCTTAAAACACTGACAGACTTGGGGCACCAACCACGTCTCTAGGAAGCCTGCTGCAGGAAGAGCAGGCCAAGTGAACATGGGTAGAAGACAGAGCTGCAATAACTACTTATCGTAGCTTACCTCTGTGAATTCCCCCTACTGCACACGGGCAGTGATTGATGTGGCCATAACAGCGCACACTCGCGTGCCTGCAGGAAGACTACTCTCACAGGCCCCTACCAGATTCAGGCAAGGCAGCAGCCCATGCCATGACTGCTTTAACATACTGTTAACAATATAAAGCGGTTGTTGGAAATCACTGATAGAGGCAAGACACTAACTTCTTTCCTATTTAGCAGGCTATTTAAAATAGATGATTGTAGTCTATAGAAAAGTTAATCCCACTTGGCTCCCTCTATAATCAACAGAAGTGGAGGGGTCCCTATAAAGGGAAAATGACATTCTTTCTCTGAACCACGATGTAGAAGGGCCTCTATTTCTAATAAACTGAGAGTTAGATTAATCTAAATTCATTTTTATGAATACCCCCTTAATCACTAAAAGCTGAGGTATACAGATGCTTTGTCAAGATGCTATTTTGACTGTATCAGTCTGCTAAATAAGCTGTTGCAGGGAGAGGAAAATAGATTTTGAAATGTTCAGAATTCTTGGGAATTCACCTGCCTGAAAAAAGAACCTATACAAACTCATTCATACAGGCGACTCTTCTCTTTTTCTCATCTGCACTGCTTTGTTCAAAACACAAGAGCTGCAGTCCGACACATTTTACATCTCCCAAGCTGAGTGTGTGAAGTGCTTTCTGCACTCAGACCTTACCCGCTGCACCTGGGCAAAGAGAACCCCCTCAGGAGTGCCTCTTGCACACCAGCCAGCAGCTCTGGATGCAAAGTCCTCTGCTAGAGACAGGCTCTGGTTCTACAAAAGAAATAGAAATTTCCTCATAGCAGAAGTCCTTATGTCTTGTTCTCTCTCTCAAGAGGGACTCTGGGCTACCAGAGACAACAAATAATTCATTGTAGCTATGCCAATCACACACACGCACACTGAGGAAATGTCTGTAAGATTATATTTTCTCTGAGTTTTACTCTTATTTTGCTATTTGTGATACTACTAAAGCGGCTTTTAATGTTTTGGGGTCTTTCCCCCCCCACGCACATTAGATCAAAAAGCAGTATAGTAGACATAAACCCACAGATATTCCTACTAAATTTCCTTTGTTTTCTTATCTCTTAGAGATATTCCTTTTGAATAAAATAAAATTATGGAGAACATCCCAGTGCTGAAGCTATAATATGAATAGCGACACATCACTTAAGGACATATGCAAATACCAGCTTGGTCCAGCAATTTGATTTCCCAAATGTTTGCTGGAAATCCAAAGCAAACCAAAGCTAGGCTAGCATTCTCAAATCCTTCGTAACATGTATTTGGAAAATATATACGGAACCCAGAGACGTTTCTTAAATCAATAAAAACTTAGAAGGATTCTAACACCTTTTCCAACGTGTTAATATGATTAAATGTTGAGCCACTGCAGTTCCTTACAACAAATATTGACAACAAAATTAGAAGTATGTTGAAGTGACTTTTAAGTTTACAGCAAAAACTGAAAAAGGAGAAAAATCTATGAAAAATCAAATTAGATGGTTTCAAAGATAGTTTATATAAAAGGTGACCCAAATGTAAAGATTGTAACACATGCTTTGAATTTAAAAAAACACCGTATTTTTGCAAGGCACTCATATGACCTTAATAAAACATTCTGGAATCTAAAATAACATGAACAGATTCAATTCAACAGAAAATAGCTTTCAACAAAACCTACTGCTACTTTAAAAGAATTAAATCATTTTCTTTCATCATAATTCAACAAATACATTTTAAAAGCTAGTGAATATCATAAATGTTGATTCCTAGCTTTAAATTTCCTATTGTATATTTATACACTACAATTTTTGTACTCAAAAATAACAGAGCTACACACTAAATTCATAAATACATTTCTAACACCATACATCAGCGGTCAGATGAAATACGTTACTCCCAAGACTGAAACAAATCTTTTTCTCAAATATGAAAATGTAGCTACTACCTAGTATTACAGACTTTTCATACAGAAAGATCATAATCACCTTTTTGTTCTCTGTCACACAATCGCTAACAACACTGTCAGTTGTTTGCCCTCTCCTAGACAGTTTGCGTGTGTTTGCAAGTTTTTGAAACACGCAAGTTTTAGGAGGAGACTTTCCATGCTGAACTCATTTTAGGCAGGCAGCCTTGAAAGAGGATCCTGAATCTTCAGCGAAGGGTACACACGTGAAAAATATTCTAAGCATCCATTAACACTTTCAGAGAATACCTTGAGAATTTCCAAAGAGAAACAGTACCAACATTCTCATGTAGCTTTTCGTGTTTGAGGGGAATGAAAGTAATTTAATCACTTCCAGAGAGGCACAAAGTAAGATTTTAGTAAAGCTTTGTCGAGCCCCCACTCCCCAGAGAGCACCAACCCTGTTAATGTGTGCATTCACGCATGGCTTCATTAATGTAAATAACCTCTGATTTCACTGAAATCATTCACGTAAGTGCACCATATACACCAACTGGAATTTATGAATAATTAAGACAAATGCCTCCCAACAATTCAGCAATCTGAAGACAAAAAGACTATTCGTTCCACTTAAAAGATTTCTGAATCTCTAAATCTGACCATACCTTCATTTTACAAACAGGGCAGGTCAGATCCTGTGACAACGGGTGTAAGGAGATGAAAGCTGTTATTTTTAAAAGCTGTTTAGCTAAATAGAAATGCAAAGTTCACATTTAAAGTAAAAAACTTTGACTATCACAACCTCTATTTTCAAATAAAATGTGGAAAATACAGGGCATATTCATTGAAGACAGAAAAAGAAATCCTCACATTATGTTACAGGTTGGAATATGTTTGCAGTGCTACAAGAAAGCTTCAAAGCCTGTATTACAGTTTTAAGAGTTTCTATCATTATTGACCTGAAAAATGTAAATAATAGGCTAACACCTTCCAATTCTGCTTGAATCAGCCTTCTAGAAAACTGCCTTCTATGAAACAGTTGTGAAACGGTCCTACAGAATGCATGTTAGAGAAATTCCAGCACGACCCCCAGGGCAGCCCAACGGTTCAGGACAATTTTAGGTGGAAGGCAGGACTGAAGAGCAAACAGCATATTGAAAACAGTAGAAATTCACAGAATCACAGAATGGTCAGGGTTGGAAGGGACCTCTGGAGATCATCTAGTCCAACCCCCCCGCCAGAGCAGGGTCACCTACAACAGATTGCACAGGACAGCGTCCAGGCGGGTTTTGAATGTCTCCAGAGTGGGAGACTCCACAACCTCTCTGGGCAGCCTGTTCCAGTGCTCCACCACCCTCAAAGTAAAGAAGTTCCTCTCATGTTAAGATGGAACTTCCTATGTTCAAGTTTGTGCCCATTACCGCTCGTCCTATCAATGGGCACCATGAAAAAAGACTGCTCCCATCCCCCTGGCATCCTCCCTTCAAGTATTTAAAAGCATTAACAAGATCCCCCCTCAATCTTCTTTTCTCTAGACTAAAGAGCCCCAAATCCCTCAGCCTCTCCTCATATGAAAGATGTTCCAATCCCCTAATCATCTTTGTAGCCCTTTGCTGGACCCTCTCCAGCAGATCCCTGTCCTTCTTGAACTGGGGAGCCCAGAACTGGACGCAGTATTCCAGATGCGGCCTCACCAGGGCAGAGTAGAGGGGGAGGATGACCTCCCTCGACCTGCTGGCCACACTCCTTTTGATGCACCCCAGGATGCCATTGGCCCTCTTGGCCGCCAGGGCACATTGCTGGCTCATGGTCATCCTGTTGTCCACCAGGACTCCCAGGTCCCTTTCCACAGAGCTGCTCTCCAGGAGGTCGGCCCCCAACCTGTACTGATGCATGGGGTTATTCCTCCCCAGATGCAGTACCCTACATTTACCCTTGTTGAATTTCATTAAGTTCCTCTCTGCCCAACTCTCCAGCCTATCCAGGTCACGCTGTAAGGCAGCACAGCCTTCTGGCGTATCAGCCACTCCTCCCAGTTTAGTGTCATCAGCAAACTTGCTGATGGTACACTCCATCCCTTCGTCCAGATCATCGATGAATATATTGAACAGGACTGCACCCAGTACTGACCCTTGAGGGACACCACTTGTTACCGACCTCCAACTAGACTCTGCACCACTAACCACAACCCTCTGAGCTCTATCTGTTAGCCAGTTCTCAATCCACCCCACTGTCCATCCATCTATCCCACACTTCCTAAGCTTGCCAGTGAGGATGATGTGGGAGACAGTGTCGAAAGCCTTGCCAAAGTCAAGGTAGACAACATCCACTGCCCTCCCCTCATCCACCCATCTAGTGATCTCATCATAGAATGCTATCAGATTAGTCAGACACGACTTCCCCTTAGTGAATCCATGTTGACTACTTCTGATAACCTTCTTTTCATCCAGGTGCTTTGAGATGATAATCTTCTTCCTGAAGAAGTCATCTCCCGTTTCCAGATGTCCTAGTAAATAATCATTAAGATTCACATCTGGTAAAATATCTGTATGAACAGAAGAGCTGTTTTACCGGATTGCATCATTTAAAGTAACAACAATAATCCAACAATAATCAGTATTAGAAGTTTGTGGAAGAATATAAGCATCAGTCTTTCCCACAGTAATTGGCAAAGAGGGACATCCTGTATTCTGTTGCCTAAGGAAATACTGCACATAAATTTATGCAATTATTCTTATCTTGCTTATATTTTTTGCATCTAACATATCCAGTGGCAAAACTTTGTAGAATAGCATTATATAGCATGAAAAAGCCATTCTTCTCATGAGTCATCGGCTTGATCATTTTACTGAATTCGTAATCCTTACGAGTCACATCATTATAATATCAATATTCATATCCATATCAATAATAATTTCAATCTATCACTACTCTCCCATTTTATTCACCTGTCAATTCTCTTCCAACGTAAAGAGATCTACCATGTATTTAATGTCTTGCCTATATAGAAGCTAGTCCTCAGCTCTGATCCTTCCTTTCACCCTACCCTGGACTGCCCCTTTTTGAGACATAGGGTAACCAGAACTGCTTACAGTCAACACATGTTAAGACCAACGCAAACTCCAGCAGAGACAGTCCTAGATTTTCTGTACTGAATGCCTTTCCTGAAAATTGCTAAATATTCAATTTGCCTTTTTTTTTTTTTGACAGCTGTCAAGCATTGAACTAATGCTTCTGAGAACTTCATCTGATGTTTCCAAGGAAGGCTTTTGAGTAATGATACTCATGCACTCCCTCATCGAGAACAGATTTCCATCTATTATGAAATTCTGAAAGTGAATTTTATTGTCACCTAATCCTTCAGCTTTCCACACTTTTCCAGTCAGTCTTAGATCTGTCTGTTCTGAATAATCCTGTCTCAACAGAAATCCATGTCATTATTTTGTCCCTTTTGCACACTGAATAGTATAGACTCCCACGGACTTTTACCTATAAACCCCTTTCACTGTAAAAATTCACCATTTATTCATACCTGTGAAATACTAGTAGATCTACCTTCATTACACTTTAGCTTCCTGGTTCGCTAGATGTGCACTTAAAATTTCTCCGCCGCTTCTCCTCTCTGTGGTGAGAGGAGACCCTAATCTCTAAGCTCTGCTACCAAAGTGCGTATAAGGTTACTGCTCTCTTCTGGTTCTGCCTGCGTTTTCCCACTGACCTCCTTATCTTTACAATGAAGCCAGCTCCCATTTTCTCAGTATAACCTATAATTGCAATCTGCACTACGTGCCCTTTTATCAGCAACTATTTCATCTGCCACTAATCCAATACTGCGAAATCTTTCTGCAATTCTGTGTGATTTCTCTTGAATAATTGTATCATCAGCAAATGTTTTTTCCCTTCCAGTTCAACTTTTTTCCAGGTCTTCCATTGACACTTCAGTTCAAGCAGTTTAACCCCCTATAAAGAATGGATCTTTGTATGAGAACCTTCCTGACTTACTGCAGAGAACGTTAGTCCATTGAATTAGGCTTACTTTCAGGTTAGAATATTTTCAGGGGGCCTTTCCATACTTTTTAGGACTTTCATTCTTTCCACCCTATATTATAAGCAATGGGAGGGTTATGCTGGTTTTTATTCCTCTCTTCCTTCAACATCGAGCCCAGAAGGTACATAAAGGACAGTATCTCTAGGTGGAATAAAGCATGAATCCACGTAGGATTTCATTCCCTGACCTGAGGGAAGCAGGTGAAACATCCCGAGAGGAGGTGAAGTGGGATGGAACAGAAAGAAGAGGGAGGGAATGAGCCTGGAGCAGACTGTTACTGAAACCTCCACACTAGGTGGAGACAAAACACTGTGTGTGGTAATTTCCCCACTTTTTCAGACCGCTTTGAACAATAATAAAGGTCTCCCAAGAAACTACAGAGGCAGTCCGTGGGTATCGTGGAGGAGGAGCATTAGTTAGGGGGCTGTTTACAGGGACCTTCATATGGGGCCAATGGTCCCAAGGAAATAATTTATTGACATCGGGTGGGAACACTGTGGACACAACCACAGCCAATTTAAATCTGGGCCATTTTCTTTAAGAAGATGAATCATGAAAGATCTGCATCATATTACATTGAAGTGGCTTTTAGGGACAACCAGAACATGATATAAATATCCCTAAAACTACAAAGAATCATTATATTTCATTTAACCTCACATCAGATGGTACAAAATCTTTTTAGCATTTCAACAAGTGAACTTTAGAGCTGCTTTACAAGTACTCTCTTACGAATTTTACTGCTCTCTCCCTCTGCTACATAATAAAGCACAAATAAAACCCTAGCTGTAACGATATTCATCAATTTATGCAAATGCAGGTTTTCTATGGTAGTTAAACATCAAGCATAAAAGAACAATTTTTTTCCCACAACCTATTAAATAAACATGGAGCATATTGTTTTAAGCACACCTATAGGTTGTAAATCTACATTCCTTAAAGGAACATCCCTGAGTCAATAATAAGAAATCACGTTGATCTTCCATAAAATTATTTCTGCAGTATCTGAGTTTATTAGCTAAGAGCTAGAAGGAAATATTTCCAGATTAATTTTATTTGAAGCCCCACAATTCCTGTACTCAGAATTTTTCCCTTGAATGACAAAACCAATCCTATGAAACTGATTCTGCTCTGATACATTCAGATCTTATCATCTGAATATCCCAGTGTTTTAGTAGTAAACCTGATCATCTCCAAAAGCGTGCAGCAATGCTCGGAAGAGAATATAGACCAGCCACAAACAGACGGAAGGAAGTGCCATCACTTTGTCATTGCCCTTGCACCTTCAGATTTAACCCTGTGTAGATGTTGCTAGATGTTGCTATTTGCAGTGATTTTTGCATAATTATATTTCACATTTGTGCTGTTAGGAGTCATCTATGATGATTCTGCCTCCTGTAGGCCTGTTTTTCTTTATAGCTATCTGTTGTACTACCAGTAGCCAAGCTGCAGAAAAGCTTGTCAGACAAAACAAGCCCTGTGGCCTGCAGGATAAGACTTAGAATCAGAAAACACAAATATTTGGAAACCATAACTCATGCTGAAATTTTATTTTGATTTTCAGGGAATCTGAGTGGCAAAGCAATTGATTTGTACTTCAATATCCCAACCTGGCTTATACAAAAGACAGAAAAACACCTAAAATTATTTTGGCTCTGCAACTTTTATTACTTGTAGACTGTGCAGATCTAAAAATCAATAACACACAACAACTTGGTCTTGATAAAAACATAATTTGGAAGGACTTCAGATCAATCTCTTCTCACTGTTGACCCTATATATATTTTTTTTATTTTTTTTTTAACTAGGTCATTTAGCTGTGCAAAATATCCCTCGAGAAAAAAAAAGCAAAACCACACAAACCCAAACCCTCAAACAAACAAAACCACCACTCCTTCCAGTGTTTCTATTGCACCACTTTCTCTCTTTTCCAGATGTGCTCATAAAACTTTGTTCCTCTGGGGGGCAGATGGAAGAAGCAGAAACTTCATAGTGAAGAAGAAAAGCAGCAGTTTTATAGTGTACTGGGTCTGGCTGAGATAGTTAATTTTCTCCTCATATTTTGCTGTAGTTTGGATTTGTGACTAAACAGTGTTGATAACCCATCAGTGTTACTGCTATTGTCTGACTATTGCTGAGCAGTGTTTGCACAGCATCAAGTTTATCTTTTTTTTTCTTTTTTAACCTCTTTTTCCTGAGGCTGCCTGCCCAGCCAGCGGGCTGGGGTGCACATGAGTTGGGAGGGGACACTGCCAGGACAGCTGGCTTGAACTGACAAATGGGATATTCCAGACCATATGATGTTCCCAGCAATAAAAGCTCATGGAATGGGGGAAGAAGGGCGGAGCGTTCACAGTTATGGCATCTGTCTTCCCAAGTTCCAGGTGGCAAAGCCCTGCCTTCCTGGAAATGGCGAAACACCTGCCTGCCAATGGAACATACTGAATGAATTTCTTATTTTGCTTTGCATGCGCACACAGCTTTGCTCCGCTTATTAAACTGTGTTATCTCAACCCGTAAGTTTGGTTTCTTTCCCCTCACTTTTACCCTTTCGATTCTCTCCCCCACCGCACTGGGGGCAGCGAGCCAGCTGGCGGGTGCGGGCTGACCTGCTGACTTGCCAGCCAGGGTCAGCCCACCGCACACGGGTAAACCGGTCGCTTGACTTTGTCAGTACAAAGAAGATACATCCAAGACTGAAATACAGTACGTGGGAGTTGAATATGACTTGTGTGCTGGTGTCTGAGACCTGCCTCATCTAACAAGCACTTGACCGATTGCTTCTTCAGAGTGAAGTTAAAACACGTCAGCTTACCGTCAGTCACGGAGCGGCACGGGCTGCTTTCCTCCCGCTGCAGACACAGACAAGAACTCTGTTCTTTGGTCAATCTGCCCAAATTCGCCCTGTATGATTAGGGTGCAATGATTTTGGTAGTCACAGACAAATCTCTCTCATTAGTGCACTACCAGATGTAAATGTATTTCAAAACTGTAAAAGATATAGGCTTAACTACTTGGTGCGAAATCCCAAATTGCTAAACCCCAGCTTCTAGAAAGGTCCACAGGCAGAAGCAGTTACGAGAGGTACAGTTCAATCTCTGAAAGTAGTAAACAATCCTGAAGGAAGAGTAAATGTTACGACATACAAATGTATTTGTCAAACTCACATGCTGTTTCATCTTTTTAAATCTCTTAAACTATGTAGAATAAGGATAAACATTTCATTTTACATCAACAGATTTGTTCTTATTTCACAGCATTCTCCTTCCTCACTGAAGAGACATTTTCAAACTGCCATCCCATATTCAAAATTTAAAGAGCCATCAGTTATATGATTTCTAACATATCTTGCAGGATCAGTAAAATTTCTCACAGAGCGTGCTGTTTATTGCTTGTGCACAAGCTACACAGGAACAACAGGTTGCAGCATAGACTTGTCAACTCAGCGACTAACCTCAAAAGTACTAGGAAAAAAAAGGGGGAAATTAAATTTTCCCCACATCTAATCCAATTACTACAATCCAAAATTCCTGTTCATTTCCATGAACAGTAGCAGCAAAGACACCCCCCCACCGAAACAGTAACATGCCATCACACCTGTGCCCACTGCTGCATCCAGACACAGCTCAGCACGATCCCACATCCAACACGCAATGCACAAAAGCCAAATATTGTGGCATTAGATCAACTATGACCGCATCATGTGCCGGGAGAGAGTGATTCCCCATTGAACACAGGCCTGGCTTACCAAGCATGTATTGCCAAGTCCTGCGCGCATGCACTGCTGCAGGCTCACGGCTTTGGCACCCTCCGAGACAGCCTGACCTGAACCAGCTACGCTGAGGCAGCAACTGCGCAGCAGCACACACGGGAGCAGTAACACAGAAACACAGAAATGAATCCTCCAGGAATCCCGGGCTGTTAATATGCCCCAAAGCCGAGAATATCATTACTACCGTTAACAACATTTGCTACACTGAACTACGGAAGCGCTTGTAACCACTGTACCTTCACTTTGCATAATTAGCATTATCAGAAAAAGTTACAGAAGTCCGTAAGCTCTTCAAAGAAAAAGAAAAAAGGATCAAGCGTATATCTTTATTAAAGAATGCTAACACCCTTGACATGACCCAGATCATCATGAGAACTGTTAAATTTCAATTAGCTTTGAGCTATGCTGATAGGACTTTACTAATAATTGCATGATTTTCTTGAGGAAAATTCTCAATTTTTTATGAGACAGGAGAGAGCATGAAATTCTAAGTTCTTTTTCACTTGTTAAATGTAAAAATCATTAACAATAAAAGGTATTGGATTGGGGGAGAGCAGGAGGAAAGATGACCCAGTAACGGAGGCAATGATTTGGGATTTGAGAAATACGAATTCAAATCCTAGCTCTGCTCTACTCCCTCTCCTGGCACAGCAGTCAGACCGTTCAATTTTCTGGTTTCTCCTTCTGTAATAAAGAGATAATGACACATACTAATCTCACAGGATTTTGGGGACTTGGTATCTTTTAAATGCCACAACTCTATGGAAATGAACCTGATCAAAAACATCTTAATGCTGTAATCTGGAGACTATCCAGAGTGCACACGGATGCCAATGGAAGTATTCTAAGCTAAGTGTTTAGGCGCACGTGAAAATTTTCAGAATGCCTGAATATGGAAGTGTCTGCAATATAATGTTTATGAAGGAAATATCTCAGCAGTATCAGAAAACAGGCTGCTACGTACAGTAAATTCCGATTCTCAAGTTACTCCACGTTCAACCCCTATAGCTTTTACATGGTAGACTCAAAACAGCACTTACAAAGATGGAGAATTTAGAAAGTTCACAGAGGAACCCATCAGAAAGAAATACTGACTGCATTCTTAAGAGAGAGGAAGGAGAAAAGAAGAAGTGATTAGATACTTCTTTACACGTACATTTGTATACAACCAAGAGCGAATTACTTTCCCAATGGAGTTATAGTTCACAATAATCTAGCGTAGTATTTCCAAAAAACCACTTGTGCTAGGAGTCTAGCTCTTGTTTTCACAAACTATGTCCTATTCAATTTCAGAGAGTAACTTCTAAATTCTTTAGGCGCTTAAATAAATACAAACATACATAATTATCTGCAGCATCAATTAAGCACATTGTACAAACATAAACCCCTGCCCTTTTATAATTTAGGTAATAATAAATAATAGAGCGGTTTAACCGATTCACGTAAATCTGCTACCTCATACTGTTCTTTTTGTCTAAGATCATTAGAGGTACTACTGATATAAACTTCAAATTTGTGACACCAAAAAAAAAAAAAAAAAAAAAACAAAACCAACCCACAACATTTTCTTCCACTATGGGAAATGAAATAAGGTAAAACTTGGAACAAGCAAAATTAAAAAAAAACCCCACACCTTAAACTAAACAAAGGTGGTATATTTAGTTCCCTATGCAGGAAAGAGTTGAAGATCATATCTAACTAGATGTGTCAAACTCATGGAAAAGCAATACTACAAATCAACCACCTAAAATGAATTACCTTGCACCAGCCCTAGAAAAGAACCTCACACACAGGTCAGGCTTAGCTACCTTAGCGAAGCCTTTTCTGAAGAAAAACCATCCATGGGAGTATTCTCCTGCTTATCATTAGGAGCATGTAAATGCCTCGTTGCTTCTGGTCCTTAATGAATTCCTACAATAACTGTTGAAGATATCTGAAGATATCGCAAAACAACAATGAATAATATGACAATGGAGCAGATACTAACAACTAAACAGTTCCCCATCCTAGCTCAGATGAAGTAATGGAGCAGAACTTACTGCTTCATTTACGATATCTAACTGCCATTCTTCAACCCTTTTTTATTATAATTCACAGATATCAGTAATTCAAAGTGCTGCAATTTTAAAAATATTCAGCTCTCTAGACTAATACTGTCATTCAGACTACATTTGAATACAGAGAGATGAATAAATAAGAATGCAATCATTAAAATCTTTTTTCCTTATGCGTTTATTAGAAAAAGGTTATAATACTGGTTTATTTCTAAAAGAATTATGATATTTTATAATAGCGCTCTCTCACAATTATTTTTTCGTGCCTCTCAGGTAGAAATCCCTAGATCATACTAAACTCCTCAGATTCCTCTGTGGCACGCTACGTTGTTTTGGAAAATAGATTTATTTTATTAACAATTTTAAAAGATGTGTTTAATGAAGGGGAAAAAAGGACCCATAATACCCAATAATAAAATATTTTCAATGCAATAATAGCTATTTTTCTGCTACTTATTTCAACGTGTTTACAATTCAAAGGAAAACACAGCTCTAAAATTAAGGAAAATGGTTTTAAATGCCTTTCTTTCAATGGCTTTATAGGCCTTTACATGACGGCAACTAGTTTTGTGCCACCAACAGAGCGTAGAAGTGAAGATGAGACTGTTTTGAGACAGAGGGTATATCTGCATACTTGCATTTATATCTACTGGGGTTTAAAATGGGGATAATAATGGCAGATGTTCCAAAGGATGCAACTATCAAATTAACATGGAGAAGCACCACTGTCTCTTTTGTTCTAGCCAAGGAAACATGTTAGGAATAAAACAATGACACCACTTAACTACAGTACGTTTATCTAGCTATGTAACAACTACATACAGCCTGAAGATTAAGAAAAACCAACAGAATGGGCAAGTATATAGAATTTTTCTCTAAAAAGCAACTGTATAAACTTTCTGCAGAACATGGAAAAGAGAACAGCTTTCTTCTACGTTTTTTCTGAACTGTTTTCAGAGATCTCAGGTGGAATGCCAAAGAGAAACGCCTTCTTTGCCAAAGAATTATAGCTTTGGGCAAGGGAGTTGTGTAGGGGAGGGCTAAGCACAATAATTCATCTTTCCAAATAAGCTAGACACAGAGAAATGCAGCATAACCACTGCTAACTGTCCAGCTTCCTGAACTGGGATACCAGTCAATGATCTTCCATTTGACTTGTGCAGATCACTGCCATTACACACAAGATCAATCCCATTTCCTGCCTTTCATTCTACCCGGCAGACGACAGCCGGAGCACAGAGACCATGGCACGTGCTGTTGCCTGACACTGCACTCTGCAGCATTCCCACCTTAATGAATTCGTGACAATGGAATAGGAAAAACGCTCCAGTTAAGGGAATGAGTGAGGACTCTGCTGATCTAGGTTTTACCTCCATTTCTGATACAACCTTCTTGCCAGTCACTCTTTGTGCTTTATTTCCCGTTGTATGTTTGGAACAATTCTATCTCCTTTGCCCGTCTTGTTTATTTTTAGCTGTTGTTTTCTGGAACTGTCTTTTATTGCTTTGTTTACTGGTTTGCTGAATGCACTGCAGCTTCGGTTGAGTACTGTTGACATTATTGCACAATTAATGGAAGGTCAAATGCCAAATAAATCCATAGGCTATGTGGTAGAATCAACAAACTACATTACAAAATTAAATTTTAAAATCCAGGATTTCTCTGTAATTCAACTGTTAAAACTATGCTTACCTCAACACATCTATCAAATTGAAAAAGACAGATACCGTAAAGCAACCATAGCTAGAAATTCTACTTAAATTCAACTGCAGCGTAGTGAACACAAAATTTACTGTGACTGTTACATGGGGTTTTGACACTGGTGACAGACATTTGTTTCATTACATAAAATTCCATAATCTTAACACGTCCGTGTCGGATTGGTATTGCTATTTTTAAACGCTTCTTCTAAATAGGGACTGGGACAAACCATTTTATAATCAGTAATGTACTACATGTGTAGCCCATGTCACGGGTGAGTAGGGCACAACGCCCAGCCATATGGTGTGCTTAAGAGCCAACTCATCTACATAGACCGTTACCAGGCAACATCCTGGACTTCAGTCTCAGCTTGGTAAAAAAATGACCTCTTAGCCCTAGAAGTTGATTGATATTCATTGTGCTGGTTAGGTTATGATCACAAGGGAAAAGAATAAAACCAATTATGAGCATTGAGATTTGGCAGCGTTAAACCTTCCCCAAATTCCAGATGAGCGTTTTCTTCTTCTTTCTTGTCATATATCGCGGATCTCTGGTTTAGCTTGTTGAAGGAAGATGAATACCTTTCCCTTCAACTGCATTTATAGATACTGAAGCACTATATTCACAGTCAAATTAACGTCAGCTTCCTAAAAACATGCCAGTAATTATCTCAGGGACCACTGTCTCCCATGGGTTAGAAACCCCAACCTCATTCCTGCAATTTTTACCACAGTTTTGCTAACAAAAGCTGTCAATTGCATCAAATTCTGCTAAGAGCTGTAAGGTTATTCTGTGATAGAAAATACTGTTTGTGACAGAGGAAAAGCTAAAAGCAACAAGCATGCTGAGCACTACAGAATTGATTTAAATCTGTCCTCAAGATGAACAGGCTTTTTTTTTTTTTTCCATATCCTGTAAGCCAGGCAGTCTTTTTGAAACAATGACATCTTTTTTCAAAGACACTAAGAGGAAGTTTGTGTTCTGTGTATGAGAATAAATATAAAATTCTTCTTATTTCTAATGAGGACTGTATGTCTAATTTTTTCAATGACACCAAACTTCGTGTGTTGGGGCAGGACTCAACTACTAATATTAATATATTTGAACGAAAAAGTGAGTCGAGACTATTATTTTGTCAATACACATGTGCAACTTCTTTACTTTCTACACATAGAACAAAGAAAAGTATAATTATAAATGTATAAAACCCATAAATATATTCAGTCAGCCCACTACAGAACAAGCCATGCTTATTACCCAGTACAAAATGTTAAAGTGTTGCAGTTCATTTTAAGCAGAGGATTATCAAAATTGTTTGAGAAGTACTAAATAGACACCTCCAAGTATCATATGCTCAGTTTAGTTTTTCTGATACTTCTGTATTTATTATCGTAAGTATGGAAAGTTAGAGCCTGATTAAAAAGTGCTTAATCAATATTGTTTCCAAGTAAGCGTTAAACAGAAAAATTTTACAAGAAAAAATAAATTCCAAGTATGAAAGAGCAACAAATCGTTTGGGTGTGAATGCCTCTTCTCAGGAAGGAAGATAGTGAAAAAGGAATCAGCACATATACTTTTTCACATCTCCTATAAATTCTGGAGCTTAATTAATGATATTGCCTATTCTGACATTACGAGTGCATTTAAAAAAGAAAGCATGATGTATTATCCATAGCTGTTCTAAGGGAAAAACTGTCTGTGACTAATCTATACACAAAGTAATGTCTTGCTGACAGAATCAGCCAAAGATAAAATAAATACAATAGTGACATAACCCTAACATGTAAATGGGAAATACAAGAGAAAAGCACTTTAACCTACAGCCAGAAACAGGGAAGATTATTTTCTAAACGTGTCACTAGCAAGTTGTTGTTCCCTGAAGACTGAAAGGCATCAGATCTTGTACTTATGGTCTATTAGTCTCGAGATCCAGCATCAGCATGGCAAGTTGCGAAGTCCAAAGTATTTCCTTATTCGTTATGACAGCACAACAGAGATTTCAGTCAAATTCCAAGGAAAACCAAATAAACAACAACAAAAATCAGTGCACTTACAGAAAGAAGGCTCCGATCATGAAAACAATAGGCACCACTTGCATGGGGCTTCTGTGTAGTTTCCTAAGAAAAGAAAAATACATTTGTACTGTAAATGAGAGATTCAAAGGAGATGATATTTGTGCCCTGCACCTATGGAAGGCTGAAGGTAGGCTTTAACATTCGAAGTGTTGTAACAAAAAATAAAATTAATAATACATTATTTGGGCTTTCACAAGAAGGGTTGCATACATTATCAGGTCATAATTGCATTTTCATTGTCGTACAAAGCCGAACAGCAAAATCTGCTTATTGACTCACAAATAGCAACAAAGAATTTATTATTTATTTATTAATCATTCAATGGACAGTAAAAATTTCCAGACAACATATTTGAAACCTAAATCCTGTGTTTGCATGTGAACTTACCTACTAAAATAGACATGCAATTACAATGCCATAGTTCAATTTTTTCCCCAGTATAGGTTTCTGTTTCAACAGGAACACACAACCGTGATTTACATTTTGTGTGTTTTTCAACTGAAAACTGAAGCAATTTTGCAAAAGAAAAATGATTATAAAATACATAAACAAAAGGGGCCATCCAAAATATATTATACGTGCACATAGCTGGGAATTAGAATAGAGTAACGTCTATTCCATGCCACTTTTTCTTATTGATGAGCAGCTGGTGACATATAATATTTTACTGAATTATTCATTGAATTTTAGAAGTTACAGTTACACGATTTTCATAACAGATTCTCCCTACCTGCATTTTTCATTTCCAAGTGCAAATGGTAGTGTATACGCTGATACAAACACTCTTGAAAACAGAAACACTGTACACATTTTGAGTCTTCCAAGAATACATACACCTAGGTCTATGTATTACAGAAACCCTCCGTAGACAAATTTAATATACTTTTTATCCACTTCAATAAAATTCCAAACCGTAAACATATTGAATATTTTTTCACAAAATACGTTATTCCTTATATGTGATTTCATTTTAAACAAAAAAGAAAATAAAATCAGTAAATCAAAAATCAGTAGTGGCTACCTCTAATGCAGTTGAGGATAAATAACAAGAACTAGTACCAGAAAGGTACACATTCTCTAAGCACATCATGTTTTGCAACAATCGCACATATTGATAAAACCCCCCGACAGCTTCGGAATCTAAAAAAGTGATAATTAGCAACAGAAAACATAGTTGCATTTTGGTCTCCGTAGAGCAGGGACCATCGCTAGGAGAGTATCTATCAAAGTAAGATCCAACCTCACCACCGAAGCTCCTAGCAGTGACTGCAACTGTCTTACCACCAAAAACCACCACAGTAATCAGTTTCTGAGCTGAAGACACAAGTTCCTTTCTATTTATAAAATAAAATGAACCATATACATGTAAAAATACTATAGTAAAGGCAGCCCACGTAAGAAGGCTGCATATGCACATGAACTATACATTAAAACTACTGCACCTTATCCTTTCTGGGTAGTAGTGTGATATCTCCAAGTACAACACAAGTTAAATTAACAGTATCGAGAGTTCCTTAAAAATCTCTCAAGAGAAGTATTTTTTAAGTAATTAGCCTACATTTTCAAAAATGCCGTCTGATTTAGGACCATCCTGTAATGCCACAGTGAAACTTACTCATGGTCAACCAAATTGAATTGAATAATTGAAAATTAAGTCTCTCAGGTTTTCTCCATCGCGGGTACATGCGTTTCACAATTTGAGGTCACTGTGATTTTTCAAATGCAAACTCTCACTATTTAGACTTCATACTGATTAAAACGCTACCTCACTGAGGTTACAGTAGATTAATTTTCCTTTTCTGTAAGACTTGTATCTGACAACTCAAAGCTAGCAGACTTTGTTTAGCATAATGTTCCCTATCATTAATTTTAGGAACATTATACTCCCAACTGCTACTGCTAGTATTCCTTATTTATCCTGCATTTGCACACTCTAGTGACTAAGGAAACTCAGAACACGCACAGAAATAAGATGTTCAGAATTTTAAGAACACATGCAACTCCAGGAAAAAATAGGCATATACTGTTGTATGTAATTTACAAATTACTGCTGTATTAAATCAAAGCAAATGCATCAGAAACTGTAAAAATAGTTACCTCTAAGTCAATTAACTTGACTGTAATATTTAACTGAGTAATTATTCGTTTTGCCTAATTTTACAGTACTGTATAACCCCTCTCTAATTTCCTCCACATGGAAATATTAAAGTTTCACGCTCTACTGAGTGCAGACATTCTTTAAAATATTTAATAATCTGACTATGACAAGTGGAGAGAGGATTTTCTCAAAACAAATGGTCTAAGAGCACCCGCAAAACGAGAGTGGAACTCCACTCACAGCCCCGTACTCCGTACCACCACCGAAGGTACTTCCTTACCATATTGGTGGACAAAAGGAAGGGTGGCATATTTGCAAACTTTACAAAGGTTTGTAAAGATTTCTCCATCAGCAGTCTGTATAGGAGCTTGCCTGAACCAGCGCAGCCGTCCTACGTAACACAAGCCAGGGCAGGAAGGCTCCTCGCGCAGTGCACCCGGAGGCTTTTGCAAAGCAGGTCCGTGCAGTTCCATCAGCTACTACATTACACAGCACGTGACCATTGCCAGGCTTCATACAGACCACTTTGCAGAAGCTGCATATCTTACGAAGTATACTTTATTCGTTATCTAGCTACTCAGGCAGTATCTGAACAGCAAGCAAGATTTTTCAGTTGTATTCATATGATTATATGAAGCATTTTTTTAGTATAAAATACAAAATACAGCTGAAAAATGCTAATAATTTTGTGGAAAAAAAACCAAACCCAACATTCTGATAAAATCCTATTTACAAGCCTCAAGATAACCTAGTTGACTACGACGGACTTTGATGTTATTCTTCTTATTATTACTCTTTGCGGTGACACAAAATGTCATAAAGACTGTCCACACGGCTAAAATCAGCCTTGTGGAGAGACGGAAGACGTGCATTTTCAATGCTAAATTTTCCTTTCCACAACTGCCACGTATCTTAGCAAAACAAGAAGCAGACTCTTGTTTTGCACTCCTTTCACACAGAAATATACACTTAGCAACATTTTGCTTGCATCTGGTATTACAACATTTGTACGGGAGAGGCATGTACAAGAACGGCAACACCTTTCATCAGACCAAGAGCAGAGCTTCCCCCATTCTGCACTGCTCCCGCCCCTCGCTCCTGAGAAAAGGAGAGCTTGAGTCAACTAGAAGTCCTGCTAAGTATGTATGTAAAAGCCTGGCAAAGAGTATGATGTTTTAAGATTCACTTAAAAATGGAAAAGTTGTGTTTTCAGGTGAAAATTTCAGGTGCGTAGGCAAGTCCTGAGAACGCGCCGGTCTCTGGTCCCGCGGGGCGGGCAGCTCAGGCAGCGCAGCCAAGCGGAGGCCACTACTCTGCAGGGACAGCCAGAAAGACAGCCCCAGGCCGTTCGGGCCTCATAAAGGGCTGCCACAGCCGGGCACTCCAAGAGTATCCCATTACACCGCATTACGTTTCCACAGAAGTAGCTCCCTTGAGCATTACAGTGAATAGATAACTAAAAAAATAAACAACCCCCTAAAGCAATAATAAAAATTACTACTAATACATATACACAGTTACTAAGCCTGACTTAACACCTTCTGCTTCGCACCTTTATCAAAAGCCTACGTATAAATTGATCTAATCTGGTATTTTTTATTTTAATTCTGTTCTAAAAATGCAATTAAACAATGATATCTGTTGCTGCAAGTTAAAAGTCATTCCCTTTAGATAACAGCCAAATACAACAAGCAGTGAGTTTTGCCATCATTAGACTTCTAACCATATTACTTCTATTTTGAGGCTTTTTTGTTTGGTCTCAGTTTAATTTCCTGTCAGCCTTACACGAGATTTCTAATGTTTGGGCTGTAGGATATGCTCTGATTAAAAATAATCTTCCCAATTACTGCCTGGCATGAGTCTACTGCCACATGCACTCTGCCACTGGCTTCTGAATTTCTGTCAGCAGTAATTGTGTCTGTAGCTTCTAACTGTAAATGAAAACCCAGGGGGCATATTTGGGTTCCAGTTTCCTTTGCCTAGCCATAGCTTTTAATTTGCACTGTCTGTCAAAAGGAGATGTTCGTAGGCACTAAAAGGAAATCCTTAGAACATCAGGTTAAAAAAAGAGGAAAGGAGAAGAAAAGAAACGCAACTGCAATACGATAAACTATATCTGATATTTATTCTAGCATACTCTATGCAGATAAAGAATCTCACTGCATTTATTGGCCTTAGAGGTAGATTTAAACCATTTACTGAGTATTTCTAGCTGCACTTTTTTACCATTAAATTTAATCATAAATCTTGAGCATAACCTTACTACTGCTACTTTTGGGGAATGCGGTCACTCTAATGAATATTTGACAGAACAGGGTTTCTTATCACAATGGAAGAAAGCGGTATTTCTCAGGCTCTGCCCCCGATCTAAACTATACCATGGGGTCACCCATCTCCAGCTCGGGATGGACCTCAGCCAGGGGGTGTAGGCACTCTCTCTCCTGGGCCGGCCCCCTAGACCTGCCTTCCATCTTCTCTCCAGTCTGTCGTTTAGCCCTGTCTCCTGTGTGGCCTTTAGACCCACGCGGTCCCCTTGTCTCTGTCCTCCCTCTGTCCCAATGAACTGCCGCTCCTGACTGGACTCCCCACACAGACCCCGGCCCTGGGCTCACCACCTCGCTTGGGGCTGTCAGCGGACAGATCCTCTCTCCAGTACTTGGCTCTGCCCTCCGTGTTTAGACCCTGCGGGGCTGCACCCCATAGGGGAGGGCACGGACTGCGCCGCCTCAGCTCCTGCTCCCTTCTCTCCAGCACCAGCCCGCTGACGCCAGGCCCTGCGATGTCTGCGTCTGAAACCTGCCAGTCAACGCAATCGCTATCACCAGCTTCATGACAGAGTTCTGTTAACATTCTCATCGATTCATTTCTCCTCTTAGGAGCGCTGCTGCTGGGAGTCCTGTGATGGAAAGGTGGCGCGGTGGCGCCAGGGAATGTTGTCTGTGTGACAAGAGCGGGACGGAAGCAAGGTGCCCTGGGTCAATTTCCTAAAGGACAAGAATCTTCGGAAGAATGAAGCTGTAAGCACAGACTGTACTCTGTGAAATAGATACAGAAGAAACTCGAGGAGTAGAAAAACATTTAATATAACGTCAGGAGTGAAGCTTTGTGTAGAAGGGAAAAGCACAACCAACTACACCAAAAGTACAGACAAGAATGCATATATAGGATATACAGTATTCACTGCAAAGAATAATATTCTGGAAATATTCACTGTAAAATGAAAAATACTGTAAAGTCCCATGAAAATGATTTTTTTATGAGGTTTCAATGTTTGTCTGTCAAAATTAAGTAAATTTTTGTCTCAAAAGAAAAATAGCATCCAGTACATTTGGAATCCAAGGAGTACGGGCAGCATATTTTTGCATGCAGAAATCATGGAAGTTTTCTTCGTGACAGGAGGACAAATACTGAGATTTGGTGAATGCGAGTAGGGATTTCCCCAAATGGCATTTGAAACTGAATAGCTGTTCTTGGCATAAGAACTTATTTGAAATATTAAGGCCAAATGTTAATGCTCTGTATTATGTTTGTTGGTTGATACTCTACTCTGTATGCTTGTATCTGTAAATATTGGTTGGTGTCAAATATTAGTTGGCATCTACTACAGGCCCCCCGATCGAGGGGAGCCTACTGACGAAGCCTTCTTACTGCAGCTACAGGAGACATCGTGCTCGCAGGGTCTCGTCCTGCTGGGGGACTTCAGCCACCCCGACATCTGCTGGAAAAGCAGCAGGGCAAACTGCAGGCAATCCAGGAGACTCCTGGAGTGCATCAAAGATAACTTCTTAAGCCAGTGTCATGGTTTAGGCCAAATCAGCCACTGGGGATGTTGGGGACCCCAGATGGGACCGACAGATGCTCCCCTCTACCCCTCTTCAAAGAGAGAGGCAGAGGAGGGAAAAAGAGACTTATGAGTTTAGAAGGAACTAAACTACTTTATTGAAATATTAATAATAAAATAAAAAGGAAATAATGAAATATATACAAAACCATATCAAGCTCCCAGGATGACAATCACAACACTGGCTGGCACTGGGGCAGTCCCAGGCTGGACNCTCCTCCCCGCAGGTGGGACCCACTGTGCTTTTCCGCTTCCGACCCTCCAACGGGGCAAGTAACAAAGCTGGTTGGCCTTGGCTGTTAGAGCAGTAAGTGTAAGCAAGAGCCTCTCTGTCTGCACAATATGCTGCTAATTTCAGCAGTTAGAAGAGGCCCAGCTAAGAAGCAAAGTTACTGAACAAAATCGGTCCTGTTTTACCTCAAACCAGGACAGCCAGGGAATAGACAGCCCTACCTGAAGGGATATAGTACTGGACCTGTTGGTCACCAACGCAGGCGAGCTGATCGACGACACCAGGATTCGAGGCGTCCTGGGTTGCAGTGATCACGCACCGATGGAGTTTGCAGTCCTGCGGTGTATGTGTCAGGCAAAGAGTGAAGTCAGGACCCTGAATTTTAGGAAAGCAAACTTCCAGCTCTTCAAGGAGTTAGTCAATAGGACTCCCTGGGAAACTGCCCTCTGGGACAAGGGAGCAGAACAGAGCTAGCAGATCTTTAAGGATGCTTTACATAGAGTGCGAGAGCTCTCCCCAGGTGGAAGAAATCAGGAAAGGAAGGCAAGAGACCGGCATGGCTGAGTCGAGACCTGCTGGTCAAACTAAAGGGCAAGAAGGAAATGCACAGGCAGTGGAAGCACGGACAGGTATCCTGGGAAGAGCGAACGGACGCTGCCCAGTTGTGTAGGGATGGGGTGAGGAAGGCCAAGGCACAGCTGCAGCTGAACTTGGCCATAGGTGCAAAGAATCATCTGATGAAGATGATCAGAGGGCCGGAGCACCTCTCCTATCAAGACAGTCAGAGAGTTGGGGCTGTTCAGCCTGGAGAAGAGAAGGCTCCAGGAAGACCTTACGGCCCCCTCCAGTACTTAAAAGGGGGCCTACAAGAAAGACACGGAGGGACTCTTTATCAGGGAGTGTATTGATAGGATGAGGGGTAACGGCTTTTAACTGAAAGAGGGGAGATTTAGATTAGATATTAGGAAGAAATTTTTTACCATGAGGGTGGTGAAACACTGGGACAGGCTGCCCAGAGAGGTGGCAAATAAGGTCAGGTTGGACGGGGCTCTGAGCAACCTGATCTAGTTGAAGATGTCCCTGCTCCTTGCAGGGTGGCCGGACTACCTGACCTTCTAACCCAAACTGTTCTCTGATTCTATAATTCTATGATAAACTAGGGGAGGCAGTTGAAAGGTGGGAACAGAACCGATTTCAGCTCTGTCCTGCACCTTTGGTAAACCATTCTGTAGTATAACTTTGCTATCTTTAGGGCTATGCCCTTCAGTAAGTATTCCCTGCCACTCGATGACAGGGCACAAGTTCAACATATTAACGGAAACATACACATTTTCTCATCTCTACAATGGAGATTATAATGACCACCACATTCATAACTGTTAAAAAATCATAATCTTTATGAATCATAATAATGAGTCATAATCTGTTAAAATATTGATTACTTTAAAAATACTGTACGAGGTACGCAAAAAGTTCTTTGTTGTTCCTCTGAGCCCGGCAGTACAGCAGCATTCTACAGACCACAATATAGAACGAGACTGTGACACCCTCAAACTATCTTTGCTTCTATCTCCATATCTTGTTTAAGATAAAAGCATCATCTGCAAGGTATAACCCCCTACCCTGAGACAGTGACTGAAATTGCTAGAACATTTAAATAAATACTTACTTGTTTAAATCTAAAGTAAGCCACTAAGTTTGAAATGGTTATTTTTGTGACCGAGACCATGCAGATGTTTAAATGTTTTCAGCATAAAATCTGCAGTATTAAGTACAACAGTAAACACATTATGAAATAGAAAGAAATATTTGGAAAGGACAAATGGAATCACAGTAAGGTAGCAAATCGGAATGCAGACATGGCTGATTTTGCAAATGGCATCAAAACCTCACTACCGACTTCTTCAGTGTTTCATTTCAGATCCATTTTTCAAAAATATGTAGCATACCACTGCCATTATCAAGATTAATGTCCCAAAAATACATGAAGACATCAACTGGACTGTGGGAGAGAGAGTAAAAGGGAAAGAAAAAAAAAAAAAGCACTGTGATGTACTTCACTGATTATATTCCTAACAATATTTTAGTTTTCTGTTTCTTAATTCAATACTTGCTCAGTAAAGCAATATATGCAACATACTAAGTAGTCCTTTAGCAATAACCTCAGCCGCTCACAAAATTATTAAAAAAGCCGAAGTTAATAATCAAAATATCTCACTGCCTAAATGGTGGTGATGTTAAAAATATGATCAGCCTTTTCTACAGATTGCACAGAATGGTGCAATGATTGCTAAATGGTGACCACCTGTCCTCCACAGGCAACCCCCCCTCCGCAGGGGAACAGAAGTCAATTCTCTGTCACGCGAACTGAAACAAACACACAAACAAAATGAAATTCTCAACAATGAAATACAATGTTAGAGGGTTTAACCTAAAAAATTTGTGGTCTTTTCATCTGAGTCCCCTCCTTTCCAAGCCTACATGTGACATAGATTCATTCCTGCCTTAGTGGGTTTTAGTGATGTTTTTTCTTTATTTCAATTCAGATTTAAAGAGTTCTGAAAAAAAACCCCTAGTCAAATTATATTTTTACATTGCTAAGCACCAAAAATGCCTTACATCAATTATTGTGATTCTGTGCATACCACACCTACTACTTCACAAACTAACAGGTTTAGAACTTTTCTTCCAAAGTTTTTTCTTTTCTCCTCACTGTTCTACCAAAGCTCTTAAGCAGGTAGAAGAATCCCACGAACATCAGTAAGATTACTCATATGCTTAACCACGGTAATACACTCACATGCCCGCGAGACTAAAAGATCATTTATCACAAATTCCAGTGAACAAGGCATTCAAAAAAGATGCAAAAGTAACCAAGTAATTTGAAAAAGGCTTAACTGTTATCAACTCCAACTGTAGAGCAGTTCTTCTATCAGTTCCAATGGTGAGCTTTTAGCGCTGAACACTCTGACACGGACAAAGACTGAAAAGCAGGAACATTATACTTTCAGAAAAGGGTTTTTACGTTTTGCATTTTTAAACTAATGGTTCTCTCATCTGTCACAGGTCAAGAAATGAATCATGTCTGTATAAGCAATCTGGTTTGAAAGAAATTTCAGATGCAGAGAAAAGAATGGTAAATTTGCCCATTTTTTTCTTCTTTTTAATGAAAATTTTGACACTGCTTAAAAGTTTTGGATGTTAATAAATACCATCTGAAATTAATGACCAGAACAAGGGAAAGTAAAGTTGCCAAAAGAAAAAAAACCCAGTTTGTCCAATAGCTTTGTGATTTATGACATGATTATTCTTACAGAAACAGCTCAACTCTCAGCTGCGTGTACTACCGTCGTCGGGAAAGCGTAACCCATCGAGCGCAATGCAGTAGTTCTGAGCTCTAACCAAAAAACTAGAGTTAAAGAGGAAAGCACATTCCACTGACTGAAGTACTTCTCTTGTGGACAAAAATCTAATTTGGGTAAACACTCCACGTTTTCCGATCCAAAGAAATTTTTATCACTGGGGAAATACAAGCATCCTTTGACAAACTAGACGGAGAGGGGGTGGGATGGGTGAGCTGACAGCTACCGGTCTTCAGGAAAATTGGCTTTTGTAAGGTTATCAGGTCTTGAAAGGGTCCAGCCTTCCCACCAGATGTCACATAAACCATGCTGGATCCCAAACACAGTTCGTGGGACCCACCACCCAGTAGAGTTTCCCCAAGAGCTACACACCCTACAAAACATTTCTGCCTATGCTATTCAAATTCTGATTTTCATGGGATGAAAAAGAACTATAAAACACAAATATAAATGATGCAACCTATAGCCGAGGCACACAGAATACATCTCTGCTGAGCCATTTGTCCCGGATTTGCAAATTGTAAACAAAACAACAACAAAAAAAGGCTGTTTTGTTTAAACTACAGTTCTTTCTAGGTGTGTTATACCCAAGTAGAAAAAGAACTGGATTTGTAAGCATCACACGTTTCCCTCCACATTTCTGAATGACCAGTTCCACACATCTTTTTCTTCACCTGTAACCTTTCCTAGTGTAGTATGAAAATCACAAACTGCAGGTAATGGTAACTTCTTCATCACTCACAGCATCAGGAGCTTCACACCAGTAAGCTGACACATTTGAAATAAGACCACTTATCAATGAAGAGAGAGGTCAAAGGCTTCTAAGGTTGGAACAGGAACCTGCTGGCTGCTGCAAATCTCTCACTGGGGCATTTGAGCCTGACACTTAATATTCAAACTGAATTGCAAGCTATGTACTCAAGGATAAAGCTCAGTAATAATAAAGATTCACAGTCTGACATGCTCAGCATACAAATCCTCAGTGCAGAGCTCATTTGGGGTATTTTTTTAAATCTAAAAAAGAATCGGGAATTTTTCTGGTGTCAAATAAACAATGATCCTTCCCATTTAGTGAGGGAAACAATGGAATGAGAAATACAATTGTATTCTATATTTAGATATAAATAAAGAAGCACGCATATTTTATACAAGAGGTACACTCTGTATGCAGTCTTTGCCTCGCTAGTCAGGCATAGGAATACATCAAAGAAGGTATACGTTTTGTTTTCAAAGGGCCAAATTCTTTGAGCCAGAAATCCACTACTTTAAACCATTTAAGAATTTGAAAAAATTTCAGATAATTTATGGTGCATATTTAGCATGTCAGCTGTGAAAGCTAAAATCGCCACAAAGGATCCAAAACTTTGATATGTATTACTCAAACATTATACCTAACCAGTGGTCTAACTAGTCCAAATAGTGGGTCACCAACAAATAGCAATTGCTAATATCCTTTCACAAACTCCATTATTTTACTTTTCTGCCCATCTTACAGAACAGGCTTCTAGGTATTTACACTTTCTTTTAATTTTTTGTCTCCCAGTCTTACTCATCTTTTATTTTATCCAACATTGCTTAGTTCATAGTAAAATGATATTAAAAATATTTTACAGTGACACTGTAAAGTCATGGTCCATTTATTTTTTCCCTTTCAATGTTTATTTTACATTACAACAACCTGGCAACTTGTTCTCTTTTTTTTTTCCAATGTGAATGTTTATGTATGTAGGAGGTGGTTTAAAATTAAATAAATTATAATTAAATGCTCAATAGTTTTTACACTGAACATGCTGTTACTAAACATTAGCTCTACTCAGAATCTTTTGCTTATTTTGTATTTTGCTTTGAGCGTCTACATTTCTATTACTACATTTACCCCTTTCTCTTAAAACCACATTGCATCCAGCTTAACTACATCTCACTAAATCCCCTTGTTAGTCATACTGATTCATTCCATTTCATTGCCTTTCATATTTCAATTACTCCATTTCTTTTCCTACTCCCCACATTACCTTTGAACATGACAAGTCTCACTTTGTGCAATGATTCTTTATACTGCAACCTCGCACAACTCCCATTATTAACATTTGATGATTTTCCCCATATATTTGCAAGTTTTCCAGCAGAACTGCCTTCCGAAAGGACTCTAAATTTACACGTTCAATCCCATCTCTTTGTTTCGTTTGCACTCCATATGCACCAATACAGCCAGCACTGCAAGAAGTCAAATGCTATTTGTTGCATCATAAAATAAGGGATAGACGCTCGAGCTCCAGTCCCGCCGTGAGCAGCCTGCAGGTTGTGTGTGCCGCTGCACCTGCCCTCAGCTGTACAGGGGCTCAGCGGGGCGGTCCCGCTCCAGCCACCTGCCCACGTAGTTCAGCATCAGAGGTCTGGCTGGCCACAAGACACGACGATTGCGGCACAGTGGAATTTGGTTTATACAATATGTAATTACAAAGAAAATGTAACTATTTCCAGTATAGGGAGGGAATAACGACGCAGCCCGACTCTCAAAATCTCTGACACAAATATGATTATTACAGCAAAAACTACTGTCCATTCTTATTCTCTCCTTGGCCAAAGTTATGTTGCTCAGGAACTTCACTCAAAATCAGCATTCACTTCTCAAAATAAATACATAAATGAAGCAATAACTTCTCTACTCCCATAAAAAATAAATTCTCTTCTTCACAGATTTCTTCACTGAGCCTTAGAAAAATATCATCCCTATTGCCAAGCAACAGATCAATATCTCTCTTTAGTTAGTGCAGATATAAAAGTGCTGTAACGTGAGCTCAAATTGAGGATGAAGTTGTTAAAACAATTCTAAAAATGCACGCTTCTCAAAACTGCCCACCACGCTGCTTCAAAACAAGAGTATCTAAACAATCCTCATTGCCAAAATTACTGCTGTTTTAATGCACTCTCCAGTATTACTAACTTTTAGAAGACAGAATCGTCTCAAAACTAATTTATACTCCTGAAAAGCTGCTCTGCTGTTCTTTGGCTTTGGGACCTACAAGCAATTAACCCATCGGTGCTGGGAACGTGTCCTTCCTCCACCTACTGACCCTTGCCCAAGGGAACGGGGAGAAGGAAGAGCAGCCGGTGCTGAGAGCCATGGGAGTGAAGGGACCAGGAGCTGCGGTTTACTGGGTAACTGCCACAACTGCCAGCTGAGTTACCAAGTGCCCTACAGTATTTGACAACTACAATGGTTTAATTATTATCTCTAATTTACAACTCGACAAAAATTACGCTACCGAGAACTGATTCAAAACAGCAGTCACATTTGCTAAAAGCAGCAAATCACAGCCTGAGTCGCCTAATCTGCTGGGGAATAACCAAATTCTGCCTGGATGCAGTGTAGTATGCCTTCAGCTCTTAATAGGGGTTAAGAGAAATGGTTAGAACTATGAGATAACTGCTTAAATGGAATTTTACCAAATCAAATTAAAAATGGCTCAGTATCTTGTTCCTGAAACCAATCACCTTGAAAGCATTAGATACTGGCTGCTGTTGGATAAGGATTTGTCTAAAGGAATCATGGCAACATTTATATTCACCCTTTAAAAAATAAAATAAAAATCTTGCCTTGTAAAACATTTTGGAAATTCTTTTTTTTTTTTAATTTTTATTTTAAAACAGGATAAAGATCTAGCCTACTAAACCAAAACGTATTTTCTTTTTTCAAAACTATAAAACAATAGTTTGCAGCTTGAAAAATGTGCGCAGGAAGGAATGATTCAAATCTCATAGCCACTAAGGAAGCTTTAAAAAAACCCCAAAATAAATCAAAACAACTTTTAGAGAACTGATAAAATGTCTTTGTGCTGTCTCTGTCCTGTTTGAATATCAAAGCTCTCCTGGGTATCGCTTAGATCTACCCATCATAATTCAGATACTTCTGAATAATTCAAGATGTTATGCTTTAACTCCTATCAGCAATTCCCTTGAAGAGAAGCAGTAAGTAAGCATTTATTATGAGCTATAGCATGAATCCATATAATTAATATTTTGATGTACTTTACCTGTCTCACTGTTTGCTCCTGTGATATTAAGTTGGTATTAAATAAATAACACACTCAGACAATTTGTTGTCCTACTTTTCAAAAAGATGCTTCAATTTATGTAATTACTTTATTTGATTTATTGTTGCATCCTTACTCAAGTTACGTATTCTGTTAATGTGCTAGCAATGTAATTAGCTGTTTCTTTGCAGGAAACATTTCTTAAATCAAGCTAGCATTTTTATTGCAAAAGGAATGCACTGCTTGTACTTCCTTGGAATCAAAATATCCTTTTAATGGTATGACAGCAATGTACTTCATCTTTGCACATTTTACTTGGCACACTGAAGCAAAACAGAGATGATGTGCTATTATTCAAGCGTAAGAAAAATAGTAGCACTCCACAAACAAGTGTCAGAGGTGAATAAAGGCATACGAAATGATATGGAAACAACTACTAAAATACACCCTCATTTTTCAAATAAGAGCTCAGAAGGCCTCTGCCCAGGCGATTATGTTATATATTAAGATTACAAGATTTTGAAATGAAAACAAGCAATACTGAAGAAAAATTGATCTCAGATTTTCTTATTTGCTACTAGTGAACCGTCAAAAAAAACCTCCTTCTTCACGAAGTGAATATGCATCTTTGGTTAGAAACGTACGTTTGGTTAGAAACATGAAGCATCTACACATTAGCCCGTATTCTTCAAATAAACTTCATTTCTGCTGACTACAGGATAGTGTACTGCTGTCACCCGAAAGAGCTGCACGTCTACTCTCCAGACTCATAAAAGCTAACACTTCAGGTGAACAGGGGTGGAGATACAAGAAGAAAAAATAAATCAAATTTCTGAAAACTGAAAGAAAATTAACTTGTTTATACTGCCATCCCTCAATAATTTTCATTCATGAAGTGTATTGATTTTGACTATTAATTAGAGCGGCATCTGTTTCTCCCACGCTGGCAGGCTACCAGTGAACATTAGCAGCATTAGCTGTTGGTACAGGTGCGGAATGATTCAAAACTGATTTCTGCTACTCCCCTACCACGCTGACATAGGAAAAACAATTTTCACAGAATTAGCTGTCTCAAATACAACTTCACTAAGAACATATTAAGTGGGGATTTTCACTACATAGAAGCATTCTGGAAATATCTGCAAAACTTAACTTCCTTTGGCAGAACAGATTAGCAATGCTCTAAGATCATAAATGCCGTACATGAGGCAAACCCTCAAACCCAAGAAAAGTTTTAAAAGGTGTTATTACATTTTTGCCATTAGTCAATTGGCTTTAGGAAAGCATGCATTTACTACACTGTCTAAGAGAAAACTACTGTCATTATATTTAAAATAAAAACTGTTGGTTTTGCAAAGTTTGGAACACAGTAACAAATTCCACTGTATTGCTCTCCTCTTTTTTTCCATAAAGTAAAACTGATAAATTTTTTTACAAATCAAGACTACTGTTCAATACCAATATAAAAATATTTTTCCCATTAAATTTTAAAAAATGGAAACATCTTAAAAATAATTCTGATATGCAGACTGAGCAAGTAATTTAGAACTATTTGGACAGGAAACCACTACTCAACTCTGGCAGATGTAACAGTTACTTCCATTACAGTCAGTGTATATTAAGTATTTGTATGTAAGAGCAGCGACTTTGAATTATATTTTCTTCTATCTGTATTTTATTTTAGAACTTTTCCTTTGTAGAAGAAATGTGAAAGAAAACAAATTATGAGGAAGAAAAAAAAGACAGCTACATGGAGTTCTGCTGAGCGCTCGGGGAGTAACTCCTGTGGTCCCGCTGTGGCTGGAGTTACAGAAGACAAGACTGGAAGCAACCAAACTGAAACTTGGGACGTTTCACTCCAGGGCGTTGGTGGCAGCTTATTCTGAAACGCTTTATTTTTCAAACAATATAGGAATTTATAATATTTGGCTAGGTAGGAGACACTGCTAAGTCTCATTTATAATTGGTCAGAGACATGGCATCGTAAGAGACAGCATTTACTCACACAATGTAAATAGGCCTTATTTAATATACCTGGAGGGAAAGGTATGCCAGAAGCCCACAGCAAACAGCCTGACGCTACGGAGACGGAATTTGTAAGTAGAAAGTCAACGTGGGTGGGAGCTGAGAGGTGGCAAGTTAGACAGGATCTCTGCTCCAGAAATAAGCAACACTGATTTCCTTAACCTAAAGGTATCTCTAATTCATGCCTCTTGGAAACAAAATAATCACCTAAACGTAAGTTCACTATCTGATCTTTAAAAAAAAATACAGATTTTTTTTTCCCTCCACTATTACTGAATGACAAGCATCTTGATTCAGGCCTTCAAGAAGAATTTCACCATCATCCTCACTGAGGCAGGCTTTCTTTCGCAAATAACAGCTAAAGCTTGAAGAAAATTACACATGGCTGTTTTCAGACACTACAGAACTTACTCAAGTTACTTATACTGGAAAAACCTACAAAATCAAAGGACTACATTAAAAATCTTCAAAATCTTCATTGCGAAAGTGAATGTAGGATGGCAACACCAAAAGCAGCTAGANGGGGGGTTGAAATTTTTAAGACCTCTAACTTAAAAGTGAACTGTGTAATACGTCTTGGGATTTGATTTCACAGTATTTTTTGTCTTCTCTAGGTTGTCCTTTTATTTCATGGCAAAGAACTTTGCTACGTTAGCATGTATATTAAATGAGTAGTTATTCTCGTTATACATGCACTGCAAGGGAGAAATACTTCTAATGTTAGATTGCTTGGAGATTTTCCGCAATGGCTGGTAACTTTGATAGCTTGAACATAGAAGCATTTGCCCACCGAACTAGTGTTTAGGAATTCTTGCATGATTCTGAATGCTTTTTGTGACTTCCAATGTATTAGTGAAACTGCTATTTACACAAATTTTACATTTAATGTTAGAGCATTGTTCCAAAGTCTTGGCGTTTCTCACTCTGTGTATCAGTTCTTATCTAGTGTCAAACAAAAAAGTTCTATTTATGGGTAGCATTAGACTAAAGCAGACACTTCCTTGCCAATGCGCCAAATACTAGATTAATAACAATATAATCTCAACATAATTCTCTAATGCCTGAAAGCCATTCAAGTACCTCAATATATCAAGTTTTAAACATCTTCTAATACCTATAAACACTCTGAGTGTCTAATAAAGCTACTACTACTAAGAGTGCAACAAGTGAAAGGTGGTGTAAAAATCAATTTTCTTCTTTAACCTCAGATGATTTATATTCCTTCCTGAACAAATTAGTTTCACACTAAGAAACTGCTTAATGAAACTTCAGAACAGCCCTGTATTACAAAGTTCTGTTCTTAATCCAGGCCGAGATAACATGAAAATAGTACTAAAATAACAGTTTGGGACTACTCTTCCATTTCTAAAGGCTGGACTGCCTTACTGCACATCTTTTTGTCACCAAGTTTTATCTCTGAACTGCTGAAAATGAATTAAAAAACACACAATACGTGTTTGCAGTCCAGAAATAACAATATTGTTTAAAATATTAACAATAAAACATAAAAATAAACCAAGCAAGTATGAAAATAAACCAAGTTTGGTATGAAAACCAAGTATTAGTTCCCAAACTGAGAATTAAGTTATGTGCCTAATTCTAAAAATATCTGGAATGCTAATATTTGTATTACTGAATAATAAAATCAAAAGGATTGCTGATGTACTTCATACAAAGTACATAATTAGATATTTCACCGCAGCACAGCTGGAATATTTAGGATTTTATCTGCAAAACTGCTGCTACTACAGCTGCAATCGCATTTTGCATCCTTTATGACCACAATTAATTTCTGTATGTAGTATGGCTCCTCCTCTCTTTCCCCATCCCAAGAACTAGCTATGCATTTTCTGGGTAGTGAGGAAGAACACAGAGATAAAAACCGAATTTCAAAACAAACTCAACTTTCTATTCACAGACTAAAACAAGTATAGTGACAAATAATCTATATTAAAACCTCTGTGTACCTTTACTTTGAAGTCTTCTCAAGTATGCTGAATATGACTGCATTTTCTTACAGAAAGTGATTCTAAATTCTCTTTTTTCTTAGATAACCAAAACTTCAGCACAGGAGATAGAAGTCACCAACTTAGAAAATAAATCAAATGTGATGCAACACTCTTACAGAGCTGCCCAAAAACAGTGGTTTAAGCTGGCAAAAAAAAAAAGACAAAGAAGAAAAGGAAGTGTTCTGAAAACTAAGATCAGTTGAGGATTTATTATTATTATATCTCTGTTGACTACCTTTACGATGGAATGTAAAAATACTACGGGAGCGTATGCAACTTTTCTCCTACCTCACTTTCACATTTCACTTGCAGGGTATTAACCAAGTGTAAAAATGTTCATAAACAGATGCGTAACAAAAATAGCAACCGAGAATATCATGCAAAATGTGCGTAATAACTATCTACAACACAATTTGAATAATTTCAGAAATATTAATACATCTCTGGAGTGTCTGTTTAAATATTAATAATGTTTTTAAAAGTAATTTCAGTTTTTAAAAAATAGACGTCTTGCAACTGTGCTAAGAATTTTTAGCCTGTACTGAGATTTAATATGCTTGCTACTGATTGAAAAACATACAAATGCCACCAATTCCACTTTTCTGAAATTAAAAATGTGATTTGAAGCTTCAGTTTTACATTTTCTGATGTGGCTTAAAGCTGAAAAAAAAAAAAAAAAAGTGGTTTGTGATATCTATGCCAATTCACCAAGACATGAAGTAATAAACAGACTGCAGTAAGAGTCATAATAGTAACTTAAACATATAGCAATGCAAGGTACTCATTGAAGGTTGTTTTTTTTCTTTTCTCATCTTACCTGTATAGGAATATGTTGAATGATACAGAGTTGTAACAGCCGAGCACCTATACAGGGCTCACGCTCTGATCACACCATGCTAGATTTGTGGTAAAAATGTAGTTTTGCTCTTGATGCACTGGTCAGCTTTGGCCCAGGTAGTCTAAGATGTCTCGGACAGACTGCAACACAGATAGAATCACAGAACGGTTTGGGTTGGAAGGGACCTTGAAGATCATCTTGTTCCAACCCCCCTGCCACAGGCAGGGACACCTCCCCCCAGCCCAGGTTGCTCCCAGCCCCGTCCAACCTGGCCTTGAACACCTCCAGGGATGGGGCAGCCACAGCTCCTCTGGGCAACTTGTTCCAGTGCCTCACCACCCTCAAGTAAAGAATTTCTTTAAGGTACAGTTTGGTAAGCCAAGCTCCCAGCAACTTCAGTGTTTGTAGGCTAGATACGCAACTCAGTTTTCAAATTTGAATACGACATCTCCACCCTAAGAACTTAACACTGTTAGAACAGCTCGATGGAGGACAGAAGCCATGAAGCACAGGAAATGAAGTACCATCTACTGTCACCTACTATACAGAACAGAGAGAAAGACCACGCGTGCCCTGAAACACCAGAACTCCTCCCACAGGCCCACAGATGATGTCCTCCCGCCTCAGCACTTCCTCCTCAAACTACCAAAGAAATATTTCAAAGAGAACAAAAAAGCCCATATGCTTGCCAGGTACCACGTTTCCCCCCATGACACTTACTGAATTAGAGTGACTGGGTCAAAATGGGTAAAGCAAATCCCAACTTCCCCCTTTCTTCAAGTGGAGTCATGTTGGTCAGACTGAGTTCTAATCTTTCAAACAAAAGGTGAAAGCAAACAAACAAACTACAGCTTACCATTAGAGACTGAACTGTAAAACTCTGCAGTTCAGAGGGGGGGCAGACTGTGGCAGGGAGTAGGCGCACACTTGTCTAGTTTGTGGAGAGGTAGGAAGCTGACTAAATTATTTGTCTTCTGTTGCTAACATAAAAAAAGGATTTTATTTTGGAAAAATTTTGCCTGTCTGCCACCAAGCATTTCAGGGAGTCCCAAATTATCCAAAAAGTAGAATAGCAATTTAGGAAAGGCAAATAACCAAAGGTGAGTTCAGTACCTAACAAATCGGTAGGTCAACACCTAGTGGAACATTTGACTTAACTCCATTTCTAAGCACCTTACTGCACCAACGATTTTTGTTGACACTGTGTAAGGTTATGAACAGATTCCAGTGGAGACTGAAAAAATTTAAATATTAATGGCTCTTTATGAGAAATTAATAACAAAATCCTTGTGTTTCAAGGCATTCAGGTTAATTATTTCGACCAGCTTGACAAGGACAAGGTAAATCTTAGTTTTAACCTTGATATTTTTAGGTAACCTACCTAGGTAACCTAACCTTCACATTCAGTCAGCTGTGTTTTAAGCTACTGAAAACTGTATGATGCAAACTGGCAGATATTATTTCTTTTTGCGTATGGAACAAGATAAACTATGATGGAGTAATTATAGCTGTCCTAGCTTATTGCAAATTCTGGGTTTTAAAAAACCCTTCAATTCCAGAAATGCAATTATTTGAGAACCTTGGTTTTAACTTGTATTTTAATGATTCTTAGTTTGGTTTGAGTAATAAATAAGCTGAGTCTACTCAGTTCTCAAAGTTTTGCTCATTCAGAAGTGTTTCTGACAAGCCTTTTGCTCATTCCTTAGTCTCCAGCACTCAATGGCTGCCAGAAGAATGACCTTCTCCTAAATAAACTGGGAGAGATTTGGGGACCTCCAAGATTTGGTGGCCAAGGATAAGTATTGGCATTTTGTGGTCTCATGGAATATGGTTGTTGATTGGGCGAAAGTTCAGACTTCATCAGTGAGATGGGGAACCTTCTCCTTCAGTGTCAGTCCGAGAACAATAATCCCCACAGTACCACTTGTTTCACCATTTGTCAACTTTGAAATAGCTTTCTAAACAATATGCTCCTCAAGAACCTTCCATAATCCATTTGTAACTCCCTGCTGGTTTCCAACATCAGTAGAACAAGCTATGGACCCAATCACAGACTGTACTGGAAACTGTTTCACACTTATTAAACACATCTTTATCAACCTCCCAAATAAGGTCAAAAGTAATTCTGGCAAACTACTATATCAGTCTCCCTGCTTCTCAGTGTTGTCTTCAGTATACAAATCACTGCTTACCATATCTGATTACTTCTCTACCTGATAATCAGGTTTTCAATTTTTCTTTCGTTCTACTACTACTTTCGCCAATCTTTTTTCCTTCCAGGCATACCTACAAAACTTCTGTATCAGAATTAAGTTCATTTCCTAATCATGCTGCGATTTTGCTGAGATGTCAGCGAATTTGCAAATGAAAATAGAAGTCTCAAAATAGTCAAGCCAGATGGTCTGACGGGGAAGCCATCTCTAAAGAACGCAGACTTTAGCAGAACCTCTTTGCCAACCAAACAGAATAAGACATTCTACTGCTTTTTGTTGATTTAAGGTCTATGACACACTGCAGCTGTCACAATGAAGGGCAGACAGAAAAGGCTGTCTAATGACTACAAAAATGCATTAAACCGTACAAGTTTTATAAGGTATTCACTTGGCATCTGTCTTCTGTAACATGTCTCCATATTATACAAGGCATTTCTCTCCCTCCTCGCTCTTTAGAGAAATATGAAGTTTAATGTACTGACTGGTACTTAACAATCAGATTTTGTCAGCTTTTGTGCTGAATGGCATCTTCCTTCTCCCATTGACTTTCACGGCACTATTCACAGCGTAAATTATTGCCTCGTTTCCAGTGAAGGTGACAGACCTGTGTACTACCTCAGACACTGAACTCGGAAACTACGTGCTGTCAGGCAAATCACCTTGATGCCACATAAATCCTCACTACTGTCACAAGGGGCACTTCCACTTTCTGCCTGCCTCCCTTCTGCTGCTGCTAATGCTTACGTACACCCACCCACCCTGGGGCTGGAAGGGATTATTTGCCGGCTGGGTCTTTTTGCTGGGGCAGAAGTTCCCCAACCCGTTTCTCAGGGGAGGCTTTAGGAAGGACCTGCCCAGGCTGGGGTGGTTTTGGCACCCATCCAAGCATCATAGGACGGAGTAAATGTATCAGGTAACCGCTGGCCTACTCAGCAAAAGAGAACAAACAGAAGGAAACAATGAATATATATTAACCTCTGCAACACTGGCTAATTTTATAACCATTACCCAGGTGCCTTGCTGTATATTCAGATGTGCTGCTGAGTGAATGCTCCCTGTTACAAAAGAAACTGGATCAGCACCAAAATCAATAGATTTTCAATTTTAAATGAGAATGGATGGAGCACAGAGATGAACAGAAAACGTTTGCTATTGAATAGGACTGCTGAACAGAACATGACTTAGAGTGGGATTGCCGCTGATTTAATTTAGGGTTTGTACAAAAGAGTAAGTTTCTCCCTTCATATAACACTTTCCATTTGTGTTGAACTTTACATTCACTGTTAAATTTTTATCTTCACACTATTTATACTAAAATTTCTCATCATCCTATCAAAAGTAATACAGGGTTAGGAAAACAGTTCAGAAATTCAAGCTTGATCCTCTCAGTAATGTGACGGTGTGTGTATATATACACACACGTGTATCTGCACAGCCAAACCATTTTGCAGCACTGACCACTGCAAGTGCATTGATTTATGTACTACTTTCAGTCTCACTGTTGTAGAGTGAAAATAATTTTGTATTTTATCAACCCTTTGTAATCCAAGCAGTCCTTAACTCAACTTCCAGCATTAGCCTGATCTGAGATACACATTTTCTCTCTACAAGATAGGCCAACGATACTGAAATGCCTAACCAAAAGCCTACACTCTAACATGCAAGTAACATATGCTTGTGTACTGGCCGAAACAAACGAACAAAAACTTCAACCCATTCCAGAATTATCCGCCCTGCCTACTTGCCAAGTACATACAGCTCTGCTATTCTACAGGTAAAGCCCTATAAAAGCTGAGGGGGCTAGTTTATCTGGCTGGTGCTATAGTGAATCACACTAAAACATATCCACAACACTGAAAATCAAAGTACCAAGGTGCCGTCTCATAAAAATTAATTGGTTCTCAAACAAATCTCTTCCCTCAGACAAGTCAGAGATTTTAACACGTTGTTCGAACATGCGAGATCATAACATCTAACTCAAATTGCACTGAATTAAGTTCATCTGAGTGTAATTTCACTGTTAATGGGAGCTATACAAGGAGGTAACTTGGTTCAGCATACCATGTTATTCAGCACAGACCTGATTAATTTTTGCCTGAGATGTTTGATAGCATTAACAAAATTCCAAAACAACTGCTGGTTGAAAAATTTTGTTTTCACTACTCTGGTATTTATACGGCATTCAGGTCAGATGTTCAAGATCTGAATCAGGCAGAAAATTAATGGAAGCCATTAGCTGAAGAAGCGTTTCCATCAACAGAAGGAATAAGCATGTGAGAGGAGTAGGCTGGAAGAGGCTCCATCTTGCAGTGAGAAGCCACATTGAATTCAGAAACAGCAGCAAGACACCAGTTTTTGCAACACACCGAATGCAAGGCATGGTAAGACACTACTTTAAATAAAAAGTGCTCGATCACTTTGTTTATGTACGAATCACCCGAGAGCACACACCAATATTTTAGACCTCTTACCATCACTGGGGAAAAATTCTAGGAAATACAGTTGCACTCTTCATTCAAATGTGAGGAACTGAAATAAAATGGCATTGTTGCTAAAGAGAAGGATTTTAAAATTGGCTGAAACATTTGAGTTTCAAATCCAGTAGCAGGCTCCTCTCCTGGAAATATTTAAAGATGAGCTCCAGAATAATTTCAGTGCTACATCACCCTGTTCCTTCCTTTCTCTTCATCACCTTCAGATTTTATTTATTATATTTTTTCCTGACACTTAATATATTACTGAAAACACAGTCTCAACTATTTTAAGAATGGGGTTTTGTAACTATTTTCATCTTACACAAGAAATTATTTTAAATTGTTACAGCTCAAGTAAATTTACAGTTCCTGCAACCAACATAAAAGTACACATTTTCCATTTTAATTTTAGTGGTGTGTATAATGAATTTCACAGATTTTGCTGATGCAAACAGCACCCAGTTTGAAGAAGTTCCTTATCAGTAACAGCAGCAGAGATGGAAATCTGTAAACAATGTTAAGTGAAAATAAAGAAACTCTATTAAGAATGGATTATTTGGATTGTAAAAACCAACTAGAAGAACCCTTTTAACTGTAAAAAGAGAGGCAGAAAAATTATCACCATCATATACTACATATACATGCACGTAATCTGAGCACAGATTATTTACATCAATTACTACTGTAAGAAATGACATGTTTATTTCAATCCTGGGCAAAAAAAAAAAGAAAAAAATCTATGCCCATGCACCTTTTAAAAGAGAACAAGTTGTCAGCAAAAATATGAAGAATAAAAAGGAAAAATAAATACAGGCATTTATAAGATAAGATTATAGAATTTAAATTACTTATATAACACAAATATACATACAGTAACACATTTATACTGTTTCCTGTCAAAATTTTGATTACAAAATCCTAGACTTAGACCACGAGGTAAATGAGGAGAGCCCCCCCGGAGGTCTCTGGCCCAACACGCTGCTCACCGCCGGGGCAGGCAGAGCAGGTCCCACAGGGCTGTGCCCAGGTGAGTCTGGAACAGCTCCAAGGACAGAGACGCCGAGCCCCTCTAAGCCCCATTCTTGACCACTCTAATGGTAGATATATACCTACAGAATGATGCATGTTCTATCCTAAGGACGTGCCCTTTCACCTCACCAAAAATTTCAGATAATCTTGCTTGGTTTTATTACTCTGAATTTGTTCGGTGCTCAATAACAAATAAAATAATATATGAAACGAGCCTAAAAATGTGACATATATAAGATAACCTAAAGTAGAAAATATCCAAGGATTAAGTAAACAAACTGTGTCCATCTTTGGCATCAACAACATACAAAGACTTTGCAGATTATTTAAATTACATTATGTAGTAAACCCAATTATAAACAGGAAGCTTTTTGCAAGTAGTTTGAATATTCTGATCCCAGTCCTCCCTGAGTTTCAATGAGTTATGAAGACAGTTATTTTACCAATTCACTGCTGTGTTTGTTTAATGCCTAATTTCAGCATAATAAGTGGTGTGATATTTCTAAATTATAAAGTACCATTTTTTGCTGTGAGAAATTAAAAGCTAAATTTGGCATATCTTCACCTAGGAATTCTTCAGGATATGAATACAGTTTGCCAGTGGACTAAATTAGAAATCCGTGTGAGCACTCTCAGTGTTCCAAACCTGACAAGGTTTGAGGTTTTTGTTTTGTTTGGGGGTTTTGTTTTGGTTTGGTTTTTGTTCATCCAGCAAATTGATTCCTTTACTCCAGCCAGGATACTTACAGAAGTTGTAGCTAGTGCTTCGAAACACTGTTACCTCACAACTTACCATCCTGTGTTAACCTGCGATATCCCTAAAGGACTGAGGACCGCAGTCTTCGAACTGAAAGGAGACACAGAAGCCTTCTGCTGAATTAAGGGACTGGTTGAAATATGGGTCGCTGAGCCTGCGGCGGTGGCTGCGAGTCGCAGGACAGCTCCAGTAATTGCAGGAAGGTGAGCTGCCATACACCGCAGCACACCTTACGCCTGCCCCAGGAGCTTGTCAGTCATCTAAAGTAAAAGTCAGGACTTTGAAATGGATATGGGGACACAAAACATGAGTAACTCATTTACCTTCTAGTGAATACCTGTAATACAAAAATTACCAGCTCTGCATCTCCCGTACAGTTGATCCCTCACTGAGAACAAGAGAAATAAAAGCATCCTTTTTGTCACAAAAAGCTGTTTCATAAAGAAAAAAGGGCATCTTCCTATACCCAACACCTCTTTGTTACAGAATCCCCTCAAAATTTGAATGATAGTCCAAAGGCATTTTCAACTTCAAACAATAAAAATACCAAGCAATACTTGACAAGTCCTAGTCACTGTACAGTAACTAGTCCAAAAATTAAAATACAAATGAGCTACTTTCATTTGAGGAGAAAGAAAAGCAGAGCTAACAAAGATACCATCAGTCGTGACAGCCTAACACTAACCTATAATATAGGTACCAACATAAAATAGCTATAGTGACTACAGTTTATGCTTCCTGCTACAGAAATAAAACCCAGCCTATACAGAAACATTCTAAACTTGAAGAGTTCATGCTAGGTAAGTTACTGAAAACTAATCCACGGTATCTAACTTAAAATTTTTATCAGCTTTGAGAAACCATTCTCTCAAAATTGCTTCCTAAGTAAAACTGTATTTCTAGTGACGGACAAATGACAGCCCAAACAAGCTTCTCGAATTAAAATTTTAAAGCTAACAAAGCAGCTAACTGCCTTCATTTCTGCCATGGATAGGTGTCATTTGGGAACCAGACTTAGGGTTTTTTTTCTCTCAGAAATAACACCACCATCTCCAGCAGTATTACGGTTTTAGATGAAGTTGTCAATAGCTGCTACTCTACGAACATTATGAAATATATTTTGCTCACAGCCCTGTAACTCAGACAATGATTTTTGCTGTGTTCTTAGTCAGATGGGTGTCAAAATGGAATAGCTTTCTTCCCGTTAGTGCAGCGTACTATGGGACCTGGTCAGGGTAGAGAATCTGACCTATAGATTTTTTTTTTCTCAGTATACAGAAATTGAAAAATACGTTCCGTAAGATGACAGTAGAAATTGTAAGGTTCACAAAGAGAAAACTGCCCACAGCTGGTAGATATGAATATAAGGGATTTAATCTACACAGGAAATTCAGGCACTGACAAAACCGATCAAATCAATCTTAATAGCTGAACTATGCATCTTAAGTTCTAAATCATTTTACTACTAAAAGGTTCACAAATGCCAAAATCTAAACATCTTCCAAAAAAAAATGTAGCCAACTAATAGCAGACTCTACTGCTATGAGACATTTTGGCAGATAGAACTGGACAGCATGTTATAACTTGGGAAGTCTTTGAAATAGATGATAGAACAGTATTCCTAAGGTTTCACCTCCTTATATGTATTCCACTGCACAGTGAAGCAAAGTGAAAAGTTTGGCATATATGTAGTCCGAATGAGTTACTAATTCCATCTCTATAAAAAATAAAATATCTAAGTAAATAATTGACCTGAGCAGGCCACCAGGGAGTCCCATCTAGGAAATACTGCATTTGCACTGCACAAGCCAGCATCCCAAAACAAGAAGTATAATGCTACATTACAGAGAGAAAACTAACTTTAAGAAAAGGCCTATAAAAGTGTATGAAATTACTAAACACAGGCATTCGGAAAATTAATACCTAGTAAAATAAATTTTGTCAAAGGAGAAAAGTAGGTCTATCCACAGCAGAATCAGAGTGTGCGGATATTATACACCAAAATTATGACTACTCTGCAATGTTCAAACACATCTGAAGTGAAAAACAAAGCCATTTTCTGCTGTTACTCTTTCCAAATACCAACAGCTTCAAACTGTATACGTGCAACTGTACTCCTTGGAAACTCTTTTTTTTTTATAGAACATAATTTTAGAAGGCAGGATGGGTGCACCAGAATAGAAATAAAGGCTATTTACAAAAGGACTGCTATTGTGAAAAAAGGCAGACAATGGAACTAGGTTAGATCTTCAATTCTCAAAATGAGATGGGGAGACTGGGAGATGAAAGACACCTGAGCATCTAAAGACCTTTTCGTGTCTGTGCACAGACACAAGAGCTGCCTCTACTGCCATAAAAACATGGTAAGCTGTGGAACTCCTGAACTGTACTGACTAGCAAATACGAAGAGAACTGAGTTAAAATCCGGCCAAATTGTACATCCTAATACTTTTGCTTTGATTGTGGAAACGAACTACAGGCAGTAAGTTGTCAGTAAATGAAGTAAGATGATGATAACCAATTCCCCAGTCGTTGGCCAGAACACGAAGAACACTGTAGCCTTAGGAGCTGAACCCACCATCTTCTCAAATCTGAACGACAACTCAGAGCAGCGTCGATCTAGATACAAACCAAGGACCACGATCCACTTCAGTATGTCCTGGCCCTAACAGGTAGGACTACCATTGTTTCACCTTTGGAAACAACACTTCACGCTGCACTGGAAAGCAGAGAGAAGGCTCTAAAGACGGTGGAAGTGAACCACAGCAGCCTACACACAAACCCCTTGTTCAGCTGGACAAGGGTCCTATTCCCAACTCCCAGGACATGCCGAGTGAGAGACTGCATTCATTTTTGTTATATGGAAATGGTGAATGACAACACATATTGATTCCATGAGCTATAAAAGCAGTAGATATGAAGAAGAATAAGCATTCCACCTTTCATTCATGTTGTGTGGAACCATTTTATAATCTACATACACCCACGAACACATCCTTAAATATCGACACTACCTCACTTATGACTGGCATTAAATAGTATTTCATCGGCAGGATATGTATTATTCTCTGGCATGTAAATAATAAGGCTTTATTTCCGTACATCTAAATACCAGAGCAAATCATTTCAAACCAGTAAAAACCCTCAAATAGTTAGAATGTTCAATGTGGCATTTTAATTTATATTACAAATTGCAACAAACTAATGAACCCAGCTTGACCTCAGAAATGTATATAATGAACTAGATAAAACACGTCCCATACCTGAGTACAAACCCACCAGGCTGTATCATTGGCTAATAGAGAACTTACTGGCTTTTAAAAGGTCTTGTATGCTTTTTATTTTGGAGTTATTCTATGCCTGGCTGATCCCTGAGAGCTTGATTCGACTTGTGCTGGCTGCTGGTGGGCCCATGGGAGACATTATGGCAGCTGCAGATAAATGAAGTGTATGAAATGGCCTTGAAAGCCTTCCTTTTCCTTCTCCGGCAAAAAGTACGGAGATGGTGAAGGTGAGGCACAGCCTTCACCTACTTTGCACTACTTTTCTTGCAGTTAGTCAAGTTGATTTGAGGTCAGCTTTATGCTGTGGCTACAGTCCTGATAAAGCGAAGCACATAAAACCAATACTTAATTCCTCTTTGTTTTCACAGATACTGTGTATGTGCTTGGGTTTGGCTCCTTACAGCTTGTAAAGCCAATGTATGAAATACTGGATTTTATATATATTTGCTTCGAGTTCCACCATGATTTCCTATTTATCACCTACACTGCTGTTGTCTGTAATAATCAAAGATTAACAACATATTTATTTGTATCGATTTGGTTAATCAGCTTTTCTCTCCTTCATCCCCATTTCTCCTTCAATGAGGCAAAACAACCAGCTCATTTCAAATGCAGCTGGAATAGCTGGGGTTGTGGGTTAAAAGCTAGCTCTGGTTTTCTTTCTTGGGAAATGCTTTCCTTGAAGCATAGTTAGGTTTGAGAGTTCTTATTAGTAAGAGTCATGAAAATAAGGAACTCTGGATTTCCTCTAATTTACATCTTGTAGTTGATTGACTTTGGTGCCTAAGAAAATACAAAACTTTTCCTGTTGTCTAAAATATAGGTAAAGACACCATCCTGTTGAATTTTCTGGTGTTCTAATAAGGTCTAGTTTGTTTTCAGTGCAGCCTTTCCCTTAGGGCACACTGGTAAGACCCTCATCTTGCAACTAGCCTGTTGCAATCCAACTACAATTTTAATTTGTAAGAACTCAATGATTTTTCCAACCTCTACTACTGAGCAAATGAAACAATGGCTTAGAAAATATAAGAAGAAAGGTGCCCAGAGGTACAAAAACCCCACTGAATTTACATAACAAAGCACATCAGAAGAGTCAAGAAATTAATAAATATGGCTGTAGGACAAAGAAAAGGCAGGTTTCAGAGATGACAATGACAATTCACAGAATGGATATTATGTTTAGAGCTAGTGCCAGCTAGAACCCCACGTTAACAGCAAACGCGGCCAGGCCACGGGTATCTTCCACAGCAGTTCAAAACAGTCCATCATCCATATACAAAACAATCAAGGTATGAAAATACTAGAGTAAAAATTTCCAAATTCAATCCTCTTGGGTGTCTCTCTCCTTTCTGTTACCAAGCCACCCACCTGCTCTAAGTACATACAGCAACCCTGGCACCGGCAGGTGTGTAACCTCCTACATGAGGCACAAATGGGATACAAACAGTTCCTGAAATATTTTCTCTCCAGCCAACCCGATCAACATCACTGACAAAAGAAATGTTTAAAAAAAAAGGCAAAAAGAAAGAAAGAATTACTCTCCTTCCCCCAAACCTCAGATATCCGTAACATTGCATACAAAGTCTATTATATATGGAAGTCAGTAACCCATACCAAAGTAATTGCCTGCAGTAGTTCGGAAGATTACCTGTTTTCCTAACACAGGAAAAATGCAGGAAGCTGGAACTCAAGAACAAGATAACGAGGTAACTTTTAGAAAAGTATGACGTGTTTAAGAAACACGAAAAACTAAGCCTTCAGGATTTGCCAGTAAGTGCTTGGCACTTTCAAAGCCTCTCATCAGGCTTTCAGTATATCCATGGATACTTCACATGAAACTCAACAGTTCTGTTGAAGAACCGAAGGAGTAACACCCTGAGAAAAGAGACAGAAAGTCTTTCACTACTAGATGAGCAATTTAAATTCAGCCCAAGTAAGCTGTAACTCAAAAATTGAGCCTAAGAAAGTTGTAACTAGTCAGTGTTCAAAGTATCATTCTAGTTTCAACTTTTACCATTTTAACTGGTACATATGTGGAGAAAACATTTTTTTAAATTTCATACTACAATTGATAATGTCAAGAGAAAAGGTGAGAGGCAAGGCATATGGCAGCTGTGACAATTTCAATTCCCCTTATTCATCTATGCTAAGTAAAAAATAAAATTAATATCAGAATAATGTGGGTGGCTTGATACTGTTTCTTTGGTGCCTTGTAAGAGACATCAATCTGCAAACCTGCTAAATTTCCAGATAAACAGTTTCATTTAAAATACCTACATTATTTATCATTTCATGCTTAGAGTGTTGTTTATATCAAGGTAACATGTATGTTGATATACTGCTGATGTCAGATTCTCTTCCATAAATAGTATTTTTATTAGCTGCATGGATGCACAGGTGAATAATAACTGATGTGAAACATACCCTCCTGGGGGATGTTTTCAACATGTAACTTGTCCTGGGAAGTGTGTGTTCCTGGAGAACACTTGCAGCCCTTTATTCTGCACTGACTCACCTAATTGCTTCAAGCTGCTTTTTCGTTTGTGTTATTTCCTACCTTCTCACACGTTTCCAAAGAAAGCATTACCCTTTTTGCTGCCAGGCTAATCAGTATCACAACTTTACACATGGCAAAACCACTGGAAGGGGGGGGGAGGGGGGGGGGGGCACATAAAACATATTTATTGACACATTACATACTTTCATTGAGTTTAAGTTCTCTTTCCTTCAGAGGAAAATAACTTCTGGGGTTTGTATAAATCAATAAAAACTATTTGGTTTATAATGATATAAAACCAGATACTGTTTAATTTATTAAAGCATACCAATATTCTTACAGGCAGACTCCTCTCACCTCCAATGTATCAGACTAACTGTGAGACAAACAGAACAAATGAAAACTCAACATAGTGAATTCAGAGTTTCCTTTATTATTCAGAGGAAGTATCGTGAATAAGACTTGAGAAGCCATGCATTTACAAGGGACTGAAGTTTAGCCTCAGTTCCCATCACGTTACTATCTTGGTTTTCAGTTTGCTATCTTTTTAATGCCGAACTTTTTATCAATGAATGAAATGAATGAATGAATAAAACACAGGTCAAACTTTTTTTTTTTAATTCAGTAGCTGATTTCTGTTCTGACAGGCACACCCTCTCTCTTGTCCTGATTCTCAAAACTTTCTTAGATTTAAGCAGTCAGGAGGAAAAGGAATCTTTTTAGTACAGCTCCACCTGGATGCAAGCATTCCCCACGCGGGGACCACATACTCCTTCTCCAAGATCTTCTCTCTCTACACTCACAAAGGGGTTACCAGAGAAGGGGCGGGATTTTTTTATTTTAAGTACTGAAATTCAGCAGACATCACCATTTCCTAATCAGCCATTACAATATGGGGGGAAAAAAAAAAGCATAAAATACAAAAATGCATCCTGGCAATCCCATTCAATAATAGGGTCAGCCAAGTAATTACAGCAATGTGACGTATTTGACAAACCTTCCATACTTCTTTGCCTCACCCATCCTTCCAAGAAAGTCAGAAAAAAAGGTCTTAAAAGGCACTCCACACACCATCAAGTTAAACAATACAATTTAAAATCAAGTGTATCTTTCAGACAAATCACTAACATGAATCCCATTGTATTGATAGCAGTTATTCACGTCCATTTGTCTCAGGTACAGGAGTACTGCACTGAGAGGGTACACAACACACCATTAGTCAGACACCAATAGCATGCAAATAAAAATTTTACAATATTCATTTAACATTGATTTACCATGAAATTCCATGTTTGAAATGAATAGGTGTTCACAGAATCAGTTAAAGTTTATGGACCGGCACAATGCCATATCCATACCTGTCTAGGACTTTATCGTCTCTATCAGGATAAAACTGAAAATGAGCCATAGACATAAAAAAATTACCACTTCTCAGGATTATTTGCACAATAAATCATGCCAGTCATTACGCTGTGACAAGCAGCAAAGCAGCAAATATTTGTGACACAGAACACAGTATTAGTTTCAGAGTGATTAGTTTTTGGCTGCATTACTCAAATTAAAAGGTAACTTCACTTTGCTGAAACACCTTTGAAAGATCATGTTGAAAAGCAACATGACTTCTGGTCATAAAAGTCATAAAAGTGAATTAACCAAAGCGAGTGATTTATTGCTTTTTTAAGATTAACTTCTAATTTGGAAAAAATAAGAAGATTAACAAATATAAAGGCATTTTAACCTATTTTTCCTCTTCTGATAACATTTTCAACTTTTGACTTGTCTCATCTGTTACGGGGAACTCCATTATGAGAGGATAAAGGACGTGCTGCTCTTAAAAAACAGAGGCACTTTTAATGACATTTTCCGAAACATGGCCCTTTGTACTTCAATAGATTGACTATAAAAGCTCACCGTCAACCGACAGTAACATCAACGTCAGTGCACAAAAGACTGATAGTCTCAATATGAACAATTCTTCTTGCACTATTAACTGCTTATGGCCTGTTCTGGGTTTCACAGCAACATCATTTTAAGAACAGTAAAACAGCATTTGTTCTTTTTTTTAAGTGGAAGTATACAGTATTTAGAGGTGACATTAAAGGTACTCTCAGAGTCTACAGTACTGGAACTCATGACAGACAGTTTCATCCTTTATTTATTTGTTACAAATGATAGCTACAAATCTGGGGCAATTTCAGTGAATCCTTTTCTACTAGTCTCCAATTTGGGCTAACCAGAACTGCAGTCTGGACAACTGAAGATCAGCTCTGCTCACAAAACAAAGTAATTGTCTACCAGTTTGTAGCACAAACTAGGAAGTCTGATCTAAATCACAGCCAGTCCCCTGAACCCTTGATGTAAATGGTTTAATGAGAATCATAGAATAGAATTACAGAATATCTTAAGTTGGAAGGGACCCATAAGGATCATCAAGTCCAAGTCCCTGGTCCTTGCAGGACTACCTAAAACTAAACCATAAGACTAAGAGCGTCATCCAGATGCTCCTTGAACTCTGACAGACTTGGTGCCGTAGCACGCTGACAATGGAACAAAACAGGAATAAATTTTTTTCAAGATTAGTTCAGTACTGCTCCACCATTTTCTTCAAGATGTGGTTTAGCTAAATGCAGGGAATGCCAAGCCCCCTGACATCTGTCCTCACGCCTACACGAGGGCACTTCATAGAAGTGCCGTGCAGTTAGGGACAGCCATGGCCAATTATAAGGGTTGCACCAATTTTATTTGATACAATTTATTTTTACTGGTAGACCAATAAAAAGGCTTCTCGGTAAACCCACCCAGCCAAGACGCTGGGAGGTCCTTGCCAGCAGCTCAAGTGTAGATGTGTGCTTGCCTAATCCAGAAATACCTGTACTGGATTTCCTCCTGATGGCTTCTTACATCTTGCATGTTCTGAAAAGCCAGACTGTATAGCTGCACGGTATAATGACACCTTGCAGCTCTAATATCCCCTTCTGTTACTCTGTTAATCTGAAGACAGTCTCCCTCTTATAGTTACCATCAAAACGAATACGTTTCCATCGTCCTTATTCTGCTGACAGACAATGCAGACCTTCACCCGCTCCTCACAGCTTTGACAAGCAGCCTACAAAATCGAGATTGCTCTTTATTTTTTTTCCCACTTCTGCTTTTACGAATCAAGTTTGCTGTCGTGGAACTATCAAGAAGTGGGTCAATTGCATGTTTCTGAGCCCAGACAAAACTAGAGAAACCAGGAGCAGAGCTGAATGATTCATGAGGCAAAACCATCAATCTATTCCCAAAATAAAAGAGTCAAATACTGCGGACCTGTGAACACTTTAATCAGCTACAGAAGCCTCACAGCTATTATCTTCCACTTCTAAACAAAACAACCAAAAACTAAGTATAAACTGAGAAAATACAAAATGTATCTGTTGATTCTTCAGTGATGGATTCTCAGGCAACTCTCAAACAGAAATGCAAGCATAGCTCAAAACTGCCCCTATACACATCATCTCCCTCTGGCTTGCCGGTTTACCAGTTTGGTCAGTAAGTAAACTAAATGTATCACAAATCTCGATGAAGTTGAAACAGTTGTGCAAACGGAAATAAGCAGGAAAAAGCCAAGGTGTACAAATATTTACTGAACAAGCTAAGACCAGCACCTTGCAAAGATACAGGCAAGTACTGGCAATTTTGCATTGTAAATACTCCCCAGAAACTATACCTTTTTGTATGCATATGAATGTCTGTAGGCTCAGGACCTAAACTGATCCAGCTGCATTTGGACAGTGAAAGAACACTTTCATAATCCCGCAAGAGACTCCAGAATTAGAATCTCAGCATACAAAATGTAATTTCCTTTTAATTTCCATATTATGTATTTACAATGTCAGAACAGATACTAGTTTCCCAGAGAATGATGGTACTATCACTTTTTTCTTTTGTCTGATTTCTGCAATAGTGGGTAGCAACGGACATTACCTATGCATGCACACACCTGTGCACACACACATATATACAGGTACATACATATACATACGTGTCCATATACACAAACACCCTAAATAGATTTGTAAATGCCAACACTCAGACAGAGCTACCCCTACCTGAAGAAATTGTTGCCATAGCTTTCGCAAGAACCTTCTTCTGGATCATTCTTTAGAAAACCCTTCAGTACCAGGGCAGGATTTATCAGGGACTATTAATTATTCTGTGAGCAATTTCTTTATTTAAAGCAAATAGACAAAAAAACTCCCAAACCAACCAAATAAAAAAACCCAATAGAAAATGCAGAAGAAAAAAAAGAGTAAGTCTGTATTAAATATATAACCTAAAAGTGATGTTACACAAACAGTAACTAGATTAAACATATGATGATGTGCAGGTACATACCTTGATTGAAGTGTTCATTTAATATAATTTAAGTATCTGAAATACTCTGCTTACTTGATTAGAGTAGATTGTTTGCATTTTGATTTATTGCTTCAAGATCAGTATTCATTAAGTCACTTAATATAATGGCACCCTTACAGCTGCTACCCGATTAAATGTAATCATTTTTCCCCATTCCTGTTTGTAGCACAGTCTACTGTTACATTAAAAGCAGTCTGGCGTTGTTTATTAATCACAAATACGTTTTCCAAGTGTAAGTATCTTCAAAAGCAATTCATGAAGGTTAGGCCTTATTTCATACACAAGAATTATAAATTATATCTTGTCTCATAAATTCAAACTGTTTGTAGTCTCATGTACAAGCAGGGACACTCTAGGCTAACTGCAGGTGGCTGATTTGTCTTTAAAATCTTTGACCAAAAGTTTCAAAATTACGTTCCTGGCAGCATTTTAAGTCTGCATTTTTGGCTCCAAAGTAAGAGTCTCAGTTTTCAGAGCTTCTCTTAACCCTAAAAATGTACAGAAATCAATGCAATTGCTCCGTAACCTTAATAAAAATATGTTTTAAAATTAGAACTGTAAACATAGCACTTCATCTTTCAGCATCTGGATGCCAAACCACTGGCCAAAGACTAAATACCTGGTCTAATAGTTCTGGCTGATACATTTTACATTTATCCTTTGCCCGTTATAAAAAAGGACAGAATAATCCGGTGGTAATGACATGCTATTAACTTAATCACTGTCCAAAAGACATTATAATTCTAGAAAAGTTACAGTATATGCCTATCTATTTTGTTATATTTATTTACATTTTATCATCTCTGGAAGGCTACTAAGAAAGTATCACGTTAGACACAGAAAATATACAAGATACAATACATACGGATTTCAGTAAATTGCTGTGAACTCCTTGTTTTGTGGCACATGTGGCATACCATGTTAGCAATACTGCCTCCACCAAAACACAGTAAACTGCATTGTTTGAAAAACTATGCAGAAAACATCTATTATATTTTAGGTACACTAAAAGAATTAGTAGCTGTTAATTCAATGGCAGTGATTATCTCTTTTTCTACTATTGGTCAACACACAGGTAAATAGTGCTTATTTTCCGATGTAGACAGCTAAGCTATAATTAACATTCAAGCCATCTTAAAAAAAATTTTAGTTTTATTTCCCTAATTATGAAGGTTAGTCGTAGTTGAGGAAAAAAACTTTTTGGTACTTTCTATAACTGTATCAATAAAGCAGTAATACAAAAATATTCAATGGCACTTGTTAAAGCCCAGTCACAAAAGCATTGTCTGAAAACATCCAGTATGGTTTTCTCTTACAAAGCATTTTTCCATGTTGCTGGATAATTCCAATTAATATACTGATACCCTAAGAATAAAAAGAATCAAGTTTTGCTATACTTCTTCACCAGTATAATGCAACACTATTTCAAATTACTTCCATCAACTCAAATTGTATAGGGTCTGTCTGTAACAATACTACAGTCATTCAGAAAAATAGCACTTTCACTATTAGATCGCACTGTGCAGTTTGCTAAGAGCTCATGCATACTACCACAACTCCTTTGCTACTAAAAATAATTTTTCCTACCACTCTTATTAGCAATCGTTTATATGCCTAACTTTATATATTGTTACTCTTATTTCTTCACTTTCTGTGGTTTCTATCCAAAATCATTACAATTAATGGGAAAACTTCCACAGCCTCCAAGGGATTTCATCTATTAATCTTTCCATTCTGTCAAGAAATGCTGATGTTTAAAGGAATCGTGTTCCCTGTTCTGTTTAGCTTCATTAAAACTACTGTGGCAGAAGTACTTCAAAGGCATAGGTTTTTAAAGCTTTGAAGAAGCTTGAAAAGTTTTCCTAGTAATATATTAAAAATATATAGTTTTAGTATAAAAATGCTTCAGCAAGGTAGTGGTAAGGTAGAGAAGATAATAAGAGAATGTGGTCAGAGAAGCACAGCTACAGAAAAATATCAGCCAATGCATTTCAGGAGTGCAAGTCAGAAGCTACAGTACCCGTTCTGCACTTCGAAGACTACCTGAGTAGAGAACCAGCTATTAAATTATTACTAATTTCAGCTCCAAAAAATTATGATCGAAACAATAATAAATGTTCAGCCTTGACCCACTGAACAAAGACAAATCATAGATAGTCACTTGTTCATAAGTCATCTTTTAGATAAGCTCACTTTTTAGCCTTGATTCAAAGTCAAGAAGGGGGAAAAAAAGAAAAAATTACAGCATACATTAATGCCAGGGAGCAAACTAATTTCTTCTGTACCCTCTTTAATTTAGTACACTTGCTGTAAGACTATGACATAACCTTGTATTATTTTATAATCAAATCCATTTTATTTGAACATCTACACAGCGACCAAAAGCAAGGTGGACCTGGGGCAAATAATGGCAAGTCATATTTTTAATTCACCTTAGACAGCTCCCATAGTACTAAAATACTGCAAGCAACTTATAAACCCAAACGTTCAGAAACACAGTCCGTTTTGTTCTCCTTAAAGGAGTACTTACGGTAAGATTAAAATGTTTAGAAAAGGGACGAAGAATTCCTCCCCAGCGCCTAGGAAGGTCCGCCAGCCCATGACGTACGGCGCGCAGCAGCCTCCCCGCAGGAAGCCAGGCTTTGGCCCTGCACTGGTGGGGCAGGCAGGAGCCAAAGGCACCCCAAACAGCTCACGGAAACAGCCCGAGAATGACATCACGATGCCAAAATGAATGATATGACTACGAGTATTCTCTTACAGTTTTTACCTGCTGAAGTATAACTGCTTGTAATTACTAACTTCTATAGCAACCCTTTGGTCATTTTACTTCCATTTTGCTTAAAATCAACTCCCTCAGATTTTTTAAGTTATTTTGGTGAACAGTTATTAGCAAATACTTGTATGAAAAACATCCTCAGTTATGCAAATCTCACAGGTTTTCACTCGGCACACATTCCATAAGCTACACAAAACATTCATTTCATCTGGATTTTCTTCCAGCAATGATGGCAGCAGATGATACCAACCGAGTCTCAGAGGGATTTAGGGACACAGCATGATCCTCTTCCTCTAATAAATTCCAGAGTCCTGGCAGTTTTGGGAGGGATGCTACTGACGCATCATAACCTCCTGTCACGTCTCACGGAGATTCTAATAGTGGAGCAGCAGCTCACTGACTTCTTTTATCCTTCCTACTTCTCTTTATTAAGGATAGCAAATCATCTGGTAAGAGGTTTGGGGGCACATGAAGAATGGAAACCCCTGCACTCTTCACATATTTCAGTCCCACTGATAGAGGGCTATACAATGAACGGGTGCTAATTAGCTGAAGCACAGCATCACCACAGGGCCCCAGAACAGGTTTGAATAACTTTCTTCAACTGTTGGAAAAGCAAGAATGGAATGAAATACAGACATACCTAGTCATCTGCTGAAGCTGGACAAAAGAGAAATTAAAGCACTGGAAAGACGTTGCAAAGGGAAATGCTATAGCCTGTTAAAATACAGGCAATGGACCGAATAAAGCATTCTACATTTACGTACCTCTCAGTTAACACCTTATGTATACAAATAGAGTACTTGAGAAAAAAAGCCACACCACATTGGCTGTAGTGTATCTTGCTCAGAATTTCACACCGCACAAAACCAAAACAGAAAAAAAGTGGTTTATATATCCATTACAAAAATTTGCAAAAGTTTAATTATAGTCTTTGAATATGTAATTCATACACAGCTCTCACCTGAACATGTGTATGAATGGAACTGACACAAGGGTATAAAGAACTAAAATCACATGTTAAAAACCTGCATTTCTGCTTGTCTAAAAGTTGTTAGTACAGCAATTTTCAAATATACCATGTCTTTGAGATTATATAGAGAGAACATGGAAATACAAGTCATACTTTTCTACTACTGCAGAGAAAAAAATCTTTTGGTATTGAGCATTAAAAAAATAAATTACATTTTTCTCTTTTTATGCTAATTTTACCCCCACTCAGTGCATAAACTGCATTTTGCTTTTTGTTTACAAAAGAAGATTCATGTTCTATCCTTTAACAGCACTACTTGTTTCCTGAGCAAAATAGTAAAACTAGCTTCCCTAGATCCCAGGGACTATCAGTAACAACCTGGACCTCTCTCATAGGTATCACGCCAATTCTTTCAAAGTGGGTACTTGAAGCACACGTACACACGCACACACAGACACAGGCATTCTTCCTCTCTCTCCTTTTTCCTATTTGGTATTTCACAAAGATAATACCAAGCATAAAGGCTCCTCCATCCCAAGAGAGCCGTGATCTGAGAACAATAGGCTGAAATATTCCACTCACATTTGGAGCCATTATTCAAAGGAAACAAGAAATGTCTTTTATAATCCAGAATAGGCACCAATTCTTCAGTGAAACATTTTTCATATCTCAACTCTAATTCCACAAATAAGCCTTTTAAATCCACCAGGTGACCTCATGCTCTGTCACAAGGCCTCCCCTGGGCAGCACTGGGAACAATCCACACAGCAATTCCAGTTCCTGAAGAAATGAACAAAAAACTTGTGTGCAATTTTTTTCTTACTGGTTCGAATTATTCTGCTGTCCATACGAAATGACCGTTTTGGTCCTCAATAAATTCTTTTTAAAGAAAAAAAAGAAAAGAACAGCTTTATTAGCCTGGGATATGGAACGCAGTGCTGAAAGTAACAAAATGGCATCGATATCATGAACTACATTATTAGAACATTATTTCCAACCTCAATCTAATATGAAAAGAATGATAGTATCTTTTCTATACGTTGTTGGGGGGTAGTTGCTTGGTCAGTATGTAAGCTTTGATTTTTACAGCACATTCTTCAGAACACATTGCAGCTCTGCCTTCTTTTGCTTATGCTTTGAATTCCCACAGTTACTGCCTGAAGAAAAGAAGTCTTCCCCTAGTGATCAGAAATAGACTTAATTTCCATATTCAGTATTTAGCTGTTCCTTTTATCCATCTATTTCCTAAAGAAGACTCCCACATACTCGATCACCATCTAGAATTCTTCTTTGATATTATTTGGGAACGAACAAAGCTATCGGCGCGCTGGATAAAGCGCGACGCAATTAGGGAACTACAGCCATAGCTGTGTCAAATTCAAGAAGCAATCAAGGCCTATATTCTTCCTTTGAATAGGAAGAGACATCAGTACCATAAGTGTAATGAAAATAGATTATTTTTGTTCCAGTAAAGTCTACATTTGAAGTTTTTCTACCACCTTCTGATCCATTTCTCTAGACTAGAAAGTTTCTTTTTCTTCATACCGCATGAATCAGAACAGTTTCAGAGAAAGCTACCAAATGAGGCTCTGGATATAAAATTTTATCCCAACACTTTCAACCATGAATTTTGGCAATCTCCCATTTCTTCTCAGATCTCTACCAGATACTGAGCACGAATACCTACTGTCGTTACTGGCGTAGTCTTAGTAACCTTTGGAGTTCAGAACTTCGTGATTTCCCAACTCCCTGCACCCATGAAGACAAGCCAGCTATTTCTGAAGTTAGCCCTCTTCTCAGCCTCCAGTTATTTCTAAAACCTCAATTTTCTCCATTTCAGTCTTTACAGACCTGAAAACTACTTTCCTTCATGACAAAAATTAAAAAAAATCCTTTAAAGTACCTGTCATTCAACAACTACGAAAATGAGATGTATTTCTATTTTATGTAAGTATTGGGAAATACATTAGATATGGTTTCAAAAAAAAAAAAAAGAAAAAAAGAAAAATAAATACCTCAGAGTTCCTCCTCCTTTTAAAGAATAATCAAAGCAAATAATACCAATATGCCACATACCTAAGCTGGTCTTAATACGAAGCTGAGGACAGTTTTTACTTCAGTGCTGTGTTCTTGTTGGCTACTTAATGGGGACCATGCAATAGACTAAAAGAAAAAAAAAATCAGAATATTGAAGCTTATTACAAAACCAACACTATTTCTATCATATAGATTTTGTTTACAGATATTAGAGAACCCATAGGAATTCAAAAGTACATCCCAGCATTTTACCACTTGTCACAAAAGGCATGTGTATGCATCTCCCCAGCCCAGCAGACAGGCAAAATGAACAGTTACAATTTCAATATTTAATAAATCTTTAAATACACTCTTCATCCTATTAAGCCATATTTAAAGTTAACTTCTGACTAAGCCATTCCCATTAAACATGTCACTTCTGCAGAGCTTCTGAAATACAGAAGAAAAAAAAATGGAATAATCAGATAAACAAGGAGTGTGGAAATATCCAGCAAAAATTCTATTAAGGAAATTATTTTGAAAATGGTTAATACTTCATTCTTGTGCCAGTGGCGGTGTGTGATTTCAGGCAGGTAGCGATTTCCCTGTGCTTCTGTGCCCCTTCTATTTTCCATTCTCAGATTGTAAGCACTTCAGGGTAGGAAGTTCACATATTCTTAGAGTCTCTATCTAAAAGCCTGAACCTGAAAGATTTTGAACACTGTTTTGAAAGACAATTCATAACAGTCTATTGCTTAGGGCAAAAAATCCCGAAGTAGGTCCACCAGTTTAGTCTCAATCATTACATCGTCGAGCAACCTTGGGCATGTCACTTAATATCTGTACGCTTTCCTTTCCACATATAAAAGAGGAACAACAGATACACCTTTACGTAACAGCAAAGTTGGGAGGCTCAGCTCATTAAAGTCTGCAAAGTGCCCAAAATTCCTGAGCTGTAGAAGGTACGCGAAAAGCAAAGACAGATTAACTCCCCAAGAGATGTGCTAGTAAAAATGAGGATTATGTTCCACTTCAGCACTCCACAAGGCTCTCTGCTAGTTTACATTAAAATGATGTCGTGGTTTAGGCCAAATCCCACTGGGGACGTGGGGGACCCCAGATGGGACCAACAGATGCTCCCCTCTACCCCTCTTCGAAGAGAGAGGCAGAGGAGGAAAAAGAGACTTATGAGTTTAGAAGGAACTAAACTACTTTATTGAAATATTAATAATAAAATAAAAAGAAAATAATGAAATATATACAAAACCGTATCAAGCTCCCAGGATGACAATCACGACACCGGCTGGCACTGGGGCAGTCCCAGGCTGGACTCAGTGACGGACGGGAACTGGATTCCGGATCTGCAGGCAGGATCGGGACCAACGGCAGACGAACAGTCCTCCTCAGATGTCGGCCATTGAAGGAAGAAAAGAGAGAGCCAGAGCCAGTGCTCCCTGCTCCCCAGCTTCCTGCTCCCACTCCTTGCTTTTTGCCCTTTGATCCCTCAGAGGGCTTTTATACTGAGCATGATGCGGATGGGATGGAATACCCTGTTGGTCAGTTTTGGGTCACCTGGCCTGTCCGCTCCTCCCTGCAGGTGGGACCCCACTGTGTTTTTCTGCTTCCAACCCTCCAATGTGGCAAATAACCAAGTTGGTTGGCATTGGCTGTTATAGCGATAAGTATAAGCAAGAGCCTCTCCGCATACCACGTCTGGACATCAGCCATAACATTGGTCTTATCACTCTGAGAGAGCGAACATTGTCTGCACAATATGCTGTTAATTTCAGCAGTTAGAAGAGGCCCAGCTAAGAAGCAAAGTTACTGAACAAAATTGGTCCTGTTTTACCTCAAACCAGGACAAATGACAAATCAAAAAGAACACCCAGTGTCCTAAATCAAACAATTACCGTGAGAAATCAACAAAACGTGGATTACTCTCTAATCCAACCTGTCCAAAACTCACTCCATTGATCAGTCCCAGCATCGCTGGCAAAGGAACAGAGACTCTCAAAGAGAGCAAAGGTGTGAGGCCGCGAGGCAGGGGAATTGTCAGTAGAAGGTACATTAAAAAAAGAAACTCCTCACATGTCAGGTCTGGGGAAAAAAAAAACAACAAAGGACTGAAAAGTCTTTATGATTTCCACCCCCGAGTGTACAGAGGCTAATCGAAAAGGGTGTGCATTTCCCACTGACATCTCCATACAGTCCTATCATTTCTAAATCGAGGCAAGTATTTTCTCTTCTTTTTTTTTTTTCCTTTGGTGCCTGTCAAAAGTTTTGTTGTACTATGAGCATGACCGGAGTTCTGAGAGGAGCCCTCTTAGCTCCCAGAGCCACGATTAATTTATTACGGTAACACAGACAAGTTTCTGAGAATGGGGCAGAACCATTTTTTCCCCAGAGGCACCGGGACTGGCAATCTACACATTGATATGCCGGGGATTCAGCTATTTTATTCAGCCTTGCAAAACTCTAGGCCTCAATTTTCTCTTCTTTTGTTTCCCTCTCTGTCAAGACACAAACCGGACACCCTGTACAGTACTAGGTTCACCCATTTCATTGGAGGAAAGCATCTAGTAGTGAAATTCCAGGTCCACTTCATAGCGTTAGGTGATCTTCCAGTTGTGACCTTCCCACATACTAAGTGCAAGGCAAGAATATTTCTAGAAAAATTTCACCAAACTACATTTTAACTCATGTTTGACCTACAGGCAATTCAATTCTTGGATGGATCAATTATGTAAAGCCAACATGGCTAAAAGGCAAAGCCTTTCGCAAACCGCATGAGTAAAGACAGCAGGATAAGGAGTAAACGTATTTGCAAATAAGCTTTTGACACACACACACCAGCAAAATAAAAACCTAGTAGAAAATAGTATTTTTTTAATTATTCTTCATTTTCATCTTATGCTCTTTCAAATTTTATTCAGAGACATAAAGAAGGAGGTTTTGGACAGACTGTGAAGAGCACCATTAACTTGCACCCTGATGTCTCAGAAGACTGAAGAAACATCAACTCCACTTCAACCACTAAACCCTCCAAGGACGTTCTAGCCCGTCTCAGCACCCGCAAGCCACCCCTGCCACAAGCCACCTCACTAGTTAGCCAGCAAGCACATTTCCAAACATCTGCACACTTTTTACGTAAAAAGTAGGTGCTTCTGATTTTAGTCTTCAAGTTAAGCTACACTACTTGTCCTAAAATCTGCAATAGACAAGATGTTTGCATATTTTAGTTCTGGCAGACAACATTTCATTTATTTTGACATTTTTGTTTGTTAATGCCGTTGAACAAGCTGCCTATAGTTTTACAGGGTGCTGCTCAACAACAGGAATACTGCATTAGCAACTTCTTGCTACATTTAGATGTACACTCACGCATGGCCTACAGACATAAAACTTTTATAAATAAATACATTTTCAAGGTGACTTTCTTAAAACATTTCAGGTCAAAGGTAACAATTTTTGCCTTCTGGCACTTATTGTAAGAAAATATTCATTTTGTATGAGTAAGTCTATGTAAAAGGCAAAAAGATTCCACTACTGCCTTTAAAAAAAATAATTGGGAATAAGAGGAAAGGAAGTTACATATTTTCTAAATTCCTCTACTGAGAGTGTCATGGGAAATTTGGTCTTTAACTTCAGCTCAACAAAATTTTGAGGTCAGCCTTGGGCTCAGTTCAACAAAGCCAAGTCATTTATGCAGACCGAATTTTTAAGGTTGTCATCTTTGTTCACTACCTTCACCTGTCTGTGAATGTTTGCAGGAGGTTTCAGATACGTAGAACAATTCGGAACGCACATCACAGGGGCAACTACAGACCTGCCAGTTTACCCTGGGACTTATGGTGACACCTCGTCAGAGAGCTGTTAATAAATAGAGCTATAGTTTATTGTAGCAGAAGTATATAAACCTTGGAAGCAAATACATTTCTGCAACAGGGCAATGATATCGTAGTCTTTTCATTTATAAAACAAAGCTAATACTGGGCTTACTCCTTTCAGATAGACAGAGTAAAACTATCGCTTAGCTTTCTTACAACATTAACACAGGGGAAAAATATAGAGAAACTTCCAAAAAGCCCAAAGATGGTTTTGAAATAGGATGAAAGAAGAAGTTATTTTGAACTGCACTCTTTCTTTTCTTGATAAAGAGCCCAATATACAGAACACAATATACATACAATGACATAATACGAATAGTATACACACACTTACATGAATGAAACTAATGCTAAAACCAGCAAAACACAATTCAACTGAAAAGCTGGCATTAAAATTAATTTGTTAGCTTATGCATCTGCTGCAGAATTTGCTTTCTCAGTATATTTGAACGGAGATGCTACAAAAGGGAAGAAAAGGCTTGTTTTCTTGGGGGTTGTGAACTTTTTCCTCAACCTTTATAAATGTTGTTTGGAGAGCATATTAGCACTCCTGCTGTATTTATTGTTGCCCGAGTGCACAGCTTTCTTCTCGTTTCAGGAAGGGTTTCACAGATTCAGTAAGTGGATGTGTAGGTACTTTTGAAAATAGCCTCAAATATCCATGAGATTCTAAGAACTTCAAGCTTTTGAGGAAAACTTTGAACTACTGCACCAAGACAGATGAGATGGGAAAGGCATACAGCGACATCTACATTACACACAAACGTTTGTATCATGCATATATAAATGTGCAAGTGTATCTGCATATATGCATTTATTGCATATATATTGCAAGACATGTTAGCATTTATTCCATGATAAAATGTATATTGATGATAAGTTCTGGTTGCTAGACGAAGTATAGAATTAAAGAGCCACAGACCAGGAACAGTTAGAAGTAACAGTCACAGTTTTGTACCACATCCATCACTGGAAACCATTATCTCTGAGGAAATAACACCATAGAAAAGTCTACAAAAATGGTGCAGGGATTACATGTGGAAACAAGCAAAATTTAATTTTAAATTTTAAGACAATGTTCTGACATGTGGTAGAACCACATTGTAGAGATCTCTCTAAAGCCAACAAGTACTTTCCCTTTCTGGTGCTGCCCATGTTGATAAACATAGTTTAACAACACATTACTGAACGCACACACACTACTGAAAACCAGCTCAACTCCAGACAAAACACTGGTGTAACATTTTATATTTTAATTATGTAAATATTGTGAAGATACAAGTTTTGCTAGCCATTCCCTTTCTTCCAGTTTCACTGTAGGCAGTGTTAAGAGCAAAGTTCCCTCTTCTCATCTACTGAAGTTCATTTTTTTCTATTCGAAAGGCATGGGAGAACACTGACTTTCAAGGAGTATACATCTAAACTCGAATTTTTTGCAGCTATAGTTGGCATCACACCTGCATTAAACATATATGTATGTTCTATATATAGTTGTTCCTGACTGAATTAAACTTTAGAGGAAAAATCTATACGATCGTTGTTCTGTGTGCCTCAAAAAGAGAGCACCAGAGAATATAAAGAGAAGTGGCATTAATGAGAGAGGTGAATCCATTAGAAATAACTATACAGGTCATCTTTTATTTTTAGTATATGCAGTCCTCTAACAACTATTCAGAGAATATTACTTCTGGTTATCAGAGTACTACCATAATCATGCCAAGAAATTAATTGCTAACAAATAAACATACTGCTATAATCTAATCTTCATCTCACTTTATGGATTTTTATCCCCCCCAAGAAATCAGTGTACTCACAGATTTTCATGAGAGTCAGATTTTCATGAGAGTTCAGATCTCATTTTGGCACCCAAATGAAAGCCAGACTTTTGTAAGAGCTCTGTGCCTTGCAGAACGGGAACTGTTAGGAGTTGAGCTATTTTGAAAATCTAGCAGCTGCTGTGTAGGCTGAGAATACGAAATTCTGGTCCTGAGCTCTTTAAAAGCCCAGCCGTATCTAACTTTCTTAACAGCACTGTAAGTAAGAATCCTAAATCTAAGAAATTACTGTTCCTTCTGCAATGTCCTTTGCCCTGCTGAAAACTTACACTTTTACTGCATTTCAAGAACTTTGCATTACCATTATTACCCGTGTGCAGACACATTACCACTAGGCATCTCTCTGCCTCCAGGTACAGCTCTGACCTTTCAAACACACCATTCTTCGGGGCGAAAAGGTTATTTTTCTTTTCCTGATTTAACAGTAAAGTTGCCTCATTATTGGTACTATTAGAATTTTAAAGCAAAATACTGCTTAGCATTTGACTCAGGGGACTCACAGCGCTATGCTAATGTAACCCCACTGGTCACTGCAAGTCACCTGTCCCTCGCCCGGTACAATCTGAACAGTCTATAAAAAAAGAGAGACGTTATCCCTGAATACTCTTGATCAACTAAAGCATGCTCTCCCTCTCTCAAATTACGACACTTTAGAATTTCAAAAACAACATGTAATTATTAATAACTCTTAATACAATATTACTTTCCCGAAAAGTAATAACCTCAGAGTAACCTCAGATGAAGAAAAAACAGTCCAGAAATGGAAGTTTTGCTCGGTGCTTTGCAGATGCTCTCAGACTACAGCTTTGTTTTGATACAGCAGCACGTTACTCATATAAAGTACAGTAGAGAGGCCTTATTTTTCTGAAATACTTAATTTTCAGGATTTGTTTATGATAGATGTTGCCATTCTTATTATACTAACTTCCATTGCATTACCACTTTTGCTGCAGAATCAACTCAAGTATTTTTTGAAAACTTATTTCCTTTTCATGTATTTTTAGGCAAAATGCTCGTTTTCCAAACATATTTTTAATGGGGAATTACACTGGCACAAATGACTGCAGAAAACTTTTGGTACTTTGATAATTTTATCAAGGTCACTTACAGATTTTTAAAGACTCACTTAAAAAACTTTTCTTTTGAGAGATGGAAGAGAGAAAGTGTGTTTTATGCAAAATAGTCCACCAATTTAGGTGGCCCGCAAAAGGCCTTAACAAATTCATACCAATGGTTGAAAGAAGGTGACTCTATTATGCAAGCCATCAAGAGGAGAGACGCTCCCGACTCTTGTCATTGGAAGATGGAAGTACTTTAAACAGGTGTTGGCAGAGATCTCTAAAATACGTGTAATCCGTGCTCTAAATCTTTTCCGAAACTTACAGTCAAATGAAATTTAGAGGAGGTTTACAGTTTTAGGCAACATTCCCAAACGTTTCATGTGGATTACACTGCCATTACCATCCTGTAAATTGGAGCATTAAACTTTAGTTTATGCAATAGCCCTGTGAAAAAAAAAATATTTTTGAAGAGCTTTAAGATTTTCTTGTTTTTAAACATAAACTGAAAAGTCCCTAAACAAATTATATTAGCAAAATTACCACCAGCACTAGACAACTACATTCCTCATGGTAATTTAAATATCTTTTAAATTTAATTCCAGTTGTCACATAAATTATTACATGCATTTTGTAATCATGCATCTCTAATCAACTTTAGATCCCAAATTACATTAATCTGGAAAGTTTCAAGCTTTTAACTGTACACAGTCATGAACCAAACCCTTTGCAGAGGCAGAGAAACATATTCAGTACAATGTAACTGCTGAAACACAGGCTGCTCCTCCCTTATCCAGGCTACATAGAATAAAGTCTATCCTTTAAATTTTAATCCAAGAAACTGTGTAAAAAGAGCTTGGAAGCACTCCTCCAAACACTAACAAAACGGGAAACTAAAACAAATATTATTAAAGAAAAAAACCTTACAGTTACAGCTAAAGAAAAGAAAGTGGGCTGCTTGCCTTCGGACAGATATGGGAAGCCAAACAGAAGTTAACATTACTTAACCAGCTGGAAATCCAAGGCAGAAGAAGCGTCAGTTGATACAAATAAATCTGTATAATCTGGTGCTTGACCCATTGAAAAGAGGCAGACATCCCAGTATCATGTGTGTACTAAGCAAATCCCTACACAGTTTCTCTGTTAGATAAAGTAGAGCATTTCAACATCTTTGTGATGACTCAGTTTCTGAGCACGGAAGAGGTCATACGTGTGTATGTGACCACAGCTCTATGACTATATCCATCTATAGACCAAACATCTGTAGATTTAAACACTGACTACAGCAGATGTCAAGAAACAAACAGTCCCATCTATCCACATCAAGGCAGTATTTACTTTGGCTCTTTGGATCAGCATATGACTGCTTGCACACTCAGTGAAAGAGTAGACTGCGTTAAAGTTAATTTAAAGTCAGAAGTGTATTAATTTGTCACAGCTTTTTTTTTCCTCTTCTCAGTTGACAATTAACTTTGATAATATAACCTGAATTTTAATACCGAATTACAAGAGCACTATATAAGTGACATACTCTAAAACAGAGACTTTCTCTTTTCTTTTAGGTAAAATTAAGCTAATCTGTTTTGACAGAAGAGGACTCTTTGGAACCAGCTAGTGAGTCTCCCAAATATGAAGCAGTAACCCAAATGTCAATTACTTTTCCAACAGGAGACAAATTGCTGGCACACTAATGCAATTTAAGCACAATAATTAGATAACAGGACTACAGAGTGTACCAGGTGACAGAGTTTCCGAGATAATAGAATCTAGTGTCCTACTTCTTAAATATTAACATCATTCCATCTCAGTCAATCGGTTTATGGTAATTTTAAAAGGGCAAAGTAAATTCTTTTTATTGCTAATAATATTGTGCTTCTCCAGCAATAGCTTTGAAGGTTAGCAATTTAAGGGGTCAAAACTTAATTACATTTTTTCTGGTTTATTTACTTTTCTTTTTTAATCTCTCCTCTTTGAAGTCTTTTTTTATTATAGAAATCTTAAGGCACTAATAAAAAAATTAATCTCCTGAAATTTGAGTTTGCTGTGCTCAATACAAAGCAGCCAGTTTCACTGAAACTCAAGTAATCTGTTTATTACAGCCACTTAGAAATTCCCAAACTTCTCCTACAATCACATTCGAGCATAATCACATTCTACTACAAGCGCTTTGGTTAACTGTATGTTAGGTAATGTAAGATGCCGTGTAATGTGTCCAAGATTTTTCAACACAGATGCATTCAAGTGGCTCTCCACAACTATTCCGGACAGAAGAAATCTCCTTGCTTTAGTCACAAGTACCCAGATCACTACATTTCTCTTCACATCAGAAATTTATAATAGAATATTTTTTTCCTTTTTTCTTTTAATTAGTCAGCTGTGGGACACTGTATGGACACTGAATTAATTTTTAACAAAGTCTCTCTAATTCTGGGCACCAGACTTCCTTTCATCCATAAAACTCATCTCCACTAACATACTGAAATATCTCTACCCTGATCAGAAAGACCAACTCTAGGACAGAAGAGTAATTCATCCTGAACGATGTTTAGCTTCTCTACTGAGACCCGAACAAGAATGAAAATTTTTGTTCTTTGGGGGTTTTAAGTTTTCAAGAGAATAAAGACAGAAATTTAATTATAATACAGACCACGAGAAACTGTGTGTTCCAAAATACACTTTTTCTCATCTTGAACAAAAGAAAAGCTTTAAGTGCCTTATTATGAACCAGCCGAATTAAATGACTTCCAGAAATTTTTGTGTCAGTCTCCCAAAGCCATGTTTGTATTCTTCAATTAAAAAAAAAAAAGCTTTGTGAAATACATTGTTTTCAATAGTCTGAAGTGTTTGATAACAGACATCTGAAAAGGTTGCAATGAATTGTACGGTCTCAGTCCTCGCGTCTACAGCATTTCCATTTGGGAAAAATTCAGCTTGAATATCAGGATATACTGGCTTTCTATATGCTGTGGGATGGGGAAGGAAGGAAGGGAGGAAAAATATAGCAAAACTTTAAGACAATTTGTTACTAGCAGTGTGGATTCAGTCAGCATACAAAACTGAGGACTACTGTCCATGCATCATTACTGTACCTGGTAAAAACAGACTTTTCTGACTTTCTGTCAGAGGCAAATACTACTCTTTCTCTAGTGTACCTTTGCCTACACTGCAGCAGATGACAATGATAATTAACTGTCCTCAACGTAATTCATTATCCTACTGATAACAACAGTAATATACACGGCATGGCCTGTACTTCTTCAGGTAATCCAGAACTCTGATATCCAAATGCTGATAAACTACCTGATACGGCTATATAATCTCTACTCATGATTCCACTATTTTTTCATGTGGATTTTTCCTGTATTAGGGAAACAGATCTGTGGATATCTGAACATATTATCCTGACATAATCTTGCATTTTTTTCCCCACAGGAAAACTCTTGTTCATTTTGACTGGCAATGAATATGGATTTGCAAAACTAGCGACATAGATGCATGTACCATTCTGCTGATTTGGCTATCAGAGTGGTCATCGCTGGCAAAGGGGCAATAACACATGCGAGATCTTTTCCCAAAACAACTAAAACCCTAAAAAAACCCTTTCAATTTTTTTTTCAAAATTTTCAGAACTGTGTAAGCTGTTAGAAACCTATTTCCTGTGTCTATTTTGCCATTGGCAGAACAGAGCGAGCGTTAAAAAAGCTTCTGAATTAGACCAATGATCAATAACCATGCAAGATGGACAAAAGAGGTGAACATAATCTGACAGAAGACCATCACCGGAATGAGCCCACAATCCTCTCTCCCAAACTATTGATCATCTCAGGAGACAAAAAACCTCTCAAATATACAGCTCCTTCCTTCATTTTCTCCTTTAAATTCCTACTTTCACCTTCTCTGTGCAATACTGTATACAGAATATGTGTTATTCTGGAAAGCTGAGCCCACTAGCTGTTATAATGAATGATAATGTTTCTTTAAAAGACCCTGCTCTTCATTCCCAAACATGTATTCCACAGCTCAACTCTGGGGGCCCCAACATAAGGACATGAACCTGTCAGAGCAGGGTCAAAGGAGCCCACGAAGATGATCAGAGGGCTGGAGCACCTCTCCTATGAGGACAGGATGAGAGAGTTGGGATGGTTCAGCCTGGAGAAGAGAAGGCTCTGGGGAGACCTCATAGCTCCTTCCAGTACCTAAAGGGGGCCTACAGGAAAGCTGGGGAGGGACTCTTTATCAGGGAGTGTGGAGCTAGGATGAGGGGTAACGGTTTTAAACTGGAAGAGAGGAGATTTAGATTAGATATTAGGAAGAAATTCTTTCCTGTGAGGGCGGTGAGCCCCTGGCGCAGGCTGCCCCGAGAAGCTGTGGCTGCCCCATCCCTGGAGGTGTTCAAGGCCAGGTTGGACGGGGCTGGGAGCAACCTGGGCTGGGGGAGGTGTCCCTGCCCAGGGCAAGGCATTGGAACTAGGTGATCTTTAAGGTCCCTTCCACTCTAACCATTCTATGGTATGATTCTATGAAATTGTTTTTTTCATTTTCACACCATTATCAAGTTATATCCCCACACTACACCAACTAAGCAAACCAGCTCAGAATTAGAACTGGCACTGGCGCATCTGAACCATGCAGTGCCTGGCAAATGCATCTGTCTTTCTCCCAGGACCTCAGCTAAACCTGGGCAAAGCTCTGCCCACCCCACTCTGGGTGTAATTGCCTGCCCAGGGGTACCTCAGGTACCCCCTAAGGCACTGCATTATACCATAGATGTGAGAGTCTCTCAGGTCTCACAATGTGCAAAATACATCAGGCATTAGAGAAGTTAGGGAAAATAAAGACAGTCTCTACAAAAAAAANAAAAAAAAAAAAAAAACAGAAGACAGTCTCTACTAGGGGTGAATACATAGACTAGAGCTGATAAACATTTATAGCCCAGTCATGCATAACTTTGACTCTACTGCTTTTATAAATGACAAAAAGAAGAACAAGGTGGAAGGGACAGCAGGAAGGCATAAAAAAAAGCTACCAGAAAAGTTACCATTAGAAAAGGGACACTAATTATAAGGTATGATGATAAGCAACAGGTGTTAACAACACATTATATAATTTGACTTTTTAAAATTTATATAATTCCTTTAAATAGCTGACACGAAATAGCTCCGGAAAAAAAAAAAAAACAACAATCCACAGTAATCAATACCATTCCCTTATAAATCTTTCAAATAAGTAGACTGAACACAACAGACAACCTTTCAATGAGCGCTTTCAGTTCCATAATATATTAAGACTGATAAATCATTATTCACTCCTCTAAGTACAAGGGTTTTCTTGGTTCTTAGGGATAAAAGAAAATAGTTTTCTGGACAATGAAAAATTCTGTCTCTATTCTTTTCTTCTTCCCACTCCTTTTCCCCCAACCCCTACTCTGTGGCCCAAGATAATCAGAATCTAATACAAGTGAAATGAAGGGACTTCCATCTACGCCGATACTGAAAATAAAGTCTTTTTTGTAATCCAAAATCTCATTACAAAAAAGAAAATAGCTTCAAGACTTGCTTGCTTTTAAAAATATGTCTGATTCTATAACAGTAGTCTGAAAAAGAAAATCACACTCCTTAAAATCAAAGTCCTAGAGTTATGTGTTCAGTATTTTCCCTACCTCATGATCTCTTTTGTTTCAATAATTTTATAAAGATTTTTGTTCATTAAATACTCCTGCTTTCTGTCTCTAAAGTGGAGAATGTAACATTTTCTTCATTCTATATTGATAAAAACATAAACAAGTGTAGTCTATTTTTAGAGGCTGTTGTAGTCCTTCATCCTATAAACTCCTAAGTCCTCCCTGGCTATTTGGTTCTGAAATCGTAAAACCTCTTTGGAAATAATAAAATAATAGATGCTTTCATACATAAGAGCTATGTCAAAGATTTAATTTGTGCTTACATTTCCGAACAGATTCTTTCATTTTGGTCTTTCCTTTAAAATAATTTAAACTATATTGCCAAAGCGTATTCAAAACAGTACGCCATAGAACTAACAGGACAAATAAATGATTTGGAACGCTACTTGTTACTTGGCTTTATTCTAGAATAAAGCCTAATATGATGTACCCCGCTGGGTGTTTCAGTTTCTCTGACATACTGCAATTGGGATTTACATCTTCTGTGCTGAGGGAAGTAGGTTAAATTGCTTCTACAATGACATTTGTTAGTTCTGCATGATATTTCTTTCAGTGAACACATGGTGTTTTCCATACTTATTTCTTTGTTCTCCATTATCGCTTCACTTTTACTTCACAGAATGGTTGAGGTTGGAAGGGTCCTCTGGAGATCACAGTCCACCCCCCGTCTCAGGGCAGGGGTCAACTGGAGCAGTGCTTAACAAACCATGCAAGCTTCAGAGAGAAAAATCTCAAAAAAAACCTCTGAGTATCAAAGAAATCAAGTGAGAGAACACCATAGCTTAATGTACCAGGGTATTCAGGGGAAATATACTGAGGATATTGTAACTGAGAGAGTTTGTGGGTGCAGGACTAAAATGTCTCCCTTCCCTCTACAGCACTCGATTGCACAGAAATGCTGTTGCCTGTAGCTGACAGGAAACCCTGCAGCAATTTGAGGTGTTATTTAAAAACCTAGCTGTCAGTGTCTCTTCTAGACAGGAAAAGGGGGAAAAAAAAGGTAGACAGAGAAGCAAAAATCAATTTAGTTTAGTAACTGACCAGATAAAATACCAGCAGGACTAATAGGGTAAATGGAAATATTTAAGAAAAACTTTTAATGAATTCCATAATGTTTTGAGAAACGGCATAGGCATATGCTGCTGGAAAAATGCATCACAAGGGAAGAAGGCAAAAGTAGCAGTTTCTCTGGTGTAGCAGCAAACAACTTATTTCACTTTCAGGAACACAGAATGACTGAACAAAGGAATTGGAAAGAAAAAGGGTATCAGGATTCTGAAAATCTGTAGAGAAAAGGAAGGAGACACAATAATGGATGGCTGTAAGGGGAGATGATAAAATGGTGAGTACAGAGGAGAACAAGACAACGCAGTGGGAAGACAAGACAGGGATCAGGCTTTACATATGAATCTGAGTCCAGAATTTATGGAATTATTGTCAAAAGATGAAAAAGGGGATGGCACACAAATAAGGAGAAAAGCCAGTGACTTCAAACATCAAAGAAGGTAACAGCTGTTCTCCTGTTTCACTAAGTTGGATCATTTACCACATCCATATTTCAAATAGTAATTAATTAAGTTGTGCTGGAGCCAGCAACAGCAGGGACTCTTTATTAATGAATGCATAGATCTGATAAACAACTGTACTGAAGATTAATTTTACTAGCAAACTTTAGCGTTACCATTTCCTATAAGAATAAAGATGCATAAAATGGTATCTCAGAAGATTTCAAAGGTATGAAAAGTAAGAATCCAGGCACTATTTCCATCAGTAATCAAAAGTGTTTTTATGTGATTCCAACTGAATGATTCAAAAGAACGACCAGGTTTTGCTATACTTCATGGATATGAACATTTTTGCTTTGGGGTAACATTTTTGCTTTTGGGGGAAAAAAAAAGCCACAAAAACCCCAAACCACCCAACAAAAAGCACCCCTTCCCCCAGATTAAACAAACCAAAAAAGATTTATTTTTCTATACTAAGCCCGAGCAAATTGGAACCCTGAGTGCTTTTCTGAGAATAATCAGAACTTGCTGGCTGCTATTCAATATGCAAACAAGTGTAATTACTCTAACTGGCTTCTACCAAAGTGTTTGACTTCTGTCAGAGATAGGTTTTCATATTTTACTGTAAGTAATGATGGACTCTGGAATACTGTGTGTCCATGTTTACCTGATCCACTTCAAAGCTCCAACTAAATACAAGAAACCTACATGTAGACCTACAGGAGATGGGATAAGCAACCTTTCATCAAAACTGTCTTCTCAGCTTGAAAGGACCCAGCTAGAGTCTTCGCACTGTGTCAGTGTTCAGTACACATGGGCACTACTCACTTCTTTGGGCAATAGTTACTCCCATTTTTTGGAATAAGGATCTACTTTCTTGATCAGAAAACTAAATTCACTGTTCATTCCTTTATTAAGCATCTTTAAATTTATTCCTCATAAGTCAGGACTCTGGATACTAAACTGTTTCTATAGTTTCTCTCCAGGTTTTCCCGATCCTAAGTGCTAGCATTTAAGTCACCCATAAAGCTCAAAGAAAAGTTCATACTTTTCAACTTTTTGTAATATTTTATTTTTGGAAAGAGAAAGGGAAAGAAAAAGAGAGAGAGAAATAAACTTGTATTTGTTCAGTCATCTAAGCTCCCTACCCAACTACCCAAAGCAGAAGCAAGAAGCACAAGATAAAGAGAACCATGTCTGTCTGTCTTTCTAAACAAATCTGTTTCAAATTTTGGAGTAAATAAAAAAAGAAGCAAGGAAAACAAGGAAGTCATTTTGCAGCTCAAAGGAGGATAAAACGTGTGAAGCCATAGCCATACAACTGTGAGACTGTGGTGAATCACAAGTTCATCTCTTCCATCCCCTTCAGGGTCAATAGGGTACGGTAGGGCAGAAACAAGAATTCCTGCTTTGCCATTAGCCTAGCAGGAAAATAACCCAACAATCTGCATGCACTGTTTCATAGAGCACAACTGTCTGTACTTACTTTCATTTCTGTTCTGTCTACCTTTAAATACAAGGCTTGCTACTCTTTTTTTTTTTCTGTAACAAACCATTTCTCCGCATTATTATTTCCCAGTATCAACCTGTATTTATTAATTTACTTTATACTGTCTGTGACAACAATTGTTAGTGTAACCTGATCAGTAAAAAACCACATACTATCAGTGGCATGTCTTACATAACTTCCATCAAGAGTATTAGCATTTGTATTTTATCAAGCCCAAGATAACTCTAACCAAGATCAAAGTCCCCGTGTCAGCACGCTGGTAATTAAGATAGTCCTGCCCTGACTGTAGAGGCAAAGCATCACTAACTCCTCTGTTAACAGGGGGAGAACTGTGACACAGTAATGAAGTGATCTGCCTGAGGAAACCAGGGATGCTGTTAGAGATTAGATTGAAATCTATAATCCTTGACACCTAGTTAACTACTCATATGACAAGATTGTGCAGAATACTAGATCTCTTCACCTTTCTGTAAGAAAACTGAATATAATCTAAATAGATTTATACCATCTGTCTCCTGAAATGGAATGGATATGAATTCATACTTTGCTAGGTCATGTCTACTATCAACTACTTTTTATTATACTTCTAAAGCTGAACTGTAAAAGCTGAACACAATGTGAAAACACAACGCTCTATCTTTTATCAAGTAATGTGTAGTTAAAATATTCATTTTTATCCTTTGAGACTGGCCAGTAATACCTGTTGGTATGAAACCCTCACTTAGTACTAACCACCATACAAAAATGGAAATTCCAGGAGACTTGGTACGGAGTATTTATAGCAAAATTTGGGAGAAAACTACTAGCTGGACTAATTCTTGCTTTGACATTTTGGAATATTGGATTAGAACTATCTGTAATTACTTTCTTATAAGACTTAACGTTGGTCAGGTGGCAGTAGAAAAAAGGAAATATGTGCATTCACTGATAAGCAACCAAAATCTCGGTCTTGTTACTTTCACCCATCTTTTCTTTTACTGTAGGTCATCTCCAAGTTCATTCACAGCTCAGTTATGGAAATAAATCCTCTGGCTGGCAAATTAAAAAGACCTCCCCAGAAACTATGAAAATATAACCACTGATGACTTGCATGTTTGTGAATGCACAAGTCTCCTGTATATAAAAATATACATTTTGTACATAACCCCCCCCCACACACACGCACTCACACACTTATCTAATGCATGGTAAAAAAAAATATATTGATCATCAGTTAGGTATAGTGCACTTTCTTTTATGATTATATTACAATTTTTCCTGATAAAATCTGCCTAAAGAAGCACAAAAATACTGGCCGGAATAGGACTCCATATGTGCTTTTGGTCATGATATTTCCCAAGCATATCCATGCTAACTTTCTACCTCGTGCTGTCAGAAGTAACACAGCACAGGTTCAAAGATCTGTAGACCCTAAAACTAACAGACATAGTGCAAACCTTTCTTTAAATAAAAAGTAATGAGGAAAACCAATGCAAATTACCTTCTCAAAGTGCTCTCGACATCCAATAATAAGCTTCTTATAAGCACTTCATTACAGGGCAAGAAATTACAGCACAGTTTGGAGGTTAGATTATCTATGGGTGTATGTGTGTATACATACGTCAAGTCTGTAATATACACACTCGCACCATCATGGGTTTGGTAACAGTTTTTCAGTTCAGTTCTGCCCTCGCTGAGTTTCATATGCAACTTAAAGATGTCATTTCTTTCACTTCCCACGTAGCTGATGTTGCCCTTTATCATTCCAGTCTATAGGGTAGGTAGGTAGATCTGTCCTGAGCTGCTGGGACAAATGCTGCCTTGTCTGAGGCTTCATTGCCTCAGTTTTGCTCCCCGAGTTCAGTCCATAGTGGAGAACTAGGTTACAAGCTGTATTTTTTCTTTATGTTTATTTCAGGAATACTTAGTAGTACATATTTGACTACTTCTCTGAAAAATCCCACTAAAATAAACCATACAAATATTCAAAATAATATGAGGCGAATCCTTCAAAAAAATAGAACTTAAAGCTGCTTTGTTAATTCTACGCAAAGAATTTTCTTGCATGAAAGACTAATCCCTAGAACTCTATTCAGATATGGTTAGGAAATTTATTTCACACATTGCCAATTACGATCTTGCAACAGAAGTATAGTAACACGTGCATTATACTTTTCAAAAGTACCTTCTCCTGCCACTGAAATCAGATGCAGTATTGTCAGACTAATGTCACATTTTAAGAATACGCTGGCTACCTAGAACATAGGGGTCTGTCATTTGCTCAGTGCACACATCTTCAAGTTCCAGAAATCCTTCTGGAAAAATCATGACTAATAGACAGTATAGCAGAGCTTCAGAAAAACTGCACCGTAAATAAGAGCTATAATAGTGTAATTTGTATTGGAATATATAGTTGTGTTCATTTGCAATAAAGTAAAGCCAGATGGGGATTTTAATTTGCTTTGACTTAGCTTTGGTGTTCTCGGCAAAATTCTTGTACAAATCACCTCAACACTTACAGAATGTTTTGCATAGGAAAGGACACGTTGCCATACAACACATTAATCTTCATATGCCCATTCCAATTTTGCGGTTACAATTATGCACAATAAGCCCATAATGATAGAGGTTATAACTTCCGAGCTCATAATTTATTTCTGGCAACAAAATAAGTCAAAACTACCGGTGAAAAGAGTTAGTGTCACTATGAATTACATAGTAAAGATTTTCCTTCCTCCCAATAGCATTTTACCATAAAGGCTAAAAGAACTGGGGGGAAAAAAATAATAAAAAATCTGCCAATCAAAAAGCCCAGAGCCTAGACAGCAGGCGTGGGGACATCTGAACAGGAAGGGGAAAATAAATCAAGAATATAATCATAGCTACCCTCAAATGACACCCACAACATTTTAATGTAAAAGTTTCGCTCTCAACTTTTGTATCAACTTCCAAGGTGTTACTTAATTTCCTGACAGTAAGAAAATGTCTACTGTGACAAAGCTGTACAGAAGGATTTTTTTTTAAATGTCTATGCACATTTGAATACATTTATTTATATAAACAAATCAAATTAATTCAAAAGGCATAGTAACATTAAGCAAATTAACTGCCAGCCTGCTGAACTGTGAGATCATACTATAAATAACTAATGCTAAGAGCAAGTTCACCTTACCTATTATTTTTTAAGAAAAGATGTTGTGAAACGTAAATATTTTTGGATAGCCTCATGTAAAACCTGATGTAAAAGAAAGCTGCGTTAAAAATCAGAACATATTTTTATATACTCTAACAGATTCAAAGTTATTTTTAAAATATAGGAGTTTTAAGAAATTAATTTTGATGCTGAACATTTTCTCCTTCTTGCCTAAATGCAATTTCAGAAGATACCATTAAATAAAACAGGGTTATAATTAGTCTTTGCCAATGTCAGCTGAAGAATGTCCACACATTTCTACGCGAGGCTGATTTCCGGTTAGCAAACTTTGATATAAATTGTAAATTAATTCATTTTTTTCACTAAACTTTATCCCATATCACTGGCTTAAAGTAAATAGTCTTTAAAACAAGATAGTATGCACGTTGTTAATATTTTACGCTCAGATCAGCCATGTGTAAAATAGGTGTATGTTCATGTAACTGGCTACAGTATTTTGCTACATGGTTAAACGCATGATTTCCTCTAATAGAATGCCAGTGTGGTCTACATCACATTTTCTACTTCATAAAGATCAAATGAGCTGTGACCAGAGTCTCCCTAATTTAATGGAAAGTTCACTCACCGACTTCCGAGTTTAAATTGTGCTTTTCTACTATGAATCAATAGATTTAAAACACGTTAATGGATCTCTTCACCAAAAGGTTTAATCCCAAGTGACTAAAAAGGTAGATCTAACTCAGATTTATCACTCTTGTAGCACGCTGAACTAAAGGTCTTCAATCTTTGTAATATAACAATGAATTTAAATTAATGGAAAGACACCTACTTGATGAAAATCATGCATCTGCCTATGTATTCGTGTACCTTTGCAGGTACGTACCAGTAGCTTTCAATTTTTGCTTTGTGAAATCTTGGAAGTCATTGGTATGAAGCTATGAAGTTTTCCTAAACAGTCTTTTACCGCTCAAAATTTATTTGCTCCCAACAAGTACACAAATGTCTGAAGGACAGAGTAAATCCAGTTCCATAAATGCATATATATAGAATGATGCAAAACACCTGCTTACAACCCTAGCCGAGGACTTCTACACCTTTGCAGCCAAAGAATTATGTGTTCTTAAGAAAATGCAAAAATTCAGAAGGACACCTAAATAAATGAGATGGAATTGGCAGCCTAATTTTATTTATCTATTTATTTTAAGACTGCCTCAAGCTACAGAAAAATGAAATGAACTAAAATCAAGGACCTATGTACCTAGAGATTTTCACTATGGTTAGCAAGCCTTGAAATATTCTATATGGACATGTAAGTCTTACTCACAGTTTGAATAACTTCATAAATCTTTAAAACTCGATCACTGCCTAAGAACACCAGAACATAAATCTAGAGGCTCCGAGTCATGAAAATAAGCAAAAAGGATATGTGGTGGGACTGACAGATCAATAGACTGATTCCCAAGGCACCTCAAAACCATTCGGAACTAATGAATATATACAAATAAGTTTTGCTAGTGGATAAGTTCAGAATGGAAAGTTAAATTAGAGAACTTCAAAGAATCAGGCTGAAGGTTCTGTAGGTACAGAAGTTCCTTTGCAATCAACAGGTGCATGGAACCCTCTGATACTTATCTCCAGAGTCTGAGACTTAGGCCAATTTGTCACAATTGCTGGGACAAAATAGAAGCAAGAAAGAAGAGAATTAAAACAGTAACAACCCACGATGAGTATCCCTAGTAGGTCTGTGTTCTGAAAAAGGGGAAGAACGCTATTAGCGCTCTTTATGGAGCAAGCTTTTTAAAGGCATTAATTGGTTCCAAAAGAGACAAGCGATGTTTAAAAAAGGAATATGGCACCTGTAAATCCTTTTATGGAAGCGCATAATTTTATGAGAAATTGACTTATTTCCAACTGCAGAACTTAAAACGGGAACTGAAAGCACTAGCCTAAATACAAAATGTGAACTAGAGAAAAATCAATGTTTCCAATTTGTAAAGAAAGCACAAATCAAATATTGCTAATATGATATATAAGCGCAACATAAACTATTTATACTATACACATTAAGGATAAATTGCTTGAATAAATTCTATTATTTTGAAAAATGCTGCAAACAACATGCTGACATGTCAGAAAAGTGAAAATAATAACGTTGACATTATTAGTACTATATGCTGTTTCCTAGTGATTTCCCAGGATCATCTATTTTCACTCCAAGCAGCTGTTTAAATCCCATTTTTGCCTCAGCAAATCTAGTTTTGTTCTACATTCATTATATAACTTAGGCATGTACCCTACTACTTATTATGCTATTACTATAATGCGCACTTCATTGCAAACAAGACAAAAAGACAGTGCTTTTCCACCCTGAATGTAAGTGGGTTTTGATGGTTTCAGCAGGTGACTGCCAGTTTTGGATATGAAAATACTGCTGGTTACTGAATTCTTCTCTCCTCTGAAATAGAGTAAAACAAACCTTTGAGAAAAACTAAGGAATCCTTGACACTGCAAAACAGAAGAGGAATGTGTTACCACACAAAATAAAGGTCAAATCCAACACCAATGTTTTAAAGGATGATATAACAGAGACCTTGTGATGAACCGCTTCTACTGACAGAAGAATCCAACCTGTTACCAGCACTGCCTTTCACCCTGGGCTTTCACACACTCAACATCATCCCCTGTATTAACAGACTGATAAATCCAAGCCACTATGTCTTCTTTCTGCCTCTCTTCAAAATGAGTCTGCATAAAAAAATCCTAACCATTATTTTGGTAATAAAATTCCAGATCAATGTAAAGAGAGGTTTTTTTGTTCAATCGCTCACTAATCAATCCCAACAGACACACCTTACACCTCTGTCCAATAGCCGAAAGACATTTCGGTTTAATAGCTTTGGAGGGCATATACAGCCTAAACTATAACTGAGGGCACCGCATAAATATCTACATCATGGAAATTATTATTGCAAATGTATTTCTCTCACAATCTCAAAATAGTAAATAGATGTGCATGGGTTTGCTAAAAAATACAATTTTTTTTTCCCCTGGGGACTGTTTCTCCCCAAAAGGTCTGAGAAGTTACAACAACATGGAAAACAGAATGAAGAAGATGAAGCAGCTGCTGTCCATATTATTTTCTGGCTAAAAGATGAACGGGAAATATATTTGTTTATGATTGTTCCCAAAGAAAATGGCCCTCAATTTTTTTCTTCCAAGATTAATCACTTCAGGGCTACATTCTTAATATGGAACTACTTATAAAAACTTATTTCAGGTTATTAATACTACTTATCAAAATTGCCTCATCTACTCAATACTTTTTTTTATTCTGTGCAATCATTAAAAATGCATTTCAAATTGAAAAGTAAATAATCCAGCTGCCACTGAAACACAGCCAGTTTAGAGCTTCATACTGAATGTGAAGGGAGTAACCAGGCTAAACACTTTAAAAATAAAACTGGCTTACACAGTACTTACATCGCTATAATTTCTTACTGCTTTTCCTACAACTTTCAGGTAGTGAATATGGCCTCAACAGCTCAGCCTCCATACTAAAATAAATACACAGATCTGTATGCATATTTTAAACCCTACCAGGACAAACGGAACTGCAGAATAATTGAGGCCAGAAGGATAGATCTCTGGAGGTCAATTAGCCTTATCTCTTGCTGAAATCGGAGCTGCCTTCAAAATGAGATAAGGTTCCTCATTGTCTTGTCTGGACATATTTTCAATATCTTCAAATACAGAAGGCCCACAATTTCTCCAAGAAACCTGTTCGTAGCAAACCACTCTCACTCTGAAGGTATTCCCCCTTCTCCCTCCCCCGTTTCCAATGAGCATTTCCCCTTGGTGCAGCTTGCAACCTCTGCTTCTTGTTCTTTTGCTGTGCACCTCTGAGGAGACCCTGCCTCTTACTGCCTTCTCCCTAATCCCTTTAGTTGACAGTGGTGCTCACCAATTATCCGCTAGCACATGACATGCTCCAGCCTCCACTCAATAGCTTTCTTTTTCTGGAAGGCCCAAACCGGACATAATGCTCCAGACATGGCTTCCAGAGTGTCCAGAAAGGGCAATCATATTAATTAGGCCTCCCTTGAGTCCTACAAAAGAACCATTATTTAAGTGTTAATATCAGCAAAATGGGAGTGCATGGAGATAAGCTTTCAATGGTACACAGCAACATCAGGATCTCGACTAAGAAAGAACATGAGGAGTAATACAACTAACAACAATAACACCTTCATGCTCCCATGTCAAGAGCAAGTGTGTAAATGAAGGAAAAATTGTCATTCTTAATTGTTAAATATGTTCATTAGACAAGAATTAGGATGATCACTGCTCACAAAATTCACAGTTTGAAAAACTGAGTCTTTTCAATAAACACAACAGTCTCATCGTACACTTTCTCTCCCATTGATGCGGCATGTACCAAACCGCTGGCACTGGTGGCATTTCTGCAGACAACGGGGGATGAGGGGGATGAGGGGTGTGTGGTGTGTGTGCCTCAAATCCAATCACTTTGTATGTCCCAGAACCGCTGAAAATTACGATCAAGCTCTTGCTTGTTTGTTTATTATTAACAGAAATTATTTAGAATACAGAATATTAAGCAGGTACTGCCTCTGGATTTCAGCTTCAGCCATGTTTCAACCATTCTGGAGATTTGCTGAAAAGAAGCACTGAAAGAACCCCCTTATTGATTCTATTATCAGGCAGTTTCCCTACCTTTAGCCTTATGGATAAGAACATGTTTAATGGTCCCATCTTAATTACCAGAACTGGCTAGGGAGGGCGAGTGGCTAAAGGACAAAGCAGCAACTGTGAAGGACATTTCTAATCTTATCAGAGGTTCCTTTGGAAAAAGAAATACAACTTCTATCTCCACCCCAGTCATTAGTCAGATATAAACAGCTATTTGACTTGACATGGTTATAAGCCGTATTATCACAGTCTACGCTCTCGCTTTATACAGTTTATCGGAAGATGGATGATGGCCCACTACCAATTCCAGTTAATGGGGTTAGACATATTTCCAAACAATACGTAAAGGTATCTACATGTGAACAGGGAATGATTCACTGCACTAGCCTTGTGTATGAGGAATGAATGTTAAAAGAGGAACTTTTTTAACACGGAAAATGAATTCAATTCTCCTGATTCATCTTATCCTCTTCTAAGGACCCACAGGAGCAAAGCTTTTTCTCTTCTGGATTTTTTTGCCCATTCTTTTCCAATTTTGTGTTTATTTAAGCTATTACCTTTCTGCACTAAAATATCATCAACTTGCAAATAATTATTTTTCCAAACCGTAACTTACATATTCCTAAGTCTCAACTATCTACAACTGCGCAAAACTTCCTTTATTTCTACAGCATTAAAAAAAGGGCAAGTGTCTAGAAAGTCACATGATTTAAAATTGTTAAATCCTCATGAGTTTCAATGAAGTATCGAAGTAACTTAGTTACCTAAAACGTACTGATTACTTGCAAAGGATTAATAATTAGAACTTTAGCAGAAAACACGTACGCTAATAAAATACAGTCGATGCACAGAAAGGATCTTTCAGTTATCATGCTCTCCATGTTCCTTTCTGTGTTTGCTTGCAAACTACTACTATTTAAAAAAATAATTAAAAAAACACAGAATATTTTTTCCCCCCATCCATTCCCTTTGACTTCAGTCCTCTTACGGGAAAGCTGCAGATTCCAACCTTTTTCCTCATGTGCTTACACTAGACCCATCCCATTTCCCGCAATTTGCCTGCCGTATCCCTCAGCACCAGATGGCTGTGCTCAGAACGCAGCAGCAGTCCCCCTTCAGTGCACCCACACAGTTATGTGTCTCAGAGCTCCCGAAGAGGATTCTTCCATGCGAGAACTGATGATCTGTAAAGTCAATTAGCCCAACAGAAATATAAGGCAACTACAGACTCCCACCCTTTGCAGGCCTTTGAGGATTTGTGAGGAATCATTAAAAGGGAACTAATTCATTCAGTAGCCCTTCAGTGTTTTCTGTCACTTTCCAACAGTCCCCACAAAAGCCTTGTCTTGTTCATTCTACTGTCCCATTATAAGCAATTAAATCTGAGATTAAAGATAATGACAAAGAAAATGAAAGGGAGTCAGGTGACTAATATTCTTACACCTAATAGAAAATTCCAGCTTTAGTCATCAGCATATGATGTGCTCCAAGTATGTTACCGCTGACTGACTTGTCTATTGCTAGAAAGCAAAATCAAAACCTTGATAGAAACAAATATTGTGCGTTACCCTGACAAACCTAGAAGTCCAACTGGAATAAGAAACACCAAGTAAGAGAACTAACAACATGGAAACCATATGCTGAATGCAAGCAGGACACACAGGCAACTCTGCTGGAAGGATGGGGCGTGGTGTGTGCGTTTGACCTGACGTAACCAAGAGGAAAAGGAGTCATATTCATGCTTTTAGACTGGTATTTCCAGTCTTCAGGACCTACCAAATCAAAGTCCTGGTCAGTTTTCCTAATTTGTTTTTCTGCCTTGGAACGTATTATCTTTTCTCGTTTGTTCCAGACACATTTGCAGCGATCTTACTGCACGATGCACACTTTGTACTGCAACAAGGCCATGGTCAGCTGTCCAAATGTAACCGTCTAGGGCCACTTCCGACACTGTGGCATATCCAGCCTGGACTCCATCTGCTCCTTTGGTGGCACAAGTCTCCTCAAAATCCAAGGTCATGTCTACCAGACCCAAGCAGACACATGACATTGCAGGCACCAGGGGCGTATGTAATTATCAAGGTAGTTGCCATACATTTTTACAAGCCACAAAGACAGAATTACACCTCTCCAGATTTTGGGCTGTCATATTACTTAAGACATAACTCCCTAATAAGTTTTATCTAATGGCCAAGGAAGTGACTAGCTTCTCATATAACATTAAAGATTATGCAAATTAGAAAACATTTTAAATACAAAGCTATGCAGATAATTATTTTCCAGCTGTTATTTTTCTTTCTCTATTTAGATTTATTTCAACATTTGCAAAGATTTTAATTATTTCAAATATTAACTCTGCTGATGTTTTTAGCTATTAAACAGCAAGCAGCTATCAGGAAGTTTGTTTGCTTCTTTTAAATGAAAAAAGCATACCAAGCTTTTTTTCTGTCGAGTCATTTAAGTCTTCTGCATAGAAATTTGAGTAATGTCCTATACAAATATAGAAAACCGAGACACTGGTAACTTTTTTACTGATACTCTACCAGTACCTTTTCCATACTGCTCATAAAAATACATTTTGCTTACTAAGAAATCTTGAAGACACAGGCTTACAATATACATAATTTGTAGCTCAGCACATAATTACCATTATGTTCCTCACACAAAGCTCATCATCGCCTCCTGGTTTTTGCATGATAGGATAACCATGGCATCATAATTGGCTTTCTAGTAAAGCACTTCCCTTCTATCAAAAGTCCATGGAGTCACACAAATATATCTGAGCACTCAACAAAAAGCATGAATATACAGTAAAAAGAAGCTAGCATAGTCTAAATAAACGTATTTGAATATATTTACAACGTGTGGCAAAGCTGCTACTTATAAAAACCTGTGAAATTACATCCCCCCATTCAAGAACTTTAATTAAAATATGAATACCTAAGTGCTTATAAAATATAATACTCAAGAAGTGAAAAATACTATCTAAAGTGTTCCGTGCAGTTTGCATTCTGAAACTGCTTCATGATTTAACTAAAGATTCAACGAGTATTTTTTACTGGTTTTAGTCCATGAATTTATAATATAACAAAAATTGAAAATCTAGTTGCACATAGTGAGCAAGTTTATGAACGCTCTCTTTTGAAACTTTAGGTCAGGAATAACCTCACTTACTGTATGCTGGAAAGACATGCGACACATCATCTAAAACACAAATTATGGAAAAGATAATAGGAGTCCATTATAGTTGTGCTCTTGGCCCAACTTGGGGAAAAAAAAAACAAAAACAAAACCCCCAACAAAATAAAAAGCTAAGCAAAATAAAATAGGTGCCAGATAAAAATTTTAACATGCATCAATGTGTACAATCATTTGGGTTTATCTTTAAAATATTTAATAAGAAAACTCAAAATGAGGCTATTAGTTCATCTTGATGCAACTAAAATCAATGCATCTATTTTCATGACCACAGCCTGTTTCAGAAATGCTAAGCCATCAAATCAAAACAGTAAACCTTCCCCCCCCAAAAAAAAAAAAACAAAAAATGCCCCTTAACAGAGATGAACATCTTGTAGAACACACAAAATTGTCCAGAAAAGTAAAGCTGCAACTGTCTAATAAACCTTGAATTATGATCCATATAAATCCATATGCATTACGATCCATTAAAAATTTTAGTACTTACGCAGAATGCTTTATCACTGGGACTAGAACTACATGAGGATTTTCCCTTGATACACACAAACTTTCTTTCCCAAACAGTATTTTGTATTTCACACCCACAAAAATACGTATGTTTGACATTTCCCTTTTGTTTGGTCAGAGACTGTGGAAGAAAGTTAGTTAATTACATTTAAATATTTCTCAGTAAATTCAAGTTACGAAACTTTAATTCCCGGTGGCACTAGAAGAACCAAAGAGATGCTTTCACCAACAACTTTACGTGGCCATTTTTCCACTTCATTGTCATATAAATTCTAAAGCAGGCTGACAACAAAGGGCTCAGAACAGACACTTTGAAACTGGTAACTTTTTTTATACATCTCTCCAAAACTAAGACACTGATGAAAAAATTCAATGAATATGCTGTAATGGAGATTTCCCATAGCATGGCAACAAATCCACAAGGGTAATTTAAGCAGCGCTGGAAGAGCATGTCTTTTAAACTTCTAAATAAAGATATTCAGAAGCTCATGTAATTGCCTGGAATCTCTGGAGTCACTTCAGAAAACAAATTCTGTCAAAGAGGTTCCTCTCAATGAAGGGTCACCTTAAAGACTAACAGGGGAAGACAGCGAGTCCATTAGATCAAGTGACCAAATCCACAATCAGCTTGACGTTTAGATGTAAGAGAAGAAAGGTGTCAGAAAATTAACCAGCCTTTAAGCGGGCAAAGACCAAGACCTAAAAGTGGAAAGAAGTGTAATGGAATTGGATATCAGTCTATTAGTGGCAACCCTGAATTGGCTTGTTACACCAAGTAAAAGAGGATAGATGGAGGAAGTAAAATACAAGCTCAAGTAACCTGTCTAGTAACTCATTGAAAAAAGCAAGCCCTGTAATGCTAGTAAGCCTCAGGAGACAAGTTCGTGAAGCTTCTAATCCACGGAAGGAGTGGTTGAACATAGGAATGCTGGTTTCTCACTGAAATTGGACTATCTTGTGAAGCAGGCAGATTTTGTAATGGCAACTACATGTGTGCACCTAAATACATGGTTTAAGTCACATAAACTGCAGTGCAAAGTTACTTATCCTTACCTACCCTAAGATTATTTTGCGTGGTACCTCTACTCCCAGCCTCCTGAAATATCAAATCCTCTATCTAACTTCCAAATAAAAGCAAGGAGTGCAATGCAGGTAGCACTTGGGAGAACAAGCCCGAGTAAGTTCTGGCCTGCACAACAGGGCACCTCTTTAAAATGACAAAATAAGACCATAAAGGGATAGTAGAAGACAGGCACTTAATTCAGACTCAGGGTAATATTCTCCACTGGGAGTATTAGCACTTAATTGGGACCAAACTAACTGACTGACTTAATTCTGATATATTGCACCATCTGTAGAGTACAGGTTATAATTGATAGGCCAGCTGGATGTGAAACAAGGTACAATATATGAAATGTTGTATTATGTTTCTTACTTATTACTACTTTGCAAGCATTTCCTTTCTATTAAAGTCCAAATTGTCCTTTCCATTAAATGGGCATTGTTTTGCACTTATTCTTTGTTAATTCACATGTTACAAACTAGGTCACAGCTTTCAGTGCATGACAAGACTATCACTTTGAAAATCTCCTCGTTATCTCTCCACTATAAAATTATCTTAACAGTGCAAATGAAAAGAGGTGATGGAGTTGCTCATGACCGTGATCCTGTGCAAACACATGACTAAGTTAAAGGAATTTCCCAATTCTTATATTAGCTCTGACAAACTGCAAAACACACTTCCATTAATTTTTCAGCCTAGCTACACTTAATACAGAACCTGAACTTTGGGAACAGTAAGATGAAAATTACTGGGTTTGGGATTAGTAAGGTCTATAGCTCTTCATTGTCTTTGTGCTACTGCTGAGGTAATTTGATCTCAGAATTATAATCTTGCAGTTGGTTTTTGCAACTTTGCAAACCTCTTAAACGCATTTTATAATGCACTTCAAGAGTTGGTCAAGAGTCCCTGCAACATGGAACAGGCTTCCCCCTATCTAGTGTAACAAAACTCAAAGGGCTTAATCTGAAAGTCCTGATGGCAACAGCAGACATAGTAATATATTCAAAATGCATCTTACTCTTTCACTGGCATGCAAGTAGCCTCACCAAGGAATTTACCTAATTTGCCAAACTGTAAGACAAAGGAAAATATGTATTTGCATGAATGTAATAGAGTAAAGAGAACAGTAAACAGAGAAACTTTGAAATTCTGACTCACTGTTCACAAGTAGCAAAATTGCAAAAAACTGGCTAACTGTAAGGAGATGTCTCCTCCGATTGTAAGCTAGGATCTAAAAGGTCCATTCAATTTTTTATTTTAACCTCAAAACTAGTTGAACTGACAGTTAGTACGTGCCCCAAGGCCATGAAAGTCCCAAATGCAGTGATTTCAATCCTTGACTCATACGCTGTGTAAGTACATTCAAACATATGATGTCTGTAAGGAGTTGCTGGCATTCCTTGAGCTTATACTGCTAAACCAAACAGTATGACAGAATTTAATTGGAAGAAATAAATATAGCACAGTTCTTGAAAAGAAAAAATAATTTAAGATCTGCCATTCAACAAAAAAAGCCAACAGCTCACTTTACATGTTGATTTTTGCTGTTTCCTAATGGTCATAACTAATTTTATATTTGTATGCGTTAAGAAAAGAGCCCTAGGCTTGGGTTTTAATTTACAACTTTTACCAAATCATTTCAAAAATGCTATTGAAAGATACACTTCATTATATTGTTTCTGTCATCCACTACGTTGTACCATACCGCTTTCTAAAAGATCGGAATTATATTTGAATTAATCATTTATTGCAGAAAAACAGAAATGTATTTTGAGAACAGAGGTTTTCAACAGAAACTCAGAAACAAGCTTAACCGTCTCATAAATGCTTCTCTAGCGTTTCAAACATTTTCTAGGGGAAACAAAAATAACTTGAAGCTTCTTGTCTCCTGAACCGTACTGCAAAAGGTCACTGCAGATAAATCAGTGCCAGAACAGCAGTCATTATTAAGCTCCAAATGGCCTGAATTCTTCCATTTTCCAGAGGCAAATTTTTGTTCAACATCAATTAAATCTATTATACAAGTCATTGCTTCATGACCTGCACGTATCAAGAAGCCTGTACACATCAACACACACACAGAAATACCAGGTCGGTAGAATCTACGCTTAAACTTTAAATATATGCTCTTATTTAACAACTATTTTCTCATGTATCTTTCCCTAAAGCAGGAGAACACAAGGAAATTAGCACAAACAGTTAACAATTATTTTTCCTTGATTTCTATGGATTACCCACTATTCACTACAAGAAAGTTAATCAATAAACAGAAGTCATATCGGTAAGGGGCCACAGTACTATAACGTTACACTGTTACATCATACAGCAGATCCAAACTAAATCCAAGAAAAAAGGCTCCATGAGTATGACGTAATGTGTGCAATTCCTGGGTTTATTTCTAACGTATAGATCTGCTGGAACAGCTTGCAATAAATGCCACAAGCAATATGTCACATATACAACATTTAGCTAGAAGGTATACAACCTACCTCTTCCAATAAATAATTAAACGTACCTACACAGAAACAGAGAAATTGAGATTGTTTAGAAATGCTACTTGTGGTATCTCTTAAATTTTTATCAAGTGTGTTGTCACAATGCCAGGGCAGCATGAATGCAGGCTGCTTTCTATGTCAGGCACACCAGTAGCATAAATAGAGATAACCTGAAATTAAAATCATAAGCAAGAATACGGTTTAAAAGATGAAAGATGACAAAACACCATATGCAAATCCAATTTTTACTCAAATGTAATGTAATATATACACATTCTTTAATTGCCTACTTCTGTAAAAGCAAAATGAGACAAAGAACATAAACATATCAGACAGAATTTACTGTTGCTTACGGTTTCAGATTTAATTAGAAATATTTTAGGGCACGTATAAAACATTTGCTACAAATATTAACAACATACAATACCTTATGATAAATCTTTACAAAGCTGAAAACAAAACCTTTCATACTTTTAAAAAGCTGTCTGAAATGAGTGCAAACATGTGACTTATTTCAACTAACCTTGCCTTATTATAAAAGTAAGCATTAGGAAAGGCTGCGACACGAAGTAGAAGAAGAGGGCAGACGTCTAGCCAAGGGTAAGAGACACATATCCAGGAGTCTTTAAAAGTTGAAGGAACAGCAGGCTGCAATTTTGGCTGCCGTTAAGGCCATTATGTTATACACTGCAATTTCTATTAACAGTAGATTTAAAGACAGGCGGTTCCATACGAAACAGTAGACATCAATGTAAATCTTCATTTGAATGTCTAACTTCTCAAAATAGTTACGACATCCCCATTTACTGACAGTTAAAACTGTATCAGTGGTTCAGTATTCTGTACGTTTAATGAAATTTGTTTCCTGCCTCACCAGTTTCAAGTATTAATGGTTTGTGTTAAAAAAAAAATAATTATTTTACAATCCCTAAAAAAGAAAAAAAATCCTGATGAAAAGGCAACCAAACCTGTTTTCCAAATACATTTAAAAAAATATTACCCATACATAACAGCAAAAGTTTCTTAACAACAGTCATTTTTCTCAGATAACTTTAATACTGAAATTAAAGCACACACAATGACTAACGTAGACAAAGCTCACTGACTGGGATACTCAAGACGAAATCCTAAGGAAAACTTTTTTTTGTTGAAAGTGTTTGCCTCACTAATTCAATTTCATATCTCAGCGCTGGTTTGTATCTTTGAGTATATTAGATAGGTATTTACATCAAAGGCTGTGGCCGATGAATCAAAGGGACAATGACAAGACTACAGAGAGCAGTTTTCCTAAAACTGCATTCTAGGACAAGCTCAGTAACATCTATTACTCAATGCCCCAAGGAGAACTGAAGGATTCGATTTCAAGCTCAGCTTCTTTTTCATAGAGCCAACATATCTCCAACAAACTGAACAAAAGTGACCTATTTCTGTGAGACAAAAGAGCTCCAGCAACGCACAAAATTCAGTGAGCCTGACTCTACAAGGCAGCATTTCACTACATCTCACATCTCTGCGACACAGCTACATTTCTTCACCGTGCCTTAAGGAACTCACAGGACATCCAATCTCTACAGGTTTTCAGACTACATCTGTTTCCACCCACTTCCCCAGCCTGTAGCTGGCTGTACAAATGGAGCATGGTCCAGCGAGGCGTGTGTGGTTCAGTATTTCTTAGAAAAATCGGACTGAAGAAACATATACTACCAACCATGCGTTTCAATCAGTTCCTGGCCAGTCTGTCCCCACAAGCTACACACCGATGAAAAAAAGCACATCTTTACTGGACAGTCCTACACAGAGCCTGTGATTTACAGCACTGCCCAGGATAAGGCAGTAGCCGTGGCTTCCCTACCTAATTTAATGAAAGATTTTTTTTCGGGGGGGGGGGGGGGGGGGG